>CAWUFW010002053.1:1127500-1650000 GCA_963921515.1 Calotriton arnoldi
TGAAGGGGGGCCGCTGGGCCCCTCTTGTGGAGCCATATATGGCCCTGGGGACCTCCATCCCCAGGGCCGGCTCCTGCAATGTCCCGGGATGCCCACCCACAGCTTTTTGCTGTGGCTTGGTGGGAGCTTTAACCGTTCCTGCCAAGCCACAGCAATCAATCTGCTTCCAGCAAGCGAGAGCTGTGAAAATGCTCAGATATGTTAGAAATAGTATGACTAATTACTAGTACAGAAAAAATAGTAATTTAACTTAAGTGTAGCTTAGACTATATATTTGAGTCTCAGAAATGTTTATGAAACACTAACAGTCACAGGATGATGTCATGAGTGATGTCACTGACCATGTCATGAGTGATGTAATATGTGAGATCATAAGCAGTGCAATGTGGGGGTGTAAGTTATAGTTACCTCAGGTAACTGCACCCACTCAGAGATTCATACACACATACAGACCCAGACAGACACTCATTCACAGTCACACTCAGAGAACCACACACTCATACACCCACTCAGAGACTCATGTACCCACTTATAGGACCAGTCAGAGAGACATGCACCCACTGTCACTCACTCACAAACACACGCACCTCTCATAGACCCACTGACTCACTCAGAGACACACACTCAGTCACAGACCTACTCAGACTTATTCACCCACTCACAGACCCACTCAGACTCATTCACCCACTCAGATTCATGCACCCACTGAGAGACATGCACCCACTCATAGACCCACTCAGACACTCATGCAGCCACTCACGTACTCAGAGACTCATGCACCCACTCACAGACCCACTGACCGACACATGCACCCACTCATTGACCCACTCAAAGACTCATGCCCTCACTTGCACAATCACTCAGACTCACGTGCCCACACAGACCCACTCAGAGACTCATGCATGCACTGACAGACCCACTTATAGACTCAAGCACCCAATCACACACCTACTCAGATTTACACACCCAATCACAGACTCACACACTGACTCAGACCCACTCAGAGACTCATGCACCCACTCACACTCTCATAGACCCAGTCAAACTCTCACATACCCTCTGACAAAGCTTCTGAGACAGTTATGCACCCACTAACAGACCCACTCAAACTCTCATACGTGCACTCACAGAAGCACTCAGACATGTTTTTATAGAGTTATTTAGATAGTGATGTATCTAGTGTTATGCTCAGAATCAAATATCTAGTTATACATTTTGAATATGCTGGTTGCTATTGAATGTCTGCTTTTGTTTGTGAATCTGCCACCTGTTCGCGAATATCACCATGTCATCGCAAATATTTTTAAATTGTTTTTAAAAAGATACTTATAAAAAAATTAAATTATTTTGGGCAGTAGGATGGTTCTGAGAAGAGCCTTTCTGTTAATTGTGTGTGTATATGACAGCTACACAAGACCGAATGCAGAGTTTCAGGAGACTGAGAAACACCATATTGCCTTCGCCTGTCAAGTGAACGCCATCACTTCTATAGATTCCATGCATGTCAAAATGCAGGTTGTTGTTGTAGATAGAGCCCATGTTATGGTCTCTGAGGAATGCAGAAACTTTTTTATTAACATGTTTCCTGGCTTTGTCAATCTGTGGACAGAATTAATTTGACCACTTCCATTTCCGTCTTTGTCATATGCTGGAGTACTCCAAGACAGTGTGAGGGAAAAGTGTCATTAATTGTGCAAAGGTATCCTTCAGTAGGATTTCTAGTTCTACCCCAGTCAGTGTGCATAGGTCATTGCCACCACAGTGCACAATCGTGAGGTCAAGGTGTTGGGAATCCACAATGCTTTCAACCAAAGGCAGCAATTGATGCCACTTCAACCCTCTCTGGCCAATCCAAGTAATGTCCACATTAGCCAAACCCAAGCCCCTGTCAATCCCACTCTTTCTAGCAGACTCTCTAGCCCAAAAGACATAGCTGTGGCCCACAATCCACACTCTAACCATTTTGAAGTTAAGCAGCAGTGGCAGACAGGAGAAGGCTTAAGCTGAATGAGACAGTTTGGAAAATGAAAGGCAGTTAAAATGGAGGTGTGCTTCTGGTTTAAAAAAAAAAAAAAACAGACGACTCAATGCTGTGAATATGCAGGTGAATAAAATTAGGAAAGGTCTTAAAAGGATAAGTTACTAGATCTATGATGGGCTCTGGATAAAAAATAAATAAAAAAGATGCGGAATTGGAAACACTTTTAGTTCTAGACTGTAACCCACACCTGCTTCAGCTCATTTTGTAAATAGCATGGCCCTTCTAGAATGTACTGCGAACTTGTGACCTACTGGTTCTAGTGGGTTGCTATGGAGACTGTGCTAAGAGTGTACTGGGGGAAGGGTGTTAAAGAGTTCTCTGTTTCTAGAAATTAGAAGAGTTTAGACTGATTGTTGCATAAAAAGGGTTTAGTTTCCTAGTGAGGGCTTGCTAATAAAGTGTACTATACTTTTAAGCGCATAAAACAAGCATGGTACATATGTTTTTGGACTCCCATTTTTTTCGCAAATTCGTCACGACAATCACGAATATGTCACGAATATGCACAAATATCCTACAATATTAGGCTTCTTTATAAAAGTGCACGAAAGGGTTAATGTATTGTAACTATTCAGAAGTGGAGTTACAAAACTAAAATATGAAAGACATGTTTCTATTTGCTGCCTTCCGCAGTATCAGAGTGTGCAAAGTTGAAAAGGCTGCCATTAATGGTTGCTTTATATGAGTGCTGTGCTATTCTTAGTTTTCACATTTCCTGAGAGTATTGAATCTATCTAATAAGAGCAAAAATTCACCAACAAACTCAATTTTCAGGTATGTGAATTACATTTAATTTTGAGAAAGAACATTGATTGAGAAGGTATATGTGTATGTCAGGTTGTTAAAAGTAAGTGTGAAATAAATACAAAAGTATTGAAAGTTTATGAGTGGTAGTGTGAGGGTTTTTATATATTTATTACTAGGTGAGTAAGACGCTTTGTGAGTATGTAACAGTATGTCTGAGGTGCAGACTAGGTGCGTGAAAAGTTGGTACACAATGTGTTCCCTTTGAATTGTATATTGTACAAGTGCTGTTTTACTGCATGCTCTAATTGCTACAAAAAACTGCTTGTAAGGGTTAAACTTCTAATTAACAATGTATTAGAAAATATGGAAAGTTTTACATGTCTATAAATGATGTGCTGCTCACAAAGAATGTTTTGCTTTGAACTCAGGGACTTGTAGTCCTTTTTATTCCTGTTATACCTGGCACCATTAGCGTGGGTCTCCCTTCCATTTTTTGCCTTTACCTCCTGTGTTTTGCTGTGTGTTGGACTCCATTTTTGCTGGTCTAGATGCTTGGGTACTTTGCCACTGCTGTTTAGTGCCAAAGTGCAAGTGCTCCCTTTGTAAATTATTGTTATGGATTAGTGATTCCATGATTGGCTCATTTGATTTACTTGTCAGACACTAGTACAGTGCACTATGTGTGCCCATTGCCTGTAAATCAAATGCTGCTGGTGGGCTTGCAGCACTGATTGTGCCACCCACAGAAGCAGCCTGTAAAATGTGACTCAGGCCTGCCATTGCAGAGCCTGTGTACTGTCTGGGACTGCCATGTCGACTTGGCAAGTGCACACACATGCCAGTCCCTAAACCTTCCCTTTTCTACATGCTAGTCACCCCTAAGATAGGCCCAAGGTACCCCTGTAGGCAGGGTGCATTGTATGTGAAAGGTAGGACCTGCCCTGATGTGTGTGGCATGTCCTGATAGTGAAATACTGCCAATTTCTATTTTTCACTATTGCAAGGCTGTCTGTTCCCATAGGACAGAATGGGGAGTTTGTTTATAACATCTTATAAACATAACTGACCCTGAGAACAAGATAGGAAAATAAAGTTTAGTATGCCTGAACTCAGAATGTTGAAATACATCTTTTAGTGAGGGTGATTTTTACATTCTGTGTTTGAAAATACCACTTTTAGAAAGTAGGTATTTTCTTGCCTAACTCATCCAGTGTGCTAGGTTTGTGTATTGCAGGTCTGGCTTTTGGATGACGGGGGCTGGAGAAGGGCAGTGGCTCCAGAAGTCTGATGAGTCAGGGCTGGCCTGAATAGACCTGGGCTGCATTTAGAGTAGGGGAGGAGATTTCCTTTTCTCCTGAATGGGCCTGGTCTGCCTTCAACAATGCTGTCTCCACCTCCTGCCAGGAAGTGGCACCAGTGAGGACAGAACTGGTTTTGGCTGGGTGTAGACACACACTGCCTTCAGAGAACAAAGGATTTTGGTGTATAAAAAGAGGGGCCCAGACCCCAGACTTTTAGATCACTTCTGGGAAATCAAGAGGAACCTTTGCCAAGGAGAAGAGCCGGATAAGCTGAGGAGGAATACTGCCCCTGTGCTGGTTGCTGTTTGGGGTTGGCCTGCAGTGGCTACTTGCTGCCAAGGAAAGGAGAAAAGGACTTTGCTGTTTGCTTTGCCACCTACTTGAAGAAGAAGATCTCCATGGGCTTGAAACTGAGCTTGCCTCCTGTTCTGAAGTCTCAGGAACACAAAAACTTCATCCCTTCTGTCTCTCTGCATCTGGAACTGCTGTTTCAGCTGCTACAGAAGGAAATTGCAACACCGACGCCGGCGAGCGACACCGTAACCTGCATCAAAGCCGTGGGCACCGCTCGTGAAGAGCACGACGCACCGCCCCGACTTGCACCGTAGGCCCGCCGTCTGCTGACGCCGTGCCGCATCGACTCTGAAGCCGTCATTGAAGCCGCTGCCTGCACCAGAGCCGAGTCCACCGCTCGTGACGTTCACGACGCACCGTCCCGACTCGCACCGCAGCCCCGACTTCATCGACGCCGGTGCTTCATCAACGCGGAGCCGATTCTCGGCGTGGGTTACTCCTGAATCCATCGACATCGCACCGACGTAAGGAACTGACGCCTCGCAGCCATTCGTGACGTCACCTCCCCGACACAGTAAGGAACCGACGTCTCACCTCCCCTGTGCTGCAGTAAGGAACAGATGCATCACCTCCCCTGGGGTCGTAAGGAACCAACGCCGCAGGCGCCAACGAAGCATCACCTCCCCGACGCCGTGCACCGTCTTTGCTTTCATCAATTCCAGGTACTGTTCTTTGTGGGTCTGCTTGACTCCGGGCCCGACGCCGCGCACCTTGCGGTCGTCGCCGTACTTTGGGATTTTCATCTCTCACGACGTCGTAATAACTCCAGGTGGAGTTATTGGTTGCTAGGAACTTGATTTAAGTGAATAACCTATTTTTAAGGATATTTTTGATACTGTTTTGTGGATTTTTGTTGTTTGGTCTTGTTTTGGGTTTAGATAAAATTTACTTATTTTCCTAAACTGGTGTGGTGTCCATTTGTAGTGTTTTCACTGTGTTACTGTATCTGTTCACAAATGCTTTACACACTGCCTCGGAGATAAGCATGTCTGCTCGTGCCAAGCTACCAAAGGGGTGAGAGCAGGGGTTATTTTAGGAGTGTATCCCCCTTACCCTGACTAGAAGCAACGGTCCCTATTTAGACAAAGGTACCTACCTCTGCTAACTAGAGACCCCCATTTCTAACAATTCCATTTAAAAAAAAAGAACTACAAGTCTCAGAATTGAAAGGAAAAAACATGCACTGTAGGTGTACATAAAGCATGAGCCTGTGAAACTTGACAGCTATGTATTAGATACCCTTTAGATTAGGTGTTGGTAAATTATAGGGCACGTTTGTATGTGGTTAGATGGTAAGAGATGCCCTTTTAAGTAATACTGTGTCACATTTGTAGTATGTGATTGCTAGGCATACTTAAATATGCAGTGTTTAAACATGGATCAGGGCTACTATTGCAGACCCTGTCTGTTCACTGTCTCTGCCAGCTTCACTTGGCATGTAAAAGCTGTTTGTCAAGTCTTAAATCCACATTGAAGTGCCCTGAACTCACCTCTGAGATACGCTGTAAGTATGCCATAAAGCATGGTGGTTTGTGCTTAAAAGATTGAGAGATGTCCTTTTCAGTCTTAGTAACTTACTCATGCGCTTATAGACTACTATAGCAAGCACTACATAGACTATACCACCCATAATGCAAGTGACC
Organism: Calotriton arnoldi; assembly: GCA_963921515.1. Taxonomy (NCBI): domain Eukaryota; kingdom Metazoa; phylum Chordata; class Amphibia; order Caudata; family Salamandridae; genus Calotriton; species Calotriton arnoldi. The sequence goes on from CAWUFW010002053.1 coordinate 1,133,587, forward strand.
TACATTTTCACAAAGGCACAGAGACTCTCTCACCTAGTCAGAGTGCCAGAGGCACTATTATATTCACTAACATACTCAGTAAGTACTTATATATGCAGCACTATGAAAGGCAGTTGCAGAGACACATATATACCCCTCTAATCCCTAGCACAGGCAATGAGGTGTTTGGTCAACATCTTACACAGAGATTTAGAGAGCTATAGAGGTACTGAAACAGACAGTCACATACTGGCACATTTACTTAAACATCTCATGGCACTGCTGTAAGTGGACTCCTACACACACTCGGATACATAGGCCAGAAGTGACACAACCTTATCATTCACTCCAGACAAATAGTCCTTTAAATATGGGTGAGGCCTTCTAGTGCAGACCCTATCTGTGCATTTTCACTGCCTGCTTCACTTGGCATGTAAAAGCTGTTTGTGAAGTCTTAAATGTATGCTTTAGTACACACAACTCACCCCTGAGATATGCTGGAGGTAAGCCATAATTAGGTGCTTTCTGCTTAAAACAATTGAGAGATGCCCTTTTGAGTTTTAGTAACTTGCTCATGCACTTGCAGACCCCTATGCCAAGCACTGCATAGTATATACCACCCATAAAGGAACTGACATACATGTTTCCAAAGCATAGAGCCTCTGCTTCACCCACTCACAAAGTGACAGACGCACGTCTGCATTAACTCACATACTCCGAAACAATTTGTGTGTGCAGCAGTATGAAAGGCGGTTGCACAGACACCTACATACTCCTCTAATGCCTAACACAGGCAGTGAGGTATTCGTTCAGCCACTTATATACACAGTTAGAGAGCTATAGAACTAGTAAAACAGACAGTCGCATAGTGGCACATTTATGGCACTCTTATAGCTGGACTCAGTCACTGAGATATGTAGTGAAGTACTGAGACACTGTAGTCATGTATGCAGACAAGTAGGCATTTAAACATGGATAGGTACTTAGGAACACAGTAGTGAATATAGTAGGATACCCAGTAAGAGACTAATACATACAGTGATACAGAGAAAGAAACAGAGACAAACATGAAAATTAATAAAGTAATGTTAGTGATATTACAATAATATAACTGTTTATGTTTGTAATTCACTATGCAATACTACATAACGAAAAGCTAAATGTAGGTTTTTTTTTTTCTTTTCAGACATCAATTTCTAGTTAACTACAGACAGTTACAATGCCATCAAAAAGTGAGAAAAGAAAAACTGAGACAAGGATACTACGGCTTCACAACTGAGAAACAAAAGTGGCAAAATGCAGAAAAAGTGGTGAAAGAGAAAAGAGCTGCTGGTAAGAGGACAAGCACATTTCTTAAAAATCTATGTACACAACTGGAAACGGTGCAAAATCAGGTAAATAAAAAACAACGTTTAAGATCAACTAAAAATGTCAATGACATGAAGAAAAAAATTGTAGAAAAAGCACAGAGTTTAACCAGAAGGCAGAGGCAGTTTAAGGAAATCAGAGTTAGAATGTTCCGTAGTAGAGTAATTCAGAATCTAATAAGGAGTATGGAGTATAAAAGAAGAGAAGCAGTCAGACAAAAGGAACGTGTTGAGGTTGTAATTGATAAGGCCTTTGCTCTCAAGCGGAAACTATTTATTTTGATTCTAAACAGAACGAAGACACTAAATAAAATAGTGTTGTGGGTGAGGAAAAGAAGCCAAAAGAAAAGACTTGTCAACAGAACTAACTTTTGCAAAGTTTTCAGTGATGAATGGAGACATACTTCTAATACTGAGCCTTTCTTTAAAGCTACTTCCAAGAGAACACATTAGTGCATGCAGTTGATGAATCTGGACGATGTTATGAGATGAAGGATGGTACGCCTATTCCAAAAGAGGTGATGGTTGCTAGAAATGTAGAGGAAGTGATAGCTGAAGAGGTACAGGGAAGGTGTAGACAGGCCCCTGTATATAAGTCTAACTGTAGCAGTATTTGCACTGTTTGGCAGGAATCTATTGAAATGCTGAGAAATTTCCTGCGTATGTTTCCTTGCAGAAGTTAAAAACAGAAAGTAGGTACATTGCAAGGATTAGAATTACACAAAGTAAGAAAGATTACTAATTTACAGGGCCACTTACTAGCATGTCTATTGAAAAAAGTGCGCCAAAATACCTTCCATCATTTCAGAATGTTAGCTGTACACCACTCAGAAATGCAAATTTGTTAGGAGACTTTACTATTTAAAAACTCCTGTCCTATGTTTAGGATAAATGAATAGAGTTCTTATGCATGGTACAGTTGAGGAGGTAGAAAAGGTTTGTGATGATGTCCAGTTTTGTTTCTTTGGTCTTGAAAAGGGGTGTAGGGAAAATGAAGACTTGGTATCTGCAGGTGTAGCGGATCAGGACACAGGTATTACTAATTATAACTTTCAAGAAAGAAATTAGAAAGCTTAACAGTCTATTCAGAGAAACCCAACTGTGTTTGTATATGTTGTAGACGCACTCACTACAAAAGTCAAACTCGTTATTTTATTGTGTCTTCGAAAACTGAAGACAAGAGATAAGTGGTGAGAATTTGCAGCTTATTTATTTGTAGAGGAAAACTGTAATTGTTCCACATGACAAATTATATGTAAATACTGTTATAATAAGTAATGTAAGGATAATAAAATTATGCTAGCTAAAGCACTGCACAACAAGTTATAATTAGCTTCAATTCCACAAGAACCTCAAGATTTAAATGTGTATGAATCAATTCTTACACAATGTATACTTCTATTCCAAGCTATAGTCTGTATGGAGCCAAAGACAGGGAAGTTACCTCCAACTGAGCTCCAGAAAGGTCTTAGAGGTAGAGTTGTGCACTTGCCATTAGAGTTCAAGCAGAATATTGAAACTAAAGGGGTAGAGAGACATTCTGAAGAAGGACTTGTAATTCTAGTGAATAGTGTCCCTACCAAGAATAAAAAAAATATGGCAAGTGTTAGTGGATGTTACTAACGTAAAAAAGCAATATTATACCTGGTACAAAATATTATTTACTATAAAAATGTAGATCTTCTTGAAGATACTACACATATAGAGGATGACATTACCATCAAGAGGTCAGATTGAAAAGGTGGATCAATCGAGATCAGAAAAAAATTATGAACACTACAGTATCCATCCTCTGTATTCTAAAGAGATTATTGGTGCTGCTACTGATCTTTTTCAAATGAAAGAAGTGAAAGGAGCTCCTTTAAGTGTGTGGGAGAAAAGTTTACAACCTCTCTGTTATCTGCATCTGTTTCCTACTGGTGTAGGTTGGAGATGTGATAAAAGGCCTATACAATACCCGCAGCAGAGTACAGATCAACTAGACTATATGCAGAGGATCCTAGATTTCATCAGCGTAGTCCTTGTACATTTCATCTACTATTTGAGAGCGACTTGTCAGGGCTATCTTATGCAGTAAACCACATTCTCAAAATAGGAGGGAAACTGAAAAATATCACAGCAAGGGTATTAGTTGACAAGTTCAAGGAAAAGGTTAAAACCTGGAATACAATTTGATTAATCTGATGGTGTGTCAATGTGGTAATGAGTATTGGTATCGTCGTCATGGTGAGCAGAAATGCATGGTGAGAAACCTAGAAGCACCTACTTGGTTTCTAACACTACGTTGTGCCGAGTATGCCTGGGATGACCTACATGATTTTTTTTGTGAGAAGCAAACTCCAACATAAAAGACATCAATCTAAAAACACCAGGAGAACTCTGCTCGTTGGACCCTGCAAACGTATGCAGATATTTTAACCATTGGTTTCAAACCATGATGGCTTTCATCAGCAACAAAATGAATCCCCCTCTTGGTGAAGTAACTGATTTCTTTTGGCATAAAGATTACCAAGTTACAGGTGCTCCACATGTTCACATGCTGTTATGGGTAAAAGATGGACCGAAATTTGGAACAGTCAGTGAGGAGTCTGTCTGGTCTTTCATACAACTGTATGTGACATGCGCCATTCCAAAAGACGGTGCTGACAAGGGCTTGAGACAACAAGTTATCTGGTTTCAAACTCATAGATGTGGGAAGTACTGTCATCAAAAATACAGATGCAAAGGAAAATTTCACACAAGATGTCATATTGGATTCCCACAACCTGTCCTCTCAAAAGGAAGAGTCAACAGCTTTTGTCTACAGTCTAACACAGAAATCACCCAAAAAATGCATATAACCTGAGAAGAACAGACAATTCCAAGTATATCAATGACTACAACCCTGTGATTCTGAAGATGTGGAATGCAATAAGGATTTACAATTTGTTGAAGACAACTCCATCGCTGTTGCTTGCTAAGTGACTTCATATATAACGAAATCAGAAAAGGCAGATGAAAGAAATATGGAAGGAGATTTCTGCAGAAAACAGTCTTACCAAGAAATTGCAGTTTTAGTTTGAAAATGCTTTCCCACAGCGAAATAGGATCCTATAAGTGCTTGGACAGGTTGAGCTTGGCTAGTTTGTTCTCCATTTCAGGGGGAATTGTGTGGGTAAGCCTATGCCTTGCAAGCAGTCTAAATAGAGTATTAAAGTATTTCCCAGAAATACAGTACCATGCAGAATTTGATCCCAAACATAGAGACATTCTGAAAACGACCATGCTGGATACATACTACTTAAGAAGGAGTCCTCATCTTCAAAATGTGTCTCTATGAAGTACTTCAGTACTATACATATAGAAGTAATCTAACTGAAAATATAGAAGAAAGAAGATAGGCAGTACTTAGATGTGACAGTTTGGCGAGACACAAAGGGAATCTAATTAACCACTGAAAGCTTAGTTGCCAAACCCCAGAGAAAAGAGAGTTTTTCTACTTGCCACTTTTGCAGTTGTTCAAGCCAGGGCGTGCTGAATCAGATTTACTTGGACACTATGACTGTTACAAAGACTCTTTCAAGGCTGTGAAAGACCGCATTGAGTATTTAGTCTTTCCAAACTACTTGCAAATGTTGAAAGATGAGATTGAACAGGAAGAAACCATCGCTGTTGAGAAAGCAAAGGAGAGTTCACGAAGCAGCCAAAGTTCTGCACCAGGAAGTCAAGATCCTCTTGGAGAACCATTTATTCAAAATGAAGCAGCTATACCTATGAATGAGGTGGAGACACCAGTGCAGCAAGCAAGAGAGGAAAGTGTGTATTTTTGAACACTTAGTAGAACTACTGAAAAATAAACAACAAGAAATTTACAACAAGGTTAAAGCTAAAATAGAGCATGTATTTCTCCACGAAAGGAAACAGTGTGATTGGTCTTTGTACAAACCAATATTACTATATATCAGTGGTCAAGGTGGCACTGCAAAAAGCTTCCAAATTAAAATTCTCACTGGTTATCTACAGAATCAAATTTGTCATGTGTAGTAACATCACCACCAGGATTAGCTGTACATAATTTTAAAAGTATCACTTTACATCACCTACTAATGCTACCTGTTGAACATGACAATAGACTGGAATACCAAAAATTATCTGGTGAAGCTTGCCATTAGGTATCAAGAGTATTGAAGAAACTGGAGCTTTTAATCATTGATGAGGTCAGCATGGTATCAAACATAATACTTGGTTTCATACACTTAAAAATGCAGCAGATTTTAAGAACAAACTACAATGTGCTCTTTAAAGGAAAGCACATCATGGTATTTGGTGACCTACTGCAACTCGCCCACGTAAAAGGACAAACTTTTACGTAATGCATAATGAAACAAGAAATTCTCTGGGGAGTATTGGCAATGTAAATATTTGGTTACACTTTAAATACAAGGAACTCATGAAAAATATGCGTTAAGCATCTGATGTGGAATATGCAGATATACTGAACGACATTAGAATAGGAGTTCTGACAAAAGAGGGAAATCATACTTTGGAAACTCGCCATATCAAGAAACTATTTCCATCCAATATTACAGCAGTTGAACTAATGTAAAATTTCATTGAAAAACAGAAGTCTATAGTTTGTTTAATGCCAACACTTGCTCCAACTTTAATGAACAATTACTACAACTGGAGAAAGAAGATATTTTAGAAATTACAGCTATTGATAAAATTGATCATCAGGGAGTCACAATACTACTCAAAGATAAACTACAAAAAACAATTGGATGCTTTGGAGAAGTCTGTATCCAAAACTGAAGGATTAGAAAAGCATTTACACATGAGCAAAAACTGTCGAGTAAATTTGCGCCATAATTTAAATGTTGAGTAAATGGTGCAATGGGTAAAGTAATTGCTTTTATTAATTTCATAAATAGAGATGAGGTTGAATACTTGGCCATAAAATGTGATCAGATTGATGGCGTGAAGCAGATTGGCCGATGTGTTGTACGTTTATTGCTAGTGAAAGACTTATATGTGCGTCGCCAACAGTTCCCACTCTCTCTAGCATATGCTGTAATTGTCCATAAATCACAAGGTTCAAATGTAGATGCAGCTGTGTAAGAGTAAGAAGTGTATATGCTCCTCATTTAGGCCAATAACCCGTTTATGAGAAACAGATAATCTGTCCAAAACTGAAAATAACTAAAGAGTGTACAGATGCTAAAGAAAAGAAAGGACACAAGGATAAACTGTTAAGAAGAGAAAACTAGAAAATGAAGGAGATATTGTAGGTTAGCAGTTCAGGTGTCAACTGCTATGCAAATGTTGTTCTCGATGTACGGTTTCATTTATCACATCTAGATAACCAAATTGAACAAAAAACAGATAAGAGATTGTGTTCTGCACTGTACCACTTTCTCCAACATATACTGACTGACAGAACTGTGATATATAATGTTTACTCTCAACAGTCATGCAAAATGCACAAGAATTTATTATGGTTACGTTTAGAGTTTTGGAAGAAGAAGATGATGTAAATATCGATGATTTGTTCGGACTGAGTTACGCATGGAACCATGACTTTGAAGATTGTGATTCTTCATCTTCCACTCACTTCCGATTGTTTTTTTTATTTAACTTTACCAGATTCCAAAACTGTGCCTTTTGATAAATTGTTGAAGAATGGCAACCAAAATATGACCTGCCCAAACTGCAGATCAGATCGCTCCAAATTTGAAACTCAAATTACATACTTCAAAGCTGGGAAATATCCCTTTCAAGACGAACTTTTACTACTTCAGCTATCATTCTTAATGAAGGAATTAATACAACCTCTGGATACTACACTGTCTATTTAAAGAGTGAAACAGGATGGACGGAATGTAATGACATCAACCTAAAATTCAAACCTAAACTTCCTTTCAAACTACCAAACTCTTATCTTTTCTTTCTTCATCCAATGATCTAAGGAGGAATTGTGGATAAGAAAGTGGTATATGGTGTTTCTTCTACGTGGTTCATCATTCTTTCAGACATCATTCAGCCTAATGGGGGTAATGTCTTTAAGAACTTCTTCAAAATTCAACACAAACATAATTTGGCCTACCAAGGGAGATGTTTTCAAGATGATCTCCAAAACTGGAGTGCTTTAAATTTATTTGCAATATTGTACCAGATATAATAATTTAAGAACTATTTATTACATAGGTTTGTTTAATTACTGTAATAACTCACTGAAAATTCCCCCGTTATAGTTAGTTCAGGTAACTATAACTCGCGCCCCGCAATGCACTGCTGATGACGTCACATATTACATCACTCATGACATGGTCAGTGACATCACTGATGACATCACTGATGACATCTCAAATGCATTGCATTGCGGGGCGCGAGTTATAGTTACCTGAACTAACTATAACGGGGAATTTCACGGGTTTTGTACGAGTGCAATGTCCAACTAACTATAACTGTCCCTAAAACCTATGGTTTTTTCAGTGAATTTGTAAGGTTTTTTAAATGCTAATTTCTAACTATAACGTGCCTGAAACCTATGGTTTTTTTCAGTGAATTTCAAAGGTTTTGTAAATGACAATTTTTAAATGTATTAATTGTTATATTTATTTTTTTGATACTGATTTACTACATTTTTTTAAACTATTTATTTTTAGATATTTTATTTTTTAAATTACATTATAATTACATTATACATTACATTACAAAATATACTTTCTCAGAATGAATTACTTTAGTTTAAATACTTTGCAAATAGGCAATAGACTTTTAAGTACAGTAGTTACAGTTGTTGCAATGGGAACACAATTTCAAACACAATGCAACATTGAGCTCAATGTGAATTTCTAGTTAAATGCAATTAGTTACTTTATGGATTACTTTTCTAACCACAGGACTGGATCCTAGATTCAGTCCTGGGACATCTCCTGTAAACAGTTGAGTAAAAGCGTTTTGGTTACAGTAGTGATTTTTAAGGAATATTATTGTATTTTAAAAGTTGACACTTAGAAACTTTTTCACATAGAATCACCAATGTTATCCTATGGGAGGAAATTCACTTAGCAGGTAAGTAGTGTTATCGTTACTTTTTCTTACTCAGTGGTGGATCCTGGATCCAGCACTGGTGCATCTCCTGTAAACAGTTGAAATAATGCGTTTAAGTCATACAGGCGATTTTTAAGGAATATTTGTAGTTTGTGAAAATCGACACTTTGAAACTTTTCTGCTGAAAACCAGACAATGGATTCCTATGGAAGGAAATACAAGTTACTGGTAAATACGGTTAGAATTACTTTTCAGGGTCAGTGCTGGGCTAAAAGATGCAGCACTGGGTTCTCTCCTGATAACAGGTGAGTAAATCGGAATTCGTTGTTCGGCTGATTTTAGAGGAATATTATAAAGTTCCAAAACTCCAAACTTAGAAGAATTTCCAAGTGAAACCAGTCAATGTTAGCCTATGGAAGGAAATTCAAGTTACTGGTAAGTACGGTTAGAACTACTTTTCAAGGTCAGTGCTGGGCTCAAAGATGCAGCACTGGGTTCTCTCCTGATAACAGGTGAGTAAATCGGAATTCGTAGTTCGGCTGATTTTAGAGGAATATTATAAATTTCCAAAACTCCACACTTAGAAGAATTTCCAAGTGAAACCAGTCAATGTTAGCCTATGGAAGGAAATTCAAGTTACTGGTAAGTACGGTTAAAATTACTTTTCAGGATCAGTACTGGGCTCAAAGGTGCAGCACTGAGGTCTCTCCTGATAACAGGTGAGTAAATCGGAATTCGTAGTTCGGCTGATTTTAGAGGAATATTATAAAGTTCCAAAACTCCACACTTAGAAGAATTTCCAAGTGAAACCAGTCAATGTTAGCCTATGGAAGGAAATTCAAGATACTGGTAAGTACGGTTAGAATTACTTTTCAGGATCAGTCCTGGGCTCAAAGATGCAGCACTGAGGTCTCTCCTGATAACAGGTGAGTAAATCGGAATTCGTAGTTCGGCTGATTTTAGAGGAATATTTGCACAGTGGTGAAGGGAGGGGGCGGGGCTTCAGGTGACATGTCTGCAAACAGGCCCCACGGCGCGTTTTAAGATGGGGAATTAAATCCTCCTCAATCTTGAGGGTCCCTAGGGGCCAAGTAGCCCACCAGATACCTCCAGTATGCGCCAGAGAGCTGCGTTGCAGAGAGGTGTTCAGAGGCCACGCCCCTTTTTGCACCTCTCTGCAACGCAGCTCTGTGGCGCTTTCTGGACGTACCTGGTGGGCTAGTTGGCCCCCAGGGACCCTCAGGATTGAAGGGATTTAATTCCCCATCTTAAAACGCGCAACGGGGCCTGTTTGCACACATGTCACCTGAAGCCCCGCCCCCTCCCTTCACCACTGTGCAAACGCGCCCGATGGCGCGTTTTAAGTTGGGGAATTAAGTCCCCTTGAATCCTGAGGGTCCCTGGAGTCCAACTAGCCCACCATGTACCTCCAAAAGCACCACAGAGCTGCGTTGCAGAGAGGTGTAAAAGGGGCGTGGCCTCTGTACACCTCTCTGCAACGCAGCCCCTGGCGCATACTGGAGGTTCCTGGTGGGCTAGTTGGCCCCAGGACCCCCAGTATTCAAGGGGAATTCGTTCCCCTCTGCAAACGCGCCAGGGGGCGCGTTTGCAGAGTGGTAAAGGAAGGGGGCGGGGCCTGCAGCACGATCGTTTTTTTTTTTTATTTTATTTTTTTTAAATGCTTTTTTCTGCCCAGGGGGTCCTTGTGGGACCCCCTGAGCAGACCTAGGGGGTCAGGGTGTTTCTACCCTGCCCCCTTTGTGCGTTTTGCGCACTTGTTTCTGTCCCTCGGTTCTACCGAGGGACAAAATGGCTGCCAACACTTCCTGATTTGGAGTGTTGACAGCCAATTAGCATGCAGCTCATGATCGGGAGGGTGCGCGAATCCGACGCGGCCATAGATATATATGTGATTTTCATTTTGATTTTCACAGGAACTACTGAACGGATTTACACCATTTAACAAAAAGGGTTCTTTCTGAACCAAGAACTACCTCTTTGCCAAATTTGGTGTAATTCCGTTCAGCAGTTCAGGCTGTAGCCGTGGCTAAAGTTTCCTATGGGAAAATGAATGGGGAAAACACGTTTTGGGACCCCCCTTTTTTCTCGGCCCCCGCTTGACGAATCACCCCGAAACTTTCAGGGTAGGAGCGGACCGGAGCGGGCCATAAAGTTTGAAACGTTTGCGTTGATTCGTCAACCGACGCAAGAGTTATTTCAAATAGAATGCGCAGATTTCCTATGGAAAATAGGTCCTAACTATAACTATCTACTGGCGACCGCCAGTAGATAATATATATATATATATATATATATATATATATATATATATATTCACTCAAAAAACCATAGGTTTCAGAGACGTTATGGTTAGAAATTAGCATTTAAAAAACCTTAGAAATTCACCAAAAAAACCATAGGTTTCAGGCACGGTATAGTTAGTTGCACATTTTACTCATACAAAACCAGCGAAATTCGGCCGTTATAGTTAGTTAAGCTAACTATAACTCGCGCCCCCGCAATGCACTGCTGATGACGTCACATATTACATCATTCATCACATGGTCAGTGACATCACTGATGACATCACTGATGACATCTGAAATGACATCACTGATTACATCACTAATCACATCATCCAGTGAATATGTGTTTCTGTAAAGTTTAAAGATGTTTTATATATATATATGCCAAGCAGTATTGAAGAATGAGTGGGTGTATAAGTGTCTGAATGGATGATTTAGTAGGTGCGTGACTTACTGTATAAGTGAGTGATTAAACATGTCTTACTGAATGCATGGGTTAGTGACTAATGTGTGTGAATGTCTGTATCAGTTTTTCAGTTGGTGTGTAAGCGGCTGCATGGGTTGGTGAATAGCTATATGAGTGTGTATATGAGTTATTGTTTGGTTGTGTGAGTATGTGTATGGGTGCCTGAGTGTGTTTGTGGGTGGGTGGGGGTGTGTGATTTTGTGTATAGATGTGCGAGTAGGTGATTCAGTGGGTGTATAGGTTGAAGAGTGCATCTGTGAAGGGCTGTATGGGTGGGTGAGTGTGTTTGGGTGTGTTGGGTAGTGAATGGATGTCTCAGTGGTACATGTGCGAGTAACTACATATGTGAAATGCAGTATATGCGAGTGTTGGAGTCTATAAATGAGTATATGTGAGAGTGAGTGATTGTGAGAGTGTCTGTATGGATGAGTGTGTGCTTGTGTTAGTGATTGTAGAAGAGAGTAAGTATGTGTTAATATCTATATGAATAAGTGAAGTGGTGTGTGTATAACTGTATAGGTGAGTAAATGGGAGTGTGATTGATTGTTTGCATGTTTGACTAGGTGTCTGAGTAATTGTATGGGTGAGTGGTGGTGTGTGAGTGTGTGCATAGGTGTATGAGTGCATATGATAGTGCTGTACTGATGAGTGACTGCATGTATGAGTGGGTGTATGGGTGAATGACTGGATGTGTGTGTAGACCTAGGAATCAGTGAGTGGGTATGTAGTAACTAGTATTGGTGTGTCTATGGTTTTGAAAATGGTAGTTTGCATTTTAGAGTGGGTGTATGAAAGGTTATATTAGGGTGTGAGGAGGTGCATCAGATTATCACGTGGATGATGTGATTAGTGATGTAATCAGTGATGTCACTGACCATGTGATGAATGATGTAATATGTGACGTCATCAGCAGTGCATTGCGGGGGCGCGAGTTATAGTTAGCTTAACTACCTATAACGGCCGAATTTCTCTGGTTTTGTATGAGTAAAATGTGCAACTAACTATAACGTGCCTGAAACCTATGGTTTTTTCGGTGAATTTCTAAGGTTTTTTAAATGCTAATTTCTAACTATAACGTCTCTGAAACCTATGTTTTTTTGAGTGAATTTGTAAGGTTTTTTAAATGCTAATTTCTAACTATAACGTCTCTGAAACCTATGTTTTTTTCAGTGAATTTCAAAGGTTTTTTAAAATGCTAATTTCTAACTATAACGTCTCTGAAACGTATGGTTTTTTGAGTGAATTTCTAAGGTTTTTTAAATGCTAATTTCGAAGTATAACGTCTCTGAAACCTATGTTTTTTTTAGTGAATTTTAAAGGTTTTTTAAATGCTAATTTGTAACTACAAAGTCCCTGAAACGTATGCTTTTTTTAGTGAATATATATATATACCTAGCTATAGTTAGAACTATATTTGGATAGGAAATAGATTTTTTAATTTTCTAATAACTTTTTGGGGCGTTTTGGCAAATCTTCACGAAAAAAAATGGATTTTCTATAGGCATTTTTGTTACGCTGTAGAGGTAAAATGGATGAATAGAATTTTCACCAAATTTAGCAGGAAGCTAGATGTTGGTACAGAAAGTGTGTTTTTTGTGATTTGTTGTAAATGTTGCGAGAGTCCTGCAGCTATGAATAATGAAAAATAGAGCCGTGTGATTGATCAATAGCAGTTTTTTCCCACTGACTTATGGTAGTAGGTAATGTATGAGTTAGGGTAAAAGAAGATATAAGCACTACGCATAATGAGACATCTAAGTTTGTTGTGAGACATCTAAGTTTGTTGTGTGTTGTATATGGTTCCTGTTTTAAATGAATGCGGTAAGGTGCACAATATAGACAGCATAAAGGGTCGTCGCTAAATGCTGTTATTATGAGCAATGTAATGGGTCCTATGTTGATTTTCCTGGCTTTAGGGCCAAAATTGTGTTTTTGTTAGTGCATTTGTTTAGATGTGGCATATGTTTTGAAATATATTGGAGAATAATGTGAGTTTTTTGGGAAACGCAGAAGTAGAAAGATTAGTACTGATATTAAATTTCATTTAGAGCCGATGCTGAAGTGAATAGCACATATGGATGCAAATTTGTGCAACGATGCAGTGGTATTTAGTAACAATGCTGCTGCATGTTTGAGCTGTTTTGTGTCTTAACAACATGATTTCCTGGCTGGAAAGAGGAAAAGGAAGCCTTGATGTGATGTTATTTGAAACAGGTCTGATTTTTATTGGGAGTTTAATATCTATGATGAAATAGGTTTGTGCCTCACGTGTGACAAGTTAATGGTGTTTTGTGTTAGTTTGGAAGATACTGAATGAACAACTAAATGAATAACGTTTTTGTAACAGCAAGCAAAATTGTGACAATAGCTGTGCATGTATACTTTATTAACACACAACCACAGTGACACACAGATTTTTACACCGAAGTAACTTTTGTGTTTTGAACTGTTCCCTCTTTTGTCCTTATATTTTTTTCTTTGTGTATTGTTTTCTGCCTTTTGTCCGCCCCCTCCCACGTCATTTATTTAAATATTGCGAAAACCAACTCAAGTTGTTACCTTGGGCGCGAACCTACTTGGGCGCGAACCTAAGAAGAGCAGGCCCTTAGACATCAACCACTGCCTGTTCTGTAATATAACAGCAATTTGCTTGAACACTGCAGAGAAACAGCGTACAGGACACTGGGAGTCGATTACAGACTCTCAGCTCAGGACACATTGGCCTCAACCGAGAAATGCAAATCTGCCTTATTCTTAACGTTGTGAAGCAATAAGAGGTGTGTGTGTGTGTGTGGTGTGGTGGGGGGGAGTGAGACACCAGAGAAAAGCAGAGACAGGGACGAAGAGAAGAGAAATTGTATGAGACAAACCAGAGAATGTAAAACAAATATGTAATTACCGTTGTTTGTGGTTAGTGTTTTATTTGCAGTCCTGGTTCATGCTTGACGCACTGTGCGATTTTGTGCAGATAGCACTGTGGAAACGATTGTCACTATTTATGTTTTTTACTTAAATAGTGCTGCTGTGTACGGAAATACGTTTTTGTGTAGACAGCAGCACTATTTAAGTAAAAAAATAAATGGCGACAATTGTTTCTATAGTGCTATGTGCACAGGATCACACAGTGCGTTAAGCATAAACTGGGACTGCAAATAAAAAACTAACCACAAACAGTAATTACATATTTGCTTTGCATTCTCTCCTTTGCGTTATACAATTTACAGTTTGAAGGTGTGTGGTAACCGGTGCACGGACATCTGGCGCTCTGCAGTGCTTATAAACCACACATTGCTATACACAGGGGGCACTTTCCTTCTCGGTCTTGTTCTCGATTTTTGTTTTCAGTCATCCATTATGAACTCCCGGATGAGCTACTCGTGATTTTGTGGATACATATCACTAAAGTGAAGTCTTGTACAATAGGTTTTGTGGAAGACTTCATTTTAGTGATATGGATTTCACAAAATCACAAGCAGCTCACCCGGGAGTTCATAATGGATGACTGAAAACAGAAACCGATAGCGAGACTGAGAAAGAAAGTGCCCCCTGTGTATAGCAATGTGTGGTTTGTAAGCACCGCACAGCGCCAGATGTCTGTGCACCGGTTCCCACACATCTTGAAAGTGTGCACCCCCGAGCGCACGACGGACCGTATTAATGGTGGCTGCGGGCTGGGAAGGGAGCGTTGGGCGAACTCGCCTGGTTCCGTTCGGTGTTGGGTCCTGGCGGAGGAATGCTGGCGAACGGGTATGTTGTTCAGTTTTGTTGGCGTCACCGCTTCAGTTTGGAGGCTGGTTCGCGAGCAGCTCAAGTTTCACCTCCTCTCGGACCTTTTTTGAGCTTTGAAAACACAGCCGCTTTCCCACTGCTTGTGACCTCGGCAGAGACCTCGGCATAAGTAGCAGTCCGGGAGGAAAGACTGGAAGACGCGTAGTTATGCCGATTAGGAGCGGAAGTGTACGCGGTATAAATTTTAACTCCATATATATATATAATATATATATTAAATTGCCCCCGGGACCTCCGTTTTATTTTCACTCGATGCAAGGCACAAGATGGCTACTAACACTTCCTGGTTTGAAGTGTTAGCAGCCAATCAGAGGCAAGCTCGTGCTCGGGAGTTAGGCTCCGCCCAGATATATATATTTTTTTCCCTTTAATATCTCAAAAACTACTGAACGGATTTACACCATTTAAACAAAAGCATGCTTTCTGGACCAAGACCTTTCTCCCTGCCAAATTTGGCGGAATTCCGTTTAGCAGTTTGACCTGTAGCCTTGTCTAAAGTTTCCTATGGAAATTGCATGGAGAAAATACGTTTTGGGACCCCCCTTTTTTCTCAGCCCCCCCTTGACGAATCACCCCCAAACTTTCAAGATAGGAGCTGATCTGAAAAGAGGAACTTTTTGGAAAATTTCGTAAAGATTCGTCAAACGACGCCAAAGTTATAAGCACATCAAAAAATGCTTTTCCTATGGAAACTAGGTTCTAACTATAACTATGTAACTGGCAACCGCCAGTAGATTTTTTATATATATATACATATATATATATATATATATATATACACACACACACACACACACACACACACACACTTTGTTTAATGGGGAAATAAAGTACAACATACCTATATTCTGTTTAACTATTCACTCATGCAACTTTATCCCTGCATAATGTATCAGTTCAGGACTAAATCCCCCAACATATCCAACAAATGTTATCCATGTCATTTTAAACTTACCAGAATTCTTCAAAAACACATTTGACCATTGTATTTTTGTACTACACACTTGTAGCATATTAAGCTTATTTCATGCCACTATTCGTTACAAACATGCATAATTTGAATGCTATACCTTTAACACTGTACCTGCAGTCTTAATGCATCTGTAAAATAATACCATATAAACTTACTCGGAAGGACATTTCAATATTTTCTCCTCCCCAGATTTCCATTTCTTCATCGTAACTTCCAATAAATTCAAAATACTTTTTTGAAATTGAGAAAAGACCTCCTGCAAATGTCGGTGATCTACAAAAGAGACCATTGTAAGGGTTTGCTGTTTTACACCAAATAGAAGGACATTCAGTTTTAAAGAGCGATAACACAGTTTCAGTGGCCTAGTTACGCGCAGGGCCACTGGAATTATGCGATTTTGTGGCTGCAGAGTTTTCCACATAATTATGGAGTCGCCACATCATCTACTGCATAATTTGTAGATTTTAACAAAAAATACATTCAGTGTCTATTTCAAACCGATAAAAAGTTACTAAAAATGGAGCAAAACGTATTGCTGTGAAGTATAAGGCATTTCACACCAAGGTTGCCTGTTAACATTCCAGTTTATTATTGCTGTATTTTGGTGCCTAAACTGGTACCAATGAGCTGAAACATTTGCCTAGACAGTGGAAATGTGTAAAAATGTCAAAACAATGAATGACTGTCACAAAATGTGCTGCATTACAAAATAATGAATTACTATCACAAACTGTGCTGCATTACGCTGCATAATTACTTTTTCTTGCCATAGTGGGATTTAGTCTGTTCAGTCTGATTCTCTCTGGCGCTTTCTGATGTAGTCATTCTGGGCAAGTGGACCTTGGAACATTCCTCTTTGTAACTAGAACTTTGCTAGGGATGCCACCTTGGCTCTTAGGATACTTGTAAACTAATTTTAGTGCAGAGCAAGAACATTTTGGACAGTGTGGGAGTGATAGGTTGTAGGATCAGGGCATCACAGGGTGGTATGAATGTTAGGTTGGTTATATAGACTTACGTGGCTCCACTAAATTCTTGGTTCATGTATCAGTTTGGGCATTAGTGCTTTAATATGGCTACAGAAATCTTTAGTTGTCTGCCAGATCTCATATCAGAACAATATAAAGAAAGAGGCTTTGGGTCACCCCCTTCAGCTACTGGCTACTTTGGCTGATCCTTTTCAGGTATTAGCTTGATGAGCTGGCCATCAGGTTTTGGAACCGTCCACCACATTTGTAAATGTTTACATTTATTAGCAATGCATTTTGAGGTGGTAAAAATGACAAAAAGTATTCTTCCTGCAGTCTGCGTAACACAACGAGCGACTAACTTTGGATTAAAAAGGGACTTCTCCTCCTTTTATAGTTTTTTTTGGCATTTTGATAGTTGTTCGGTTACAACACAGCACCTATGCTACAATTAATTGTTATACATTTCAGGTGTCCAAAATAGCATGCATACAAAGCACGGCGACATGTTACATCACATATAGTAAAGGTTACGTGCCTGCATGCTAATCGCATCAAAAGCATTAGTGAATGTATCAAATGTAAACCAAGATACATATGAAGGAGGTCTGTTGCAATGCAGAGATACTAAGTAATATGATTGACAACAATTACACTGAACTAACTCAGAAATAAAATAAAGGAAAACAATATATTAAATGAGCATGCACTAGCTCAAGGTGACAGAATGAAATGTTGGAAAAGTCAGATCCTGAGGACACCACTGGGGTTTCACAAATCAATTGTAAGCAGTGATAGAGTCACAGTCGCCATCAAGTATATGTATTTCAGGGTGGCGATGGGCGGGGGGTGGTGCAGTGGGGGACAGGATGTAAATCTTAGGAGTTCTCAAGAGAGGGTTGAGTAGGTGGTGTATCTTCGCGCAGTTTCCCCAAGAGTGCATCCCATGTCTCAGAAATTGGATATTTACGGAGACCTTTCACCTCTTCCCTGCGCAGTAGTGCACTCTCCACCTGAGCCCACACCAACATGGATAGAACCCACGCCAAGGCAGCCAAGGGTTCGCTGTATTCCATTTATGGGTGATCAACCATTTCACCAAAAGAAGGGCTAGGTCTGCAAACTGTATTGCTGCTCTGTATTTTTTTGGGCAACGGCTGAGTCCCAAAATGCATACTTCCTAAGTGCAATTCACAAAAGTGATAGCACAGTGTGTGAAGTGTCCAGTGACATCCCTCCAATAATCCGTCAGTGCTGAGCAGGACCAGAGCATGTGTAAAAGCTCCGCATCGTGAGCTAGACAACGGGGACAAACTGCGTCAGTACGATGAAAATAATGGTTTATCGTGCTGGGAGTTAAATAAGCTCTGTGTAAGATATAGAATTAAATTAATTTAAAACAGGCATTTCGGGACACCAAGGAAGGGTAAGTTAAGATAGTTTGCCACTTGCTATCTGTACAAGCACGCCCAAGATCTGCCTCCCAGTGTCTACTCAGTGTGGTGAAGGGAACGGCCGTATGCGTGAGTAAGGCACCAGCCAGTCACCTGCTCTGATGGCTACCCGTGCCTAAGGCATGCAGGTATTGAATAGCAAGGTGTTGTGGGGGTTCCAGTTGTACCTCTCCCCATGACTAGCTTAACAGCCAATAAAATAAATGTGCAACAGAAATTGGCCCGGCGGAAGTTCAAAGTCGGTCAATAGGTCCTCTATGAATAGGAGGGTTCGATCACAATATAAGTCACTCAAACAGTGTAATCCTGCCACATGCCATGGTGTTAATTCCCTAAGGGTAGTAGACATGTGCCATACCCAGGAGTGGTAATGCTGGGGCGTAAGGTCGAAGTGTTCGAGTAATAAACAGGGTCCTATGAAACCATCAAAAAGCAACCTGGAGGAGAGGTGGACTCGGCAGCGTTGTCCTAGCAAAAGGAATGGAAAATGGTAAGTAACCACTCCAAGTCCCAATGGGGAAGCAGCATCTCTGTATCTGCTAGACTGTAACCCGCAAACCAGCGTGCCATTCACTGTAATTGGAAGGCCAGATAATAATGTTCATGGTTAGGTACATTAAGTCCGCCACAGCCTGCCGGGAGATAAAGTTTGAGAAGCGCCGCTCTGTGACGTTTATTGTGCCAGATAAGATCACCCATCAGAAGTTCCACAGAATGAAAGAAGGCCAGTGCATAAAGAGAGGAAGGTTGACAAAGTAATGAGTCTTTGCAAAATCACCACCTTCGTTAGAGCCACCCTTCCTGCCACTGATAGTGGCAGAGTTTGCCAGAATGAAACCTGTGCCCGCAACGCAGTGACAGCGCAAGCCAGATTTATTCCTGTTAACTCAGAGGCCGGACAATGCAGCAAAGTCCACTAGCAATCTTTCAATATTATGAGGTCTGTACCTAACATTGTTATGGTAAAGCAATATCTGTGTAAAGGGAGACTGAGTGTGTATCGTCTCCCAGGGGGATCTCCCAATGTTGGCCCTGGGTATGCAAAAGATTTGCCAAAGGTTCTAGTGCCAAAGAAAACAAGAGGAGGGGCAATGGGCATCCATGGCAGGTGACCCTTTGTATGGGATCTGAGACATGACATCCAAATTTAACTCTGGCCACATGATTAGTGTACAGTAATTTAACCAGTCAGAAGAAGCGGGGTCCCAGTCTGTACCGGGCAAGTACCTCAAATTAGAAGGGACATTCAAGAGAATCAAAAGCCTTGTGTAATTCAAAACCAGGCAACCCGAATAAGGATACTGCTGTGGGGCATGTGCAAGTACCTGGAAGAAATGGCGTAGATTCAAAGAGGTGTTTCTGGCAGTGACAAAATTATTTTGGTCCGAGTGCACCAACTGCAGAACCAATGGGGCCAGGCAATCCGTCAAAATCTTCGCCAGGATTTTGTAATCGGTATTTAACAGTGCAAGGGGTCTGTAGGACTCCAGATCAAGTGTATCTCTTCCCAGCTTAGGCAGCGAGATAAGTAATGCGTCACTCAGTGTGGGTGGCAGTGTCATACAACATTTTCAGATGTGGTGCAAACAAGGGTGCATAAACTTTATAAAATTCTGATGGTAACCCATCAGGGCCCAGAGTTTTGGTGATGGAAAGCACGCAAATTGCTTCC
This sequence comes from Calotriton arnoldi, assembly GCA_963921515.1. NCBI lineage: Eukaryota > Metazoa > Chordata > Amphibia > Caudata > Salamandridae > Calotriton > Calotriton arnoldi. The sequence continues at coordinate 1,153,593 of CAWUFW010002053.1, forward strand.
TGCACTTCAAAGATGGATGATGATATCTCCATTAAGTTCCTCCCCATGCTCACGGTCCGCATCAGCATGTGTTCAGCATAGTTAAGACAGTGCAGCTGTTCCAGCAGCACAAGATGTTCACACCTGGACTTGTGTAATTGCTCCTGGGCGGTAGTGGGGGACCGTGCTAATTCCTCAAGTCCTAGTAGGTGACCCTCCAATTGAGAAATGTCTTTAGTGAGATGACAATCATATTTAGTCCATTACCCATACAGTGCAAAACCAGAGTTAATAGCAAAATATTCAATGATATTATCATTGATGGAAGCACAAAACAGGGGGTGCTCCAATGTAGAAACCTGCAGCCTCCAAGTTGGTATGGGGGGGGACGTAGTCCAATCATTACTGTAAGTGAAGTGGGTTAAGGTCCAAATGTGTGCTGCCAAGATATTCTGCACATGTGATCTGTGAGATAATGTCATGTGTACAAACAAACCTATCATTGCAGACATGGAGTCCATGCTCATGTGAGTAATAGGAACACACTTTGGATTGAAGGTTTCGGTGGTGCCATACATCCAGTAGCTCCCAGTGTTGTAACCATGCAGTTAGGGTATGTGCATTAGATGTAGCCACAGTGCGAGGTAAGGGCAAAAAGGAGCAGTCCAGTTCTACATAAATGACGCTGTTAAAATCCCCACCTAGTACCCATGGTATGTCACTCCAACGGGCCAAAGACATTGATAGGGCATGAAGGAGCTGGGCTTGTTCTACATTGGGTGCATAGATCACTCCAAGGAACAATCACCTACAATTCAAACAGCCCTCGACCAGTACATAACATCCTTCTGGGTCTATGATTGTATGTGTGGCAACAAAAGGGTCCTCCGCCCAAATCCATATTAATACCCTCTAGCATAGGTGGAATAATTGGTGGAGAACATCTGTCCCCTCCATCTCCTCTGTAGTTTGGATGCCTGACTGTCTGTAATGTGCGACTCTTGTAAATATGCTATCTGTGTCTGTCTATGGCGTAAGTAAGAATACACTGCATATCAATGGGAGGGGTAATGGATACCGCTCACATTCCAGGCGATGACGTTAGTGGCGGCCATACTTTGTCAGGTTGCCCCAAGTGGGTACCGTCGGCCCTGGCCAAGAATATGATATATGAGAGAGTGCAGGTTACAACAATAAAGAAACAAAAATGCCACATAAGAACAGTGAACATATAATACCATTGAGAGCAAGTGCACAACAGGTATCTTCCCAAACCAGGACAGCTAAAGGACCGGTAGGAAAAAGCTGGTCTAGGGGCTGAGCAGGGAAGTGAGATTGCGAACAGAGGCCACGTCCCATATAAAGTGAAAAAGAGAAAGCATTCTGGGTGATCACTTAACCCCCCGACTAAATTAAGTTAGGAACCTAAAAACACTAGGAACAGCATGGAGAGCCCACAAAAGATTTAGAGGACAATAACAAAGATAGTTGAGTCGGGAAACATACCACAAGTGACATTTGAATGAAAAGGTAATATCAAGCAAATAAAACACGCAAAGTCAAACAGCACTGTGTTAAAGGATATCGTTGGATGTTTTGGGCGTCACCATGGGCATTTCATCATTGTTCGGGGGAACAATGTCAGATGTGAGCGAGTTGTCGTCTCCTGAGGAACTGAGTCTGTCTTCGTCCACACTGTAGTGTGGTAGGGGGGTCACGAAAGTCCGTCGCCATCTGTAGCGCCTTACAGTGTTCCTCAATACCTTTCTCCAGGTTCGGGGAGCTGAGCAACGGACGCTGTGCATTTTTCTTGCGTTTCTTTCCTACAGGCGATGTTTGTTTGCGCGGAGCCGCAGTGTAGTCAGGCCCTGCTATTCCATAATTTTCCATCCAGAACCAAGCGTCCTTGGGGTCATTTAAGAATGATATTGTACCATAAGCCTAAAAAGGAAATTCTCCTCATATGAGATGGCTACAACAAACATGGTGATCCAATGTTCTTTGATGAGGGACGGCCCTTCAGTGAGGAGTTGCAAATAGGAGTGCTTGGGCTCTGAACTTCCTATTTATTGCCTTCTTTTAGTAGAGTAGAATATACTGATGATTCTATTACAGTGTGCTCAGTTGAGCCTCGCTCTGAGCAAGGGACAGGAAGCCACGCATGTTTGTGATGCCCAGTGCATGTGCACCAACAATAATGGACTTATTAGGGCTTTTGCGATACACAGCCTTGCCAAGCTGCCATGCTCAAAATACAGAGTACAGGCTCGGAGCCCACACCTGTGCAAAGGTAGCCAATGCACTTTCAGCTAAAGCCTGCCTGCCTGCAGTCAACAAGGGCCAGTCACCCACCTCCTTTCATTACTTATTTCATGGTAGAGCTGGATCAGCAAGGTTCCCTGGCTATACCCTGTGATAAATTTGGAAACTGTGCAGTTAAAGCTGAAGCACACCCGTTAGTGGACTATGCCTTCCTTGGGTATGTGAGTCTGGTGGACAAAGTCTGTGCTTGTGACCTGGCAGCATCACAGAGTCATGAGACTTGAGAAAAACTTCGCACGTGTGGTTCATGAAGTAAGGTTGCATGCAGAAAGAAAACTATTACCCAGTATACTGTGTGATGTGCATGCTTCATACACACAGACTATTGAGCTGAGAGCTTCCCCCCGGAGTACTGAAGAGGTCAAGCATATCAATGAATCAGTTAATCGTGCTGGTTGCTGCCCTCTGTGCTCAGTCGGTGCCACGTTAGCAGTTAGCAGTGGGAAGAAAGCCACACACCTTGCAGTTGCAGCAACAATTAACAGTGCTGCCTGCCCTGTTGCACGGACTGCAGAGACAGTTCATGGTTTGTTGTACCCACTTGGAAAAGATAAAAATCTCTGCGACTTTCTAGTTCTGCCTACCATTGCTCATATATTAGCATAAATTTTTATATTTTCTCTCTTTCTTTTATACCACCCTAAACACTAGTCTCTTTGTCTGTCCTCGCTGGCTGCCCTACACCTTACTAACATCGGCATCTCCCTCACCCTTCCCACGGCTCAATAAAGGAATGTGAAAAGCTACAGTAAATGGGAATGTGCACCAGGACGCATAAGGTTCTTGTGTTTTTCGGTGACATAACACTCACTACACAATAGTTATCTTTCCTCTCTCTTCAGTCGCCACCACGCTATCTCTAGCCTGAAACTCCTAACCTAATTTATCTCTGTAGTATTAATTTGCCCATCCTGCTTTACCGTAATACCAACCTCTCAATCTCCTCTGCTTGCACCTTACCTATATCTCATTAAAGCCTCGTTCCCTTCCATCCCATTATGTCCATCGCACTGCAAGCAAGGTGAAAAGTATAAGGCATGTAAATGTCACTGCAGAAGGATACAAATGCGCTATTAGGTATCCCTGTGCAGCGATTTTCTGCCTTCAGTGTAATTTGGTGTCTTTTCCTATTCCTCTCCTGCCAGCGCCACGCTGTCGGAAACTTCCTTTGCTTCTGAAGTTTGTACTGTATGGCTTCCCTCTTTCCCTTCATTCGCTTTTGATTCATAAATCCCTTCACCCATCCTTCCATTAATCTCTTCCAGGTCCATCTCATATCACAGTTTAGAAACAGTTGAGAGCCTTATTGTGCAAATGATTGTTAGAGCTGCAAGAAACAGGTCTTTACAAGCTACTAGTTTCAATTTCTGTTCATATTAGACTGGGCCATTGATTTGGGGGAATGCAACGTCTACTATCGGCTTGACAGAATGCCTGAAAGTGCATGTGCACCTTGTGTGTTTTCACATTATTTATTTAGCCATATCCCGCATTTTATGTGTGTGAGGCAGACCTGGGGATGGCCAAAAACATGTTACGCAATAGACTGCGGCACATACCGCTCCTGTACTGTGCTACTGAATTACTACCATAAGCTTACCATTTACATGGCCTTTACAAGGATGTCCTAACCTATAGGAGAAATACACATATCTAAACATGTTGGTTCTCCAAATGTACCCATCCCCCCCTCGACATCCTCTGCATTAGTCCATAAAGTGTATTTTGACTGATGCAGGCTGTGTAGGCCATCTCTGCACCATATTGATCCCTGCTCAACTCATATAACTAGTATTGTTGTCACAATATTCTCTGAAAAGGAAGCCAGGTTTGCAAAAATGTCATGGATCAAAGATAAGTAATGACCAGCCCTGTGCACGATGCATCCCGATCTGCCTATCTTCAGTGAGAAAGCTCTGCTGTTCTATAATAAAATGGAGAGTATGACTAGGTCATAATGACACAATAGGCGGGGGCGTGGCCAAGCTGGCTGCCATGGCGGACGCGACCTGCTGAGGCTCCGTGAATGGGCTTTCACCTCGCCTATCCACGCTGAGTCCAGCTGGTCCCTATGCACACCGGACGACACCGGAATGTAGGGGGCACCCAGTGCTGACCTCCAAAGTGGGATTGCAGACTTGCGGCGGCAGAAAACAGACCCTCAATGCAGAGAATGGGCACAGAAAGCAAGATGGCGCCCATTCCTCTTGCAGGCCCCCGTCTAACCACTTGACTCCAGCGCAGACCCAGAGGTATCCGGAATCGGAGCCCTGACACCCCGCAGACCCCCCAGGTGGAGGGTTAACGGTGGGAAGCAACGAGAGCGGGGTCACAGACCCAGGAGCAAAGTGCCTCAATACCGGGGACAGCGGGCGCGCACCTAAGAGACCGATCCCCCACCGCCCGCAACATCCGCGCCCCGCAACGGGCCGACAGTAGAAGCTCCCTACCTCAGCCCTGCAGGAACCAAAGGCGGACTCGAAGGCACTGGTGGCGGCCCGACAGGTGGGGGTCGCCGAGGCGCGCCGGTGAAACTGACCCCGTGGATCGCCCCGGTGACCGGATCTGGCGGAGCGCTCCCGCGGCTCGCCTCCGATGACATCGCCGACGGGGCACTCAGGCAGGTGAGGCCTAGTGGGTTCCCCGCTACTGGTGTGGGGGCGGAGGGGGCCTTGCCTGCACCTGGGTTCCCGCCGAAAGTAACGGCCCGCCTGACCCTAAGATGGCGCCTCTGCACTGCTACTGCTCCCGTGCAGTGTACCGATACACGGCTTCCAGGCGTTAGTGGCATAGACTTTCCCTATATCCTTCCGCTCAACAGCATCAACCCCATACGTGTGACAGAGGTTCAGAGGGGTCCACATCAATATCCGGATCCCACCAAATGCTACGGAGGAGACCTGCCTGACCCTAACATGGCGTCTGCCGACTTGTGTGCTCAGACGGCGACCATTGCGTACACCAAGTGACGCCCCACAGCAGGAACAACCGGAGCGCGGCGGTGCCCTCGCGAGCCCACGTTGGGCAGGATTGAGGGGCCTTCCCCCCCGCCCCCCCTTACCATAAGGTGCGCGCCAACTGCGGGGGGCACAACGACTTAACAAGTGCAGGGGACATGGCTGCTGCTGGGAGGGGCCGTCTGGAGTGAACGCGGCCCAGCTGTGCCGAATGTGACCTGCCCGGCGCGCCTCTCCGACCCTACGGAACTGTGAATCCCCCCTCCCGGGACCCCGACGCTGGGCCCCCTCTGCCTCATCTCATCCCACTTATATGGGGCGCAAGAGACACTGACAGCACCAGAACACACTTGTCCAGGCCACGTGGAGGCGCGCCACCCGCAGAGACAGCAGTGCTAACCTAGCACTACCACCAGCCACCCGGGCAGCACCGCAGCTGACACGATGGGGAAGCCCAGGGCAACGGCGGCGACACAGGGGTCCGCCTCGGACGCTTCCACCAGCAATCAACCTACCTCCTCAAAAGACACTACAGCAGCGACTGATCACTCCCTCTCAGAGAAACTGGACAGAGTGCTGGCAGCAATTGAACACTCTAGGGTATCCATGGAGCAGCAAATGGGCACCCTCACCACGGACATCAGCCTCCTCCGCGATGACCACCGCAAGCTGGCTGAAAAGGTCTCAGACACTGAGAAGATAGTTTCCTCTATACAGCCTTCAGTGCAGACACATCAGGACCCGCTACAAACCTTACTCGGCCGAGTGTCCACCATGGAAGAGCGCATTGACGACCTGGAGGGACGGTCGAGACGCTGTAACGTACGCGTTCTTGGCCTGCCCGAAGGAATTGAAGGAGCAGACGCAGTGGGATACATGGAGGCCTGGACAAAATCCTTCACCCCTGATGCAGACCGGACCACGTTCTTCTCCATCGAAAGGGCACACCGCGTCCCAGCACGTCGACCCCTGCCAGGTGCCCCGCCGCGTCCAATGCTGCTGAAATTTCTGCACTTCCGAGATAGGGATGCAGTCCTGAGGGCGGCCCGTCAAGCTGGTCCACTCCGAGTTGAGAACAAAGTCATCATGCTCTTCCCAGACTATTCCCGGGCTGTCCAAAGACAGAGGTCATCCTTCCTGGGGGTGAAACGACACCTGCGGACAGAAAATATACAGTACTCCCTGCTGTTCCCAGCCCGCCTTAAAATCTTACACGACAACATCACTCACTTCTTCACATCCGCAGAGGAGGCGCACGACTGGGCAGACCAGAACTGTAACACAAGTCATACCACGGGGAGCACCCGTGATCAGCACACGAGGACGACAGGCCCCAGAAGACGCCGCTCGCAACGCCGCAACCGGCAGGGAGGCCCCGAGTTGCTATCGCGCTCCCTAGGATCGCCCGACCTGGAACACATTATTTGGGAACGACGCCAAGCCCTGAAGGCGGCAGCGAGCCTCCGGCCCACCTCCCCCGCAACGGACATTGAGCGAGCTCCACACCTCTTCTCCTCAGAGGGGGAAGAGGACAGCGAGGAGATGCAGTCTGGAGTGGGCTCGGTGGCTCTTCCATCGGTCACCCCACAAACTGCTGACAATCTGATTTAACTGATCATATGGCATACCTTGGCAGTGGGAGGTGAGGGATACTCCCTCCGACTAGCGGATCACACAGTTCCTATCAAACAAGAGACCACACGAATTATTGATATCATTACACCCTCACTGATCAACATAAGCCAGCTGGCGACCATCGATAACATGCATAGCCCACATGATGAGTTGCCTCACGGGTATGCGCCGCCACCCCCACAGAATGTTCATGCTCTCACACCAAGCAAGAGCTAGTTTGGACGTATCGCCGTTGACGATAGGTCCCCAGAATTGGGGCTGTTTTTCCCCACCCCAGTTATTCCCTTCCACTGCACCCACCTACACTACACTGTGTCGCTACATCCACACCGCCGTAAGGCAGCACTGACGTCCAGGCAGCGCAGGCAGCCCGAGGGGAGCATTGAGACTCGAGGCCCACAGGAGAGTCCAAGCATCCTGTCCTCCCCCCCCCTTGCCCCACACACCTACCAATGGCACATAAAGGCACCACCACTATCGTCACACTGAACGTGCGAGGCATGCACACCGCGCGCAAGCGATACTCAGTATACGCGTACATCAAGCATCACCATGCACAGATCGCGTTCTTTCAGGAGATGCACCTCACCACAGGGGAAGTAGCGAAGCTGCGCAAACGGTGGTGGGGAATCCTCTGCGCCACTACATATTCGGCCTATGCCCGAGGTACCCTTATATGGGTGCGGCCTGGCGTCCCATTCCTAGAGCAGTCCAGATCCATAGACCCGGACGGACGCTACTCCTTACTGCAGGGTCTACTAGACGGCCAACCCGTGCTGCTGGGGAGTATATATGCGCCCAACGTGGACCAAAGCAAATTTTGGGACACGCTCTCCCTGCCCTTGAGCTCACATACACAAACCCCCTGGATACTGGGAGGGGATTATAATTGCGTACAAAATACAACACTAGATAGATCCTATCCCCCCCACCCAGCATCCCCCATTGTAACGTAGGCAAAGCGATTCGTAACATGGGCAGCACACTGGTCCCTAACGGATGCCTGGAGCTCACGGAACCCCACCACCAGGCTTTACTCATTTCACTCAGTGCCACATGATCTCAAGGTGCGCTTGGACAGTTTCCTTTGCTCTCCCTCTATCTTGCCTACCATTTCTGACTCTGAATACCTAGGCAGGGTCCTGTCAGACCATGACGCCCACACACACACACTCCAGTGGCGCCCACCCCGGCCCCCTGTCCCCACTTGGCGCCTCCCCAGGGACTGTCTGGCTGACCCGGTTTTTAAACAGGCTCAGGCGGAGCACATACGGAACTACTTTCAGGAGAATGCTGGTACGGCCACTACACGCGCAAAGGAATGGGATGCCTTCAAAATTGTCATACGGGGCACATGTATTCAACACATTACAGGGGTCCGTCGGGTCCTTGAACGCGACATCCTAATTACAGAGCAAACACTGGCCGCACTCACACGGGAAACAGACCCAGCCAAGGCCGCACCAGCTCAAATCGCCGACGCCAAGACTGCATATGCAAAGGCACTAGCGAGCCTGCACCGATATAATTTCGTGGCGTATGCAGTCCGGGTGCACAAAGAAGGAGACAGAGCGGGCGCACTACTGGCTTGGCTCGTAAAACAAGACTCGACCCTCCCACCAATCACGGCCATCCGCAGTGGCCCAGACATTTACCTCCACTCGCAGGTCTCCATTCTGGAGGCATTCCGGAGGCACTATATACAACTATACACCAGTCCCGCTCCAGTGCTTGCGGACGTCCTTACCCAATTCCTCAGTCGACACCGACTACCTAATATAGATCGCACTGACCGACAGGAACTAGACGAGCCCATAAAGGCGACTGAAATCAAGCAGGCGATGCAGGCGTTGGCCACCTGTAAGGCTCCTGGATCGGACGGCCTCCCGCTGGAGTTTTATCGCACCTTTGCGCCCCAACTGGTACCTCAATTGGTCACTCAGTTTCAAGCGGCCCTCGATGACGGCGCCCTGCCACAATCCATGTGCGAGTCAGTTATAGTGTCTCTCCTCAAGCCGGACAGGGATCCCCACCACCTGGGCTCCTACCGGCCCATAGCCCTATTACCCGCAGACTATAAAATCTACGGGAAGATTCTGGCGGATAGATATGCCACGGTCCTCCCAAGATTGATCCACCCGGATCAGAATGGGTTTGTGCCCGGCAGGAACACCTACTCTAATATACGGCGACTGTTCCATGTCCAGGATCAGATACGAGATCGCTTCCCCCGAGCGGCGTGCTTGGTCCTGGACCTGGAGAAAGCATTTGACACCCTCTCATGGCAGTATCTACTCCAGGTCCTGCGGTACATGGGAGTGGGACCTCGTCTCCAGGCATACACCAAGCTAATATACTCCACACCCACATCCAGAGCGCGATTGGGGCCCCTCATATCAGCCCCATTCCCGGTACGTCGAGGCACTCGGCAGGGATGCCCACTCTCCCCCCTAATCTTCACCATGGCGATGGAACCTCTGGCGATCCACCTTCGCGCCGCGGGCGAGAGTTGGGGAATCCCAATTGCTGACTCCACTCATGTGGTATCGATGTACGCAGATGACGTGCTCATCTATGTTCGCGATATTGCGGCGGACCTCTCCCCTATATTACGCATACTGCAGGACTTTGAGGAGGTAGCGGGACTCAAAGTCAATTGGTCCAAATCGACTATATATCCCCTGGTACAAGCCATGCCCCAATGCCCACTGAGACTGGGTGACGTTGACATCTCCTGGAGCCCCCAGGCGGTCCGATACCTGGGAGTCCGGCTATATCACACACCTCAGGACATCTACGAGGGCAATTACCGCAGGGCGATGGCTGGCATCAGGTCCTCCATACACTTCTGGAAAGATCTCCCACTGGCTGTCATGGGGAAAATAGCAGTCCCTAAGATGATCCTCGTCCCGCGGCTATTATATTACTTCTCTAATCTTCCGGTGGTCCCCCACGTTCCTTTTTAGCGAGCTTGACACCCTCCTCGGGACCCTCATATGGGGATCTGGACGCAGGCGTATTGCCCTTGCCAAGCTGCGGCTGCCCCTCGATCAGGGTGGACTAGCTGCCCCATCCTTTGAGGCTTACTTTCTAGCCGCCCAACTGCAATGGGTGTCGCGTTGGACAGCGGGCCGGGCACATGGGGAACTGGTCACAACAGCCGGGCAAATCCAGATCCCAGCCATCAACCGACTGCTACTGCCAGGGGCAGCGCCACCCCAGACTAAGCCACTCCAGGTGATGACGGCACACGCCTGTCTGACACGCATCCACAGAATGGACCACGCGTCACCCCCATACTCCCCTCTCCTGCCGCTGGTGGGGTTCCCCAAGGGACGGGCGCACTACACGGAGCGGTTACTCCACACATGGACTAAACACTCATTGATAGACGCGGGCACACTATATCTCAACGGCCAACTACAGACCTTCGAGACACTCATGGAAGACTTCGACCTCCCTAGAGGACAATTCCTTTTATATAGGCAGTTCTTAGAAGACTGTCGCAAAATGTGGCGAACAATAGATACCGAACCTCCCACACACCCGGTCATTCACGTGTTACTACAGATGGGCCCCGGGCGCCTTTTAGTTACCTGGATATATAAAGCCATACGGACCCTTAAGCAACCCACCCTTGCACCCCTCCGGGAGAAATGGGAAACGGACTTCCGCAGGCCGCTCACGATAAGGAATGGGCTTGTGCCCTGGAATTTACAAAAAAAGTGTCCCGTAACTATCGCTTTAAAAACATACAGTTGCACATATTGCATCGGGCATACCTTACTCCCGAAAAGCTACGGAGGTACTTTCCCGATAGCTCCTTCACATGCCCCAGATGTCCAGAGCCCAATGCTTCATTTCAGCACATGCTATGGGATTGTCCAACACTTCGCAGCTTCTGGGACACAGTTCACGCCACTCTTAGGACAGTCACGGGAATCCCAGACCTGTACACATGGGAGGCTAGTGCTCTTGGAATCTGAAAACGCTGCAAAAACATGAAGGTGGAAATGCGCTTTGCGTCCTTGGTGCTCCCACCCGGCGGGTCACAACTGGCAGCCACGAGCGGGCCATAGCTACACTCCACACAAAGGCGACCCTGACACTCCCCCCCCCCCCTCTCACCTGCGCATGCCTACCTAGCTACCATATCATACTGCAACAATTAGGCGGCTACCACCAAATGGAACAATACAAGACACAGTGTATCCCAGTTCTATCTCCCGGGTTTGTTTAAGTTCATGTTAATACTGGCACATAGCAACCCTTATGATATAGTGCTAACAGAGAGAGCACGTCTCACACCCCAACACACAACATAGGCTGCCTTACATGAATGCTGATACTGCCTCACTACTTGCTCCTTAGAACCATCACCAATCTGAGACTGTACGAGAGGCTATAGACCACGCAGATATTCGGCCTCATGTCAAGGAGTAACATGTATGTGATATATCTTTTTATGTCAATGCCATCAAAACCGATGGGATGTACTTAATTACAGAAAATGCCAATAAAAATGTTTAAAAAAAATAATAATAATAATGACCCAATAGGCCGCTCTTAGGTATTGTGAAACTCATGAGCAGGACTGGCCTATCTGACCAGGACCCCATCTTCTCAATGTGTCCATCATGAGTGTGGACAGGGGTGCCTTTACAGTCCCTTAATGATAAGCAGCCCAACTTTGTGGTACAGACAAATTGTTATAGTGACGTTTTGACTCCACTCACAGAGCATGATACTTTATCATCAGTCGGGGTCTTCCTCAGGACAAAATGTGGAGACACCCAAGTCTCCTTAGTAATGATAGACCTGAAAAAGGGGTAGTGGGCTTCGTATAGTCACCACCAACTTCTAATTACACCTCAATCAATCAGGGATTTGTGAAGCGCGCTACTCACCCGAGAGGGTCTCAAGGCGCTGGGGGGGGGGCGTCGTGCAGCAACGTCTTACCCACAGAACCAGGTCTTGAGGCTCTTCAGTAGGCATGCAGAGTGGGGGAACGTCTGATGCTGAGCGGGAGTTCGTTCCAGGTCCACCCGTTCTGGCTCTGCGGATGCGAGGGGTTTCGGCCAGGGCGAGGTCGGCGGAGCGGAGGCTTCTCTTGGGTGCGTAGAAGGAGACTTTCGCTGAGGTACTGGGATCCGGTGTTGTGGAGGGATTTGTAGGCATGAGTAGCTTGAAGGTCAATCTCATCTCAACAGGGAGCCAGTGGAGGTCTCGTAGGTGCTGGGTGATGTGCCCCTGTCGTGGGATGCCGAGGACGAGTCTGGCGGCGGTGTTCTGGATGGTCTGGAGTTTTCGGAGCAGGGATTTGTTGATTCCGGCATAGAGGGCGTTTCCGTAGTCCAGTCTGCTGGTTATGAGTGGGTGGGTGACGGTCTTTCTGGATTCAGGGGGGATCCATTTGAAGGTCTTGCGGAGAGTGTTGAAGCACTTGTAGGAGACGGCGTTGACCTGTCGGGTCATGCTGAGGGATGAGTCAAGTATGATGCGGAAGTTGCGGGCGTGGTCCGTGGGTGTGGGGGGGATGCCGAGGGTGGTGGGCCACCAGGTGTTGTCCCATGCGGAGGGGGTGGGTCCGAGGATGAGGACTTCTGTCTTCTCTGAGCTGAGCTTCAGGCAGCTGCTGCTCATCCAGGAGGCAACGTCTTTTATTCCTTCCTGGAAGCTGAGCCTGGTGGTGTGGGGTTCCTTGGTGAGGGCGAGGATGAGCTGAGTGTCGTCGGCCTAGGGTACTACGCTGAGTCCATGCTGTCCGACGATGGCGGCGAGGGGGGCCATGTAGATGTTGAAGAGCGTGGGGCTGAGCAACAATCCTTGGGGTACTCCGCAGTTGATCTCTGTGGGTTCGGAGAGGAAGGGGTGGTGAGAAAGGAGCGGATCCAGTTGAGGGCAGTTCCCTGTATTTATTTATTTTTATTTATTTGAAAAGTTTTATAAAGCGCAAACAAGACCCAAACGGGTATCACAGCACTGTTCAGATTTGGCAAAAACATGGGTAACCAAAACACAATGGGACAGTGGGAGAGGTTAAAAACAAGGGGGGGTACACAGATCCGGTCGAGCGTTGGAGGGGTAGGCTCAACCAAAACAGTAGCAGAAGTGCTCCCGAGCACGATAACCATTAAATAGACAAGCATACAATAAATCGCACCAACGAAGTACAATAAGAATCAACATTATGACAGAGCAAGAGCATGAGAACAAGTCGATGCTGTTGAAAATGCTGTTAAAGTTCCTTCAAGAATAGCCATTTGACAAGTTTCTTGAACGATGCCGTGGAAGGATTGGATTTGATCTCGGGAGGCAGGGCATTCTAGATTCTTGGAGCAAGACCGGTGAAAGAACGATTGTAGGATCTTTTCTTTTTGAATCTGGGCGGTTTCAAGAGTAGGGTAGACATACTTCTTAGGTTCCGGCCTGAGCCCGAAAGTTCAAGCTTATTTGCCAGGTAGATCGGGGTGTTGTAATGTAAGGCTTTATGGGTCAAGCAGGCTATCTTGAAGCGGATCCTGGCTTTGATAGATAGCCAGTTTAGTTGCAGAAGCTCGGAGGAGATGTGGTCATGCTTTCTAGAACCTGTGATAAGTCTGGCCGATGCGTTCAGGGTGGCTCTGAACGGGGCCAAGCTAGCTTTGGGAAGTCCAGCAAGGGTCACCTTACCATATTCCAGTCTAGAGATCACCAGGGATTGAACTGCCGGCCTGATGTCTTCGGGAGGGGAGGGGGGAGGAAAGGCTTGATTTTTTTAAGGGTGTTAAGTTGAAAGTTGGCTCCCCTAATAGCTGCACTGATGTGCGCTTGCATGTTTAAGTGTTTGTCAAAGGTGATGCCTAAGGATTTAGCAGAGTCTACCACATGAGGGGTGCAGTTAAGAGCAGTGAGTTGTTTGAGCCAGTCCAGGGTAGGTGCGGAGTGATTGGGGGGGTGGGCAATCAGAAGAATTTCCGTTTTGAGAGTATTTAACAGAAGATGGTTCTGAGCTAACCATTGTTGGGTTTGTGCAAGTGCAGCATTTAGCGTTTTTATGTCCTCTTGAGACGAGATCTTCAAGTACAGTTGCGTGTCATCCGCATACATGTGGTACTGAAGGTTATCAAGGTTCAGAATGACAGTAAGTAGTTCCATAAAAATGTTGAAGAGAATGGGCAAGAGCGCGGATCCTTGAGGCACTCCGATCATGACAGGGGTACTAGAAGCAAGGGAATGGTTAACTTTGATCCTTTGTGTGCGGTTATGTAGGAAGGAGGCAAACCAGTTTAGGACCGGGCCTGAGAGACCCATCCTGTGCTGAAGAAGAGCAATCAGGTTTTCATGTTTGATGGTATCGAAGGCTGAGGACAGGTCCAGAAGGATCAGGAGACAAGGGACATTTTGGTCAAGGGATCTCAAGGCGTCATCTACAATGTGCGTTAGTGCCGTTTCAGTACTGTGCCCTGTTCTGAAACCTGACTGATAGGGGTCAAGGAGTTGATATTTCTCTATGTGGTCGCATAGCTGCGAGTGGATGCATTTTTCGAGCAATTTAGCTAGTGTCATGATGCTGGTGATAGGTCGGAAGTTGTTAGGATCCGAAAGATCCGCGTTGGGCTTCTTAGGAATGGGAGTAACTTGCCCCACCTTGAGGCAATCAGGTATCTTACCCTGTGAGAGGGATTTAAGAATGATCCTGGACCAAAGAGGGAGAAAGGCTGAATTGAGCTCTTTAAAAAACTTAGCAGGTAAAGGATCACTGAAATGGTTGGAGGGTTTAAGGGACGCCATGTTGTGTAGAAGCTCCGTGACATCTGGGAGGAGAAAGGAATTCCAAGAGGCGTTATTTTTGAGAGAAAAGCCAAAGGGCGAGGATATTGCCGAGGGTTCCACCAGCTCATCTGATAATGCGGAGAGGTTCGGAGGACTCTGAGTTGGGGTGATAGCTAGTAGCTCCAACTCAATTTTTCTTGTTTTTTCAGAGAAGTGAGCTGTGAAAACGTCCTCACTAGGGAGCAAAGACACGGTAGTAGAGATCGGGTTGGTAGAATGGTTAGCTTGTTGCTTGATGATTTCAAAGAGCTTCTTAGGTCTATTTTTGGCTCCATCAAGCTGAGCCCTGAAGTGGTCAGTTTTAGACATGCGGATGTGTTTGTTGTAAATACTTCTCACTTTCCTTAGTTGAGTGAGACTTGTGGTGGAGGGGGTGTTTCTCCAGAGCCTCCTTGAGAGTCTAAGATTGCGCCGCTCATCATTTAGGGCACCATTAAACCAAGGTTTGGCTTGTTTGACTGGAATCCTTTTGAGTTGCTTTGGTGCAATAGTATCAAGAATGTTAGATACAGTGTTAATGTAGTGATCAGAGAGATCGTCAAGGTTGGTCTTGTTGTGAGGTGGCTGAAGTCTATTTTTGGTGATTGAAGTTAGCAAATTGATGTTGAGGTCTCTCATATTGTGCGTCAGTTGTTTAGCTTTGAGGGGTTGGCCCTATCTACATAAGACCTTTTCCATGATGTGGACAGGAATTAGATGATGATCCGACCAGTTACAGGGTAGGATGTTGCCTAGTTGTATGCTATTGTCTTTGGCAATGATAAGGTCGAGAGTGGCTCCCTTATTGTGGGTAGGACCCTTACAGAGCTGTGAGAAGTTAAGGTCCGAGAGGAAAGCCTTAAAGGAACAGACTAAAGGATCATTTGAGTCATTCCAATGTAGGTTAAAGTCTCTGAGGAAGATGTGGCAGAGTTGGTCCGAGCTTGAGGTAATGACCTCCATGATTTGCTCTATGAAGACCAGATTGTCACCCGGAGGATGATCGATCGAGTGCAGCACACAAACCTTTTTTGCCTTTAATCCAGATTTCGGTGACCAGCTGTTCACAGGAGGATAGCGCAGAAGAAAGTGATTGCTTTACGGTGAGGTTGGAGCGATGAATGCAAGCAATGCCCCCCCCCCCAGTTTTAACAAGTCGATCGCGTCTGATAATGGCATAGTTAGGGGGGATTAAGATGTCAAGAACAGGGGCGGAGGTATCATTGAGCCAGGTTTCAGTGAGCATCAGTAAGTCCAAGTCTTGCGAAATGATGAGTTCTGAAATATCGGCTGCATGTTTCACAGCTGATCTACAGTTGAGTAGCATCGATCTGATGTGATGGTTGGAGGTGATCACTTCATGATGAGAGGTGGTGATTTGGAGTAGATTTCCTTTGTTAACCGATCTGTGATTGACGCACGGTTCCCTGTCAGGGTCCGAGGTGATGGAGGGGATGTTGAGAGTAGGGTAGGAGGAGGAGAAAGTCCTTGAGTCAGTGTGCGAGAGTAGAAGGGCGAGAATGTCCTCCTCAGATAGCGGAGGAAAGTCTGTGGGGTCTAGAAAGATGGTTAGGTAGAGGCCTAGACCTCCAGCTGGAACTAAGAGGGGAGTGGAAAGAGCAAAGGTCATTAGCCGCATAGAACATATTCTGTGTCTTTGTGTATATTGGTCCTCTGGGAGGGAGGAGTAATCCAGAGCTTCTCCATCTTCAAGGAGAACAGTAGTATGCTCTGCATGATCTCTTTGACAGCAAGGAGATCCTGCTTGAGGTCAGCAATCTTCTCCTCCAGGCAGGGCCTGTTAATACCCTCTTCCGCTGAACCAGAATGAGATGCTGGGACTGACCCCGCAGCGAGTGGGGTATTATAGGGTTGAGTGAGATCCTTACCACAGTTACAGGTGGAGATAAAGTCTTGCTTGAGACTGGTCTCTCCTTCCCCCAAGGCAGGAGGGTTAGCATGACATAACTTCGGATTAGGTGCAATATTGACCTGAGCAGAGTCTGGAGTGTGATTAGAAGTGAGCAAAGTGGATTTAGCAGAGCCAATAGGTGTAGCAAAGAAGGCGGGAGAGGGTGTGTAAAGGTTACGGGTCAACGGACTGGAGGCAGCAGTTAGATCCAGAGCCCTCGAGTTGGAAGATCCTGAGTCTAAGGGTAGAATAACAGTGATATCCTGGTTGTTAGTGCTGGAGTGGTGCCTCGCACCCCTGTTGTTGGAGCGTGCAGTGGGTGACTAAGGTGACGTGTGATTTGAGGGAAGGAGTGTTAAGGGAGGAGCGGAGCTGTGGACATCAGCTTGGAGGAGGGCACTCAGGTCGGACATACCATAGTCCAAGAGAGGTATAATAGGGTTGTCCGGGTTAAGGGCGTGGGAAGTATACACATCCTCCGTGTTGTTGGAGAGATCCGTGCGGTAAGTAGGTACAGATGGGGACATACGATTAGGGGAGGAGGAGAGGGCGTAAGGCACAGAGGGAGAAGATATAGTGGGTGGACAACTTTGATGGAGGGTGGTTAGGTTAGGGTAAGTCAGTGTGTTCTTAATCCTTAAAAAGACAGAGTCAAAGCGCTTGAGGTTCAGGTCCGAGGCTTGAATAAGGATGTTCCCATTATTGTATAAGGAGACTGTCAGCTCTGCCTTAAGGGCCGGGGATGGTAGTGTGGTTAAACGGAAACCGTGGGGTGTTTTGGTCAGCTGTTTAGAGCGAAGCTCAGAAGTTGGAGCCTTTCTCTACTGTGCCCTTCTGTTAGTGTAAAAAATGAGGTCTGTCACCACACTGCCCTTGTTGGAGATATAGGTGTCCGATATAAGCGTTTCCGGCCAACGCTTGAGGAGATTGTGTTTGAAGGTCTTCTTCGCATTCTTCGACAAATTGGAGGGGTAGCTAATCTTAAAAGAGTTCAAACCTGTTTGCGCTAGTAGGTCAGGGGAGTGGTAGGTGTGTTGGGCCATGATGAGTGTAGCGATCAGAAGGAGAGGGTGAAAAAGACAGGTTCAGAGGAGAGCGATAAGAGAGAGGGGGAGGCAAGGTAGTCCCGTAAGAGGGGGGGCACTAGGCGGTAGAGGGGGAAAAGTAGTCAGCTCAAGTAGACCGCTCAAGGAGCGCACTTAAAGCGAAACAGAGGGGATGGAACAGTAAGCGGGGGTGAAGTAGGCTGAGTTAGAGATAGAGGGGGTCAGGAAGGAAAGTTAGACCCCTTAGGGGGGCACTAGGAAAGAGCGGAGGAAGAGTAGTCAAATAAAAGGCGATCATTTCAGGTGAGCAGTAGGGAAGGAACCTAGTGCTTCAGTGAGGCATCCAGAGAGTTCCCTAACAACTTTTTTTAGACATCCAAAAAAAGGGAGTGTTGGTGCATAGTCCTTAAAAGAGCGGCGAGCCAAGACACTGAGCCAAGCAGTGCCCGCAAAGAAAGGAGCTGAGGAGGACGAATAATGGTTAGGAGGTTAGATGCAAGTAGCTGCTGAGCGTGGGCCTACTTCACTAATTGAAAGCACTTCAGGCTCATATATTCATCAGTCGAGGCCATTTTGAGTAGGGCCCAAAAGTACATAGTTCAAAGGATCAGGGTAAAACCATAGCGGCCATTTTGGGTAGGGGCCAAAAAAAAGCAAACAAGTCACGAAATGGGCATAATGGGAGCTAGGACTGTAATCAACAGGCTGTGGGCGAGCCAAGACACTGAACCGCGCAGTGCCCGCAAAGGAAGGAGCTGAGGACGAATCAATGGCTAGGCGGTTAGATGCAAGTAGTGGCAGAGCGTGGGCCTACTTCACTGCTTGAAAGTACTTCAGGCTCATATATTCATCATTTTGAGTAGGGCCCAAAAGTACATAGATCAAAGGATCAGGGTAAAACCATAGCGGCCATTTTGGGTAGGGGCCAAAATAAAGTCACGAAATGGTGGGCAAAATGGGAGCTAAGATTGTGATCAACAGGCTGTGGGAGCTCCCAGATACATCACATCAATGCACCCCCCTTCACCTTCCGTGTTCCCACCACGACAATGGGAGTTAAGACAACAGACTGACTGGCGGTCCATAGATTCAACGAGTCAGGTGAAGCCCCCTTCTGAGGCTCCGAGCAACTGCTGCCGTAGCCTTCCTGAGTCCGGGCCCCCACACGAGGAAGTGCTGGCCATCGCTGGAGAGAGAGGTTGGGGAGTTGCACTTACCCGGTCCCGGGCAGATCACAGCACGGAGACGCCGCTCCTCCGCAACCGGAAGAAAGGTAGCGAGCTACGAGAAAGGCAAAGAACGTCGCTCCTCCGCAACCGGAAGAAAGGCACCAGAGGCAACACCAACGATCGTCACCACAAAGGCCTCAACCTTTGGAGATGGCCCCAGGATCGCCGTCGTTTGCTGGCGGGTAATGCACCCCGAGCTCGTGGGAGTGCCGCCTGTATGCTGGTGTCGTGGATTCTGGCGGTGAGTGTGCGGTGGGAGAAGGTGTCGAAAGCTGCAAAGAGGTCTAGTAGGATGAGGGCAGCCGTGTGGCCCTGGTCGAGGAGAGTGCGGATGTAGTCTGTGGCGGCTAGGAGGGCTGTTTCTATGCTGTGGTTGCTGCGGAATCTGGGCTGGGAGGGGTCGAGGATGGAGTTGGTTTAGATGAAGTTCGTGAGCTGGAGGTTGACGATCGGCTCCGTTACTTTCGCGGGGAAGGGGAGGAGAGAGATGGGTCTGTAGTTTTTGAGGTCTGTCGGGTCAGTGGAGGGATTCTTGAGGAGGGGCTTGACTTCTGCGCGTTTCCAGACATCGGGCAATGTGCCAGTTTAGAAGGTGGAGTTGATGGTGCGTCGCAGTTCGGGTGCTATGGCGGCGGCTCTGTGGAAGATGTGGGACAGACAGGGGTCCGTGGGGGCTCCTGAGTGAATGCTCTTCATGGTCGTGGCGGTGTTTTCTGTAGTGACCGGGGTCCAGGTGGAGATGGTAGGCAGGCTGGCTGGCGGTGCTGGAGGTAGGTGAGGTTTCGGTGTCTAGTGACTGTTCATTGAAGTCGTCATAGAGGGACTTGATCTTAAGGTGGAAGTAGGAGCAGAGTTTGTTGCAGAGGTCCTGGGAGGGCGTGACGTCTGATGCTTCGCTGGGGGGTTTGGTGAATTCCTGTCAGATGCTGAAGAGCTCCTTCGAGTTGCTGGAGTTGGCGAGGATTTTGTCCTGGATGAAGTTCCTTTAGGTGGATCTGATGCATTGGTGGTATTCTGTCATGGCGTTCTTGTAGCTGGTCCTTGCTTCCAGGGTTCTGCTGTTTCTCCAGACTTTCTCGAGACGTCTGCAAGTGAGTCTGGATTCTCGGAGGTCGGTGGTGAACCAGGTGGCTTTCGTGGGGCGCTGTTTGTCGGAGTTTCGGTGGGGGGCGAGCTTGTCTGCGGTCAGTGATCCATCTGTGGAGTCTGTAGGCTACAGAGTTGACATCTGGCGTGGCGGGAGGGGGAGCGTGGTTGAGGGTGGAGTTGAGGTGCTCTTCGGTGACCTTGCTTCAATTCCTGCACGGGGGCGAGGTGTAGGTTTGTGTACGGTTGTTTTGGAGAAGGAGAAGAGAACACAGTGGTGGTCCGTCCAGTGGGGTTGCATAGTGTGGCTGAAGTGGATGTTGTTCCCTCCTGCGAAGATAGGGTCGAGGGTGTGTCCTGCCTTGTGGGTGGGGGTGGTGACGATCTGCTTCAGTCCGATGTTGGTGAGGCTGTCCAGGAGGGTGGTAGAGTTGGGGTCGCTGAGGTTGTCGAGGTGGAAGTTCAGGTCTCCGAGCAGTATGCAGTCTATGGAGGCGATGGCGTGGGGCACGATGAGGTCAGTGATGGTTGCGGCAAACGTGGTGCGTGGTCCAGTGAGTCTGTAGGCAAGGGTGCCGCGTAGGGTCGTTCTGGGGTTCGTCCGGATCTAGAAGTGGAGATGTTCAGTGGTGGCCGAGGAGTGGTTCGTGCTGGATGTGGTGAGCCAAAGGGAGTTCTTGTGTGCGATGGCGAGTCCTCCTCCCGGGTGGTTGAGGCGGTCCTTCCTCTGGATCTTGTATCCATCGGGGATTGCGGTAGCGATGTCTGGGGCGGAGGTGGTGTTGGTCCAAGTTTTTATGAGGAAGGCGACGTCTGGCGACAGGGTGTCAAGGAGGTCCCAGATTTCCACTGCATGTCTGTGCAGGGAGCGTACGTTGAGGAGGATGCAGCTCAGGGGTTTGGGTGCTCTGGCGTCTGGTGGATGGTCGGTAGCCATGGGGGTCCGGAGGTGGGTGAAGGTGCGGCTGCAGTGTCATCAGGCGAACTAGCCGTGGGTGGTGTTCGGCGTTGACAGCTGGCAGTTGTTTCTTCTGGGGTTGAGTGCGTGGAGAGCGGCGGAGTCGTAGCGGTGGGAGGGCCAGGGTCCCTGGCACTGGTCACGGTTGGGGACAGGCACAGAAGAGCTTGCCTTTGGCACGCCTTCGGCGCGCCAGTGGCGCGTCCACACAGCGGCCACCATTAAATAGGGAACAGAGGAGGGAACGCAGCTGGGAGGCAAGAGCGGGAACCGGCAAGGGGCGAGGGGGGTGGGGGGGCAGCAGCGGCGGGAAAGGGAGCGAAAACGGCGAACAGGGAAACAAAGGTGGAAAGAGGCTCAAAGGGACAAATAGGCACAGAAAAAGCACAAGGAGGCAGACAGGCAGAAAAACGGCACAAGGAGACAAAAAGGCACAAACTGTACAAACGAGGCACAGACACAAAAGGCAGAACTACAGAGAGGGCCAGCAGAAGAGCAAGGCAGTCCCACTGGACCACCAGGGATGAGGTGCAGGCAGGAGCCTGCGAGTGGAGGAGGGCCTCGAACACCTATCTGCAAGCAGAGAGGTGCTGGGGGCAGCGGCGCAACAACAGAGCTGCGCGAGGGGAGAGCACAGTTCACTGACCAGGAGGTTAGAGGTCTTGCTCACCCTGTCGTGCAGCAGCTGCCATTAAATAGGGAACGCAGCTGGGAGGCGGGAGCGGGAACCGGCAGGGGGAGGGGCGGGAAAGGAAGCAAAAACGGCGAACAGGGAAACAACAGTGGAAAGAGGCTCAAAGGGACAAATAGGCACAGAAAAGGCACAAAGTAGGCACAGAAAAAGCACAAGGAGGCAGACAGGCAGAAAAATGGCACAAGGAGACAAACCAGCACAAATAAGGCACAAACTGTACAAACGAGGCACAGACAGACAAAAGGCAGAACTACAGTGAGGCTGGCAGAGCGGACCAGCAGAAGAGCAAAGCTCTCCCACTGGACCACCAGGGATGAGGTGCAGGCAGGAGCCTGTGGGTGAAGGAGGGCCTCGAACATCTATCTGCAAGCAGAGAGGTGTTGGGGGCAGCGGCCCAACGACAGAGCTGCGCGAGAGGATGGCAGAGACCACTGACCAGGAGGTCAGAGGTCTTGCTCCTTTAGGTCACCCGTATGTGGTACCAAGGACAGACACTGTCTTCTGTCCTGTTTCCTTTTGGTGTATGGTTTGAGAGCTCGAAAAACATCCCTCAACTATGAGGTGCAGGCTGGCACTGTCAGCCACTGATAAGCATCATGCACCTCATGGCAAGACTTCCACTTAAGTTGGAAGCGAGGGAGACTACGAAGAACTTGCAAGAAAACAATTAATATTCTCAGTCAAGCCCGATAGCTGACCTTTGAGGCAGGAACTTGGGATCATCAGAGGAGGTGGGATAAATGCTGACAGGTGGTGGTAATGGTAAGATGTTACTATTGAGTGTGAGGTGGACATGACTGGGCCTTCAGAAGGCTTTGTTGGTGCATGAAAAGAACATTTGTTTTTCCAACATTGTTTATTCATTTCTTACATTTAAAGGCATCAGTGCGGTCGTATACTTGTTCTTCACAAGTATTATGGTTTAGTACAGAAGACTGGATTAGATGGAACAATATCCCCATGACAACCCACTCTAGAAAAGATCGAGCTAATAATTAAACCGCTGTAGCCAGTGCTTGATATTAAGATTTAGAAGAGCAAGTATTCACTGTCTAAAAGTAGAATACCTGTTTTCTGCAGAGAAAAAACGGTACTCCACTCTTAAATATACTGCACTCCTGTTGAGATGCTCAAGTACTCTCCCTTTCAAATTTAAGATGAGCAGTTTCACAATACATGACAATCCCTGTAGCGCTATAAGCCTTAGAAAGTATAAAGTTCCATCTTGGTTAAGTATATTATTAATATTTTAAAGAACAGTTAGTCCTTATGTTTATCTTCAGAGCTAATGTCTCAAAAGTGTTGTTTCTGAACATGGAACAACATTCCAAAGGCTTAAGATCTCCACTTGTTGTGTAAGAAATGATTGAGAATGCCTATAGCAGATTTAATCCTTTGGAAACTTAAACCTATGGCTCACACATTGTGAATCGACGACCCAACCGGGCGGGCAGCAAACGTACTGTTACACACTGGAGTCAACATTTTGTGGAATTGCTTATCTTCAGGGTTATGTATTGTTTGTTGTGTTGGGTGTAGGGCAGTTCCAGCATCGAATCAGTATGGTTAATAGGGTTAACTTGAGCACCATGCACATTCAAGAGTATACCTTCAAGTCAGTCATCCTGTTTTGCATGTTTAACAATTGTGGATACCAGGGTAATAAGGTGTATGGTTCCATATAGGTACATTGTCAAGCACTGTGCCTTGCACATAGCACTGCTTGAAGGTATACAGCTCCAGATAGTGGTATTCTTTCCACAATTAATATAACATGCCCCTTACAAGGATATCTGAGATGCAGGGCTAGGGCTTGTGCTACTGCATTGTAGCTCCCAGTACAGGGGGTAAGATCCCTTTTGAAAAGGGGTGTTTTTTCAAGTGTGTAGCAGTTTGCATTCAAAGCCATTTCCAGCGCCATTGTTAGGTGTGGAGTAAAATGAGGGTATTAAGCGGCATAATAGTGGTAATAAATCACATATGATGGGCATTCATGCCCACTGTCCACCTCTGGTATGTTACTGTGAGAAATTGGGTTGTTGTTTGATTGGGCTGTGAGCCCTGGTCAGGAAGCAACCACAACCCTTGTCAGGGTGAGGCACAAGTCAACCCTAAATTAACCTGTGCTCAACCCCCTCGTAGCTTGGCACAGAGCAGTCAGGCTTAATTCAGAGGCAACGTGTAAAGTATTAGTGCAACACTTCAAAGAGTAATAAAGTGAAAACCACCACACAAAAAGTAACCCACACCAGATTAGAAAAAAAAGAGTTATTTTTTAAAAATAAAAGAAGATCGAAACAACAAACATCCAATCAGTAGAACTGGAGAAATGCAATTTTAAAGATTATAGAGAAAATAGCACCAGAAAGCACAAAGTGCCAACTGTGGATATCTGGCCGCGCCGGACCTGGAGAGTGGCAAGTTCAGGCAGACTGCAATGTAGCGTGGGCCAGCTACAGGGGCCCAATGAGGCCTGCTGAATAGAGTACTTTAAATCCTGGCGTGCGTAGCGTTACAAGGGTCCGTGTTGAAGATGCGTTGCGTAGTTGAAGCGATGCATAGGTACCGAGATGCAGCGAGGCTACGGTGCGAGGGCCTGCGCCATTGTTGAAATTCCAGTTGGCGAGTGCTTGCGGTGCAAAGTCCGGTATCGAGGATGCATCGCACAGTCGAGACAATGAGTCTGTTCAAAGGAGCTGCGAGCATTGGCGTAATGAAACTTGAGGGGGGCCCCACTGCAAGGTACATGGAGGGCCCCCTGCTCCTGATTTAATCAGGAGCTCTCAGGCCAGAGGACTGTGCTGAGGGGGTCCCTGCAGATCGGGGGCCCCGCACCGCGGGGACTGCAGGGGCCTGTGTTACGCCACGGGCTGCGAGGCAGAGTCTGGCATTGTCATCGAGGCTGCCATCAATGAGGGATGCAAGGGCCTGCACCGAGGATGCATTGCACAGAGGCAGTTCTGATTAGGTGGCAGGCTGCGATGCAGGTCTTTACAATAGGGAAGATCTCTGTAGCGGCGGCGATGCATCGGTTCTGCTTGGGTTGCATCGCGCAGCAGAGGAGATGCGTCAGTTCCACTGGATCCACAGAGGCTGGCAGAGCACCTTAGGCCCACTTCCAAGGGTCCAGTGGGTGGCACCACTTGGCAGGGTAGACTCACAGATGGCAGAATGCAGGTTTAGAGTTCAGGGTGGTGGAAGCCTGCCGTCTCTGAAGCTCAAGTAAGGAGGCGAGCCAACTAGTCCTTGGAGTCACTCTGGTGGTCCTGGGTTCAAATGATACAGGTCCAGTCCTTCTCACACAAGCAGAATGGCAGCAGGTCAGGTCAGAACAGCAGGGCAGCAGTCCTTCAGAGCAGCAGTCCAGAGGAATGACACTCCTTTGAGCAGCACAGCAGTCCTTCTTCCTGGAAGAGTATCCACAGGCCCAGAAGTGTACTAAAGAGCTGGTGTCTGGGGTCCAATACTTATACCTGGGCCTTCCACTGAAGTGAGAGAAGCTTCTAGAGGTTTCCCTTTCAAGTCCCCAGGCATCCTACCTTCCCTGTCCTGGCTCCAGACTAACTGCAGGAGGTATGCAGCATGTATGTGGAGGCAGGGCACAACCTATTCAAGTGTGTAAGGGATGTGCCAACCTCCGCTCTTCCATCCTGCCAGCGATGGACCATTCAGGCACAGCTGAGCTCTCTATTGTGTGTGGCTGTCTAGGAGGAATACACAAAGCCCAACTGCCAACTACACCCTGTCACATGACCCAGGATAGGCTGCAGGCACTAAATGGCGAAGACAGGAAATGCCAACTTTCTAGAAATGGCATTTTCAGAATTGTAACTAAAATTCCGATTTTACCATAAGATAGGATGTTTCATTACAATTCCAAAGACACGAAACATGAACACACCAGTTCACATTAGGAAATTACAGCTTATTAAATTGAATAAGGTATCTCCAATCTCACCCTATGGGAGAGGTAGGCCTTGCAGCAGTGAAAAGCGAATTTAAGAGTTTTTCACTACCAGGACATATAAAACTTAAAAGTACATGCCCTATTTTTTAAATACATTGTGCCCTGCCCTCTGGGCTGTCCAGGGCCTAAACGAGGGGTGACATATGTATTAAAAAGGAAGGTTTGGGCCTAGAAAACGTTTTATTTTGCCAGTTCGAAATGGCAGTTTAAAACTGTACACACAGGCTGCACTAGCAGATCTGAGACATGTTTAAAGGGCTACTTAAGGGGGTGGAATGCCCACCAGTAGCATTTTATTTACAGGCCCTGTGTACATGTAGTACCACTTTACTGGGGACTTGTATGTAAATAACGTACTGTGTCAATGGAGTGTAAGCTAATTTTACCTTTTTAAAGGGGAGAGCACAAGCACTTTGCTTGAGCAGGCCGCAGTAGCAGCTTTTCTTTGGCAGGAGACGTGGACAGTCGTAATTGACGCCAAGAGCCCAGAATCTTTGAATTTTCACCAGGAGCACATTTTTAAGTAGGAGATTGCACCCTGACACCAGCCAAGTGTCCAGAACCTGGAGAGACACCTCTTGGTGGTCAGGACTCACTACAGCAGAGGCCAGCAGCACAGTACAGGAAGGTTAGGCAGGTACAGTTGATGCTGTTTAGCTGAACAGTCGCAAGGAAGGCCGCTGGAAGCTTGCTGTGCCCCTATAGGTCAGGTACCTGACCCCTGAAGTCACTTCTGGGATCCTGGGTTCAAGGCAAGCACGTTCAGTCTTCCTTATACACACAGCTAGGCAGTCCTTCTTCTGAATGTTGTCCATAGGTCCAGGTGTGATCTGATTAGAGATTCTAAGGAATCGATTTTCATACCCAGTGCTAGCCCGGGGAGGGGAGGCGGGGATGACCCCTTTGTCTAACCTTCCCCCTTTCCTAGATTTGGTTCCAATCTTTCTAGGGGCACAAAGGTATTCAGGCAGGCCAGGTGTGAGCTGTATTTGGCAGTGACAGGCAAGGCAGCCTTAGAAGTCAGGAAGGTGGTGGGCACAGCCCTCCGCCTACCATTTGAGGTTCAGGAAGGGCCGAGTACAATCCCCCAGGCCCCTTTGCTCAGAATAGGAACGCCCTTCCCCACACCAAAGGCCCTTTTGTTCCCCCCATCACACTACAGGAGAGCCATTCTCAGTCCTCTGACCCTGTACACTGGCAGAAAGGCACATTTGGTTTCGACAGAAAAATGCCAACTTTCTAAAAGTAATAAAAATCGGACTATACCAGTGAAAGAAGTATTTCCCTATCTGTTCCCAAACTGAAGTTATCTTTTAGTAAATGTGATAAGTTAGCCCAGTGTTGGTCTATGGGAGAGGTAACCTTGCCATAGTTAAAAATTACCTTGGGTGTTTTCATTGTTAAGACATGTAAAACTTGTGTGTATGTCCTACTTTTTAAATACTATGCACCCTGTCCATTGAGCCTTTAAGGTCTAGTTTAGGGGTGACATATAAGTATTAAAAAGTATGGTTTAGGCATGTCAGAAGGCTTATTTGCCAGGTCAAAATGGCAGTTCTAAAACTGAACTACAGGCTACACTGGCAGGCCATAGACATGTTTTACAGTGCTACCTTAGTGGTTGCCGCAATGAATTTTGCAGCCAACTTTTATCATCTAATTTACAGGCCCTGGGTACAAATAGTATCATTTACCAGAGACCTAGTAGAAGTAAATAAATGTACCAATTGTGCGATTACCAGTTTTAACATGCACAAGCACTTCACTACTGGTTAGCTGGGATGAGGTTCTCAGAAAAATAATAGAGCATACGGTAGTTATCAGTTCAAAAAGCTTCATTTCAACAATACATGTCATAAAAGCATTTAAATACAGACTCAATAAAATATAAATAAATAAAACATATTGTTATAAAACATCGTGCATGAGAGCCTAAGCATCGCAACATGCTAAAATAGTTATAATTGTTAAACAACAACGATTCCCCATCCTTAAACATATTAAAATACATAAGATAAAAGTGCTTCAAAATATTTGCTAGCTGTAAAGAATAAGAGCAAAATGACTTTACAATATCCAGAAGAGAACATAAAAAATGGTCTCAGGTTTAACAAGGGTATATATTCCTAGATCTTAGAGTCCACGTCCAACCTAGCAACTTGGCAACAGAGCATGCATTCAATAGACATGGGTAAGATATAAGTATTCTTATACTTTCCAGAAAAGTGCTCTTTTGCCAAGTTTGTGCATAAAACGTTTCGAGCTGATCCGTCAAGCGGGGGCCGAAAAAAAAGGGGATCCCAAAATGCAAAAAGGCCCATGTATTTTCTATTGACTTCTTTAGGCAGGGCTACAGCAAAAACCGTAGAACGGAATAGCAACAACTTTGGCAAGAAGCTAGATCTTGGTCCATAGATTGTGCTTTTTGTGATTTGGTGTAAATCCATTCAGTAGTTTTTGAGAAATTAAGGTTGACATCTATTTGTATATCTGGACGGTTGGGTTCGCCAAACCTCTCACAAGAGTCCCTCAAACCTAATTTAAAAAAATAGAGCGCTCTGACTGGCCCAGGGAGCTAGATTCCCAAGGGAGCCATCACTCGGATTGGCTGCTAACATGAGAAAAATGTTGCTGGCAGCCATTACAGGACTGGGGGGGCTCAGTCCTCTGTCCTGAAGTAAAAAAAAATAATAATGGGCAGGGTAGTGTAGGGACACCCTGCCCCCCTAGGCCCCATGGGAAGGGGAGATCCAGAGGCACCCCCACCCCCTTGTTCCCCAGGCAAAATCTTTTTTTTTTTTTTTTAAAGCAATTCTTTCCGCAATTCCATGGGGCTCCTGCGGGATCAGGAAAAAAAATGTCGGCCAGGGCCACATTCCTCAATTATAGGCCCTGGGGAGCCCACGCCCGGGACTGCATTGTTTAGGGGGACGCATGCCCCTCCTCCCCAAGGCATTATAGATTCCGGGGAACACACCCCTAGGCCCAAAATGCTAAAAAAGGGGAGAGGGCGGCGCAGGACTCCACCTCGTGGGTCTAATATATTTTTAATTGAGGGGAGGGGGGCCATGCAGTCCCTCTCCTGAGCCGTTGAAGGCCCCAGTAAGCCAATCTCCAGGCCGAAATGCGGAAAGAAGTAAAGGGGGGCTGCCTGTAAAAGCCCTGGGGTCCCCATCCCCAAGGCCTGCTCACATGATGTGCCTCGGTCGGAGAGCCCACCCCTGGGACACAGCAGTTTCCCAGCCTCCGCCAGCGCAGGCATGGAAACTTGTGTTTTTGAATCTCCCGCCAAAGAGAGCAAATAAAGTCTACTCCCAGTGGGTGGGAGCTTTAAAAACACTCACACCAGCTGGGAGCAGACCTTTGATCTGTTTCCCTGCCCGCACTGATGAGCTAGGAGACAGCTCAAGAGATTACTCCTGCCCTCAGGGAACAACATAAATAGCTGCTCCCTCAAGGCAGGAGCCATGCCAGCTCCTGCGCATGCATCATTAATTGCTCATTTGCACAGGAGAATTCTTTTGTATGGGGGACAGTTTTCTAATGAATGAGGACGATTTTCTGTTGAATAGGAGATTATGTTAAAATTAATGTTAAAAGTGAATTTGACATTGCTTCAGCGCTTCCTTTCGTGCACTCCTATGGTGGTGATGTAATTCCACCAAAAGGCCTTCACTTCCCCACTTTAGTGTCTGGCAGTGGGCAGGGCAGCTTGCTCTCTGCTCTCTCATTGCTACTTAAGATGAACTAAGTGCGGACGCTGCGCTGGTGCTCCAAAGTTGCACCTAAGGCAAGCCTGTCTACGCCAGTCAGCGTCCCAGAAGTGTTCAGCGCCAGCCACTATGCCTTTCTCTGAGAAACGATAGGGTAAGACTGACGTACTTGAAAGAGGAGCTACTAGCCCTTAACATCTCTACTATTTGTCCTAACACACTATTCCCTCACGAGGCAGATACTGCCCCCACCTGCAATCTATACAGCTTTGAGTTCAAGTCTCCCCCTTGAAGTGTCTGCTACAGTTCCTCCACAAACCAAACTAAAGACCCTATTAAAGCTTTCCTGGTTAACACAGTCCCTTCAAAAGCCCGCTGTCTGCATATATGATCTACGTTGTGATGAGAGAACCACCGTACTTTTTATCACTGAAACCTGGCTGTAGGCCTCTTTCAGACCTATCTTGGAAACTGCCATTCCCCCAGGCAACAAGATTCAGAATCTAGGCCGCACCAATGGTAGAGGAGGAAGTATTGCTATTATCTTTAAGTACATATATTCATGCTCCACTTTTCTGGATCACGACTTACCCAAGGCTGAAGCCATAGGCTTTTGCCTAGCACTGTAGGGTACCTGGCCCTGCAGGCCCCTTCCTGAAGTCCCTGATTGAAGCTGTGTCACAGGTTTTTTTACGCTTCTTGCACTGTATCATACTAGGCAACTTTAATATTCATTGTGACTCTGCCTCTGATCAAGATACACTCAGTCTTCAAGACATTATGGCCCTCTAGGCCTCACTCAAATGGTCGCCAACTCCACGCACACAGGAGGTCACACTATCAACCTAATTTTTTCCAATAAGAGCTTAAGTATGGCTGACCCCCTTCTTCTTCCTTGGACCGACCATTACCTGATCCATTTTGGATGGCAGGTGGCCCTACACGGTAGCCCTGATACTTCCTCCACCCTAGATCAAATCGGACCTTTTTCCAGGATTCCTCGGGGTAGCTTGTTAATCAACCTGGAAAACACTGTGCCAAACAGTTCAGGAGTTCGACAAATAGATTCGGTCATCATTGGAAGAGTTAGCCCCAGTCCCCAAATGCAAGACAGGTCGAGCCAAGCTCTCTTTCCCTTGGTTTAATGAACTTTGAGGTAGAAGAAAAAAAAACTTGTAAAAAGGCAGAAAGAGCTTGACACAAAAATTATATCTTGGAGGACAAATCTAAATAAAAGTTGGCACTAAAAAGCTACTCTAATCTAATCAACTTCACTAAGAGGATATTTTATGAGGGAAGGATTGATAAGGGGGAAAATAGGCCAAAAGAAATCTTTAAGTTAGTAAAAAATGTCTTGCATCCGGTGGCATGCCACCACAGTAAGGGTCCCTCGGCCAAGTGGTCCGAACAACTGGCCAGTTTTTTTAAAGAACAAAATAGAAGAAATTCAAGAAATTTTACCTTAATAGGTCACTCAGTTATTGGTCCCCTACCCCCTGATACCATCACAAGCGTACTTTCGTCCTTTGACCCAATATCTATGGATGATTCGAGAGCGGCTATTTTAAACCTAAGTCAGGCTCCCCTACAGATCCCTGCCCCGCTTTTGTTCTAGTGCAGGGAGTGGATGTCATCAACCCGGGCCTGAACTCCCTACTGAACAAGTCCCAGTCATCTGGGTTAGCCCCTTCTAACTGGAAACGGGACAAAATTCAACCTCTCTTGGAAAAAACCAATGCAGACCCCAATATCCCAAGCAACTACAGTCTTATCTCCTTGCTGCCAGCCTCATCAAAACTTGTGGAGAGGTTTGTGACTCAGCAGATATCCAACTACATTGAATCCAACATGCTCCTCCACCCTAGCCAATCAGGACTTAGGCTAAAATCAGGGACAGAGACGGCACTTCTGGAAATCTTCGAAATGATAAAATTAACTTTAGATGCAGCAGGAAAGGCAGTCCTGGTACTGCTAGACCTTTCTGCTGCATTTGATATGGTCCCCCATTCCAGGCTGCTTGCCTGCCTTTATGTTGTAGGCATCAGGGGGACAGCTCTGAAGTGGCTGATTTCCTCCCTGGAAGATAGGGGCCAAGAGGTTTGGATGCCACCTTTCTCGTCCTTTAAGAGCAGTGTATCGGTAGGAGTGCCCAAGCCTCAGCCCCTAGTCTGACCATGTTTAACATCTATATGACCCCATTAGTGGCATTAGTAGAGTCCTTTGGGACCAAAATAATCTCATATGCCGATGACACTCAGCTGCTGTTTTCATTTAAGAAAGGTGAGCCTATTGCCCAGGATGTAATTAAACCTTATCCGCTGTGTTCCATTGGATGAGTACTAACCAGCTCAAATGCAACACTGATAAAACAGAGGTTCTTAGCTTCGTCTACAATTTTACTCTCAGCCTGCAAGCTCATTAGCCTGATGGGGTGTTGCCACCCAACGTACAAGCTGACGCAGTAAAAAACTTGGGAGTCAAGTTTGATAAACAGTTGTCACAACAAAACCAAATTGACACAGCAGTCAGCATGTGTTTTGGTCTTATGCGCACTGCTAAAAGCTCTTGCAGATCCTTTTCTTGCCTGTCAGGATAACAGTGATCCTGGCCTTAATTGTGTCTAAAGTGGATTAAGCCAATGACCTTCATGCGGGCCTCCCACAACACTTGTTGAGGAAACTTGAAACAGTCCATAATGCAGCAGCTCATCTGGTTCTCAACCAACCTAGACGTGCGCCAGTCTCGTTGCACCTGAAGAACCTGCACTGGCTCCGTTAATAAAAGGATCCTGGTCAAGACTCTAGTCCATACGCATAGAGCTTTGAACCACTCTGGCTCAGAGTACCTGTCTTCCAGGATTCATCACTACACTCCCCGTCGAACTCTGCGCTCTTCCCATGGCCATCTGGCTAAAGTTCCTCAGGTTAGGCTGGCAAAATCAGAAGACAGATTACTCTCCCTTCTGGGTCCTCAAGCCTGGAATAGACTTCCTGCCGAATTGTGCAAAATTGAAGGTGAGAGGCCTTTTTGAAAGCAACCCAAGACCTGGCTTTTCCCTCTCTAGATCTGTCATAGTCTGCTCTCTCACATTCCTCTTAACACTGCGACAATCCTCGGAGTGAGGGTGTGTGTGAGTGGTTTTGTGGGTGTGTGAGTGGTTTTGTGGGTGTGTGAGTGGTTTTGTGGGTGTGTGAGTGGCTGCATGGGTGTGTGAGTGGCTGCATGGGTGTGTGAGTGGCTGCATGGGTGTGTGAGTGGCTGCATGGATCTGTGAGTGAATATGCGAGTGACTGTTTGGGTCTGTGAGTGGGTGCTTGGTTGCCAGAATGGGTGTGTGAGTGGGTGTCTGAGTTGCCGTGTGGGTGTGTCAGTAGCCGTGTGGGTGACTGGGCCAGAACAGAACCTCACCTGTCCCTTTATTAAACAAGAGTCCATAGTTTTGCACAAAATATCTACCAAACTGGAGTACTTTTTACTGGCTAATTAGTAAGTGCTACTTCATTGGGCAAATGTCTAGTGCATATTCTACACTACAGGTGCATAATGGACCACGAGGGAATGTCTCAGTGACCTTGTGTGCATTTCGGCAATGTGACTCCCTTGTGCGTCTTCATCCACGAATCTGTGACAACATGAATTGTCCTATAGAGAAGACAACGAGACCACAAAGAGGTAAATCTTCACCAAACATGGGTCCTTTCTCTTAACTATATGGAGTAAGTGCTTCTTTGTTTGATGGAGATGTCCTCATATTCATCTGCATCAAAAACGTGTCACCAAAATCAGCAGGAAATGTTTTGGGGGACGTCTTATCCTCGACATCCCCCGCCGCAGCCACAACACACCCCACCTGAGAGACCTGCACTGGCTCCCTGTCAACAAGAGGATAACCTTCAAGCTCCTCACCCACGCACACAAAGCACTCCACAACTCCGGGCCAGCCTACCTCAACAGACGACTCAGCTTCTACACCCCCACCCGCCAGCTCCGCTCCACCAGCCTCGCCCTCGCCACATTCCCCCGCATCCGGAAAACGACCGGCGGCGGCAGATCCTTCTCCCACCTCGCCGCCAAGACCTGGAACACCCTCCCCACCAACCTTCGGCAGACCCAAGACCTACTGGCCTTCAGAAGACTCCTCAAGACCTGGCTCTTCGATCAGTAGCAGCACCCCCCCTCTTCCCCCAGCACCTTGAGACCCTCGCGGGTATGTAGTGCGCTTTATAAGTGACCTGATTGATTGAGTTTGTTAAGCTGTCCATCATCCTGGCAAAAGGCGGGAAGACCTTTGCTTAGTACTAGGGTGTAGTGTGTGGGGCCAAACGGGCACAGCTTCCAGGTGATTTGTACACTTGCATACTTGTAATAATTTAAAGGGAGAACCATGGACAGGACAAGAAAAAACTCACTCTCCCTTCATCGGCTGCTTTTGGCTCAGGGACCCCATGGCCTGGCCTCTTGATGCTGGGTGCCCTGGAGCCGACTCAGGGCACCCAGGGTGCAGTGTTGGGGACCACAGGGGAGCCCCAAAACCCCATGGTCCGTGCCGGCTCCCTGACTCCAACGGGAACCGGCATTGGTCCTGCACGCAGGGAGCAGCAAAAATGCTGCCCCCTATAAGCAGGAGTAATTCTTTCGTCTGTTTTCCTGCCCGTTGTGAACAGTCTACTTCCAGGGGGAGGGAGCAGTTTTCCTGCTCCTGCCTGCTGGGAGAAGACTTACTGTTTGCTCTCGCTTGGCGGGAGCAGTCAAACCTCCTGCCAAACAAGAGCAAACAGCTGTGTCGCATGGGTGAGTCCCCCAGGACATAGGGAGCCGGCCCTGGAGGGTTGAGGTCCCCAGGAACAGTATTTGGATCCAGAAAGGGGGCCTGCACGGCCCCCTCCTTTGTTTTTTATGGCCAGCTCTGGGGAGGTGGTAGTCCCCGGGGCTGCGCGGCCCCCTCCTGCGTGGTGGTCATCCCCAGGGCTCTTAAGGGCAATAGAGGGGGGTCTGTGCTATCCCCTCCAATTAAATAATAAAGACCCAGGGAGGTGGTGGTGCCTGGGGCCATGATTGGCCATGGGGTGGGGGAATGTGTGCGCCCCGCTCCCCATATTCTATATAAGCCCCAGGGACCTGGCCCACGAGGGGGCTCCAATACACACAAGCGAGGAACACCGTGCTTTTTTTTTTTTTTTTTTTTTTTTTAGTTTTCGCAGGGATTTGGAAATCTTTGCAATTTTTGCCATGATTTTTTTTTTTTATGCTTTTTGGTCCTAGCAGGGTCCCTGGGTGACCCTAGCACTAGGCCTAGGGAGTCAAGGTATTTCTACCCTGCTCCATTTGCTTTTTTTTTTAGCCTTTTTGTTTTGGACTCAGCTGAGTACGAGTCCCAAAATGGCTGCCAACATTTCCTGGTTGAAGTGTTTTCAGCCAATTAGATCGCTGCACAAGATCGGTAGGATTCACGCCTCTAGATGTACAAATTTGGTTTTCTTTCAATATCTCAAAAAAACATCTGAATGGATTTACACCAAATCACAAAAAGGGCTTTTTATGGACCAAGTGCTACCTCGCTGCTAAATGTTGTGTAATTCCATCCAGCATTTCAGGCTTTAGTCGTGTCTAAAATCTCTATGGGATTTAGCATTGAAAACCCACATTTTTGACCCCCTACCCTTTTTTCTCAGTCCCCGCTTGACGGATCACCCCAAAACCTTCCATGCACAACTAGAATCAGGAGGTCACTTTTTTGGGGGAAAATTTTGTGAAGGTTTGTCAAACGCGCCAAAGATAGAAGCAAGTCAAACACTTTTCCTAAGGAAACTAGGGCTTAACTATACCTACTGGCGGGGGCGTGGCTGGCAGCCAAGCGCCATGGCGGTTGTGCTTTAGCTGAGCTCCGGACCTGGGCCAACAAAATCCTGGCATATACCTGCTAAACGTCGAAGGACAGACACCAAAGTGCGGGAGTGAGCAGCGGTGACGAGCGGGAGGACTCGGTGCCGCCTGGGTGTCGGAGGAAGCGAACACGGCCGAAATTGTGACCCCAAAGGCCTGACGGCGCAGCCGACTGCTGAACGAGGAGGGCCGTGACGGGATTAAGACCTGTGTCCCTACGCTACACGGTAATGGCACTGAGGCTGTAGAAGGATTGCGAGGCCCTGGGAACTGGTTTAATTTGCTGCCGGACGAAATTGCAGGGAGCCGAGGCGGCAGATGCTGAGAAAGAGAGACTGCACGGGAAGTGTGCTGGCGGAGCTGGACCGGAGTTTACGCGAGCTCGGGGATGCGCGGCGGCCTGCTCCCCTGTGGCGTAGCAAGACACTCTGTCGCAACACCAGAAGCGGCGCCTCGCACATGGTGCCGATGTCGATAGGAGGAGATAGGCACTGAACATATTGAACATATGCAGAACAGGAGCAAGTGTCTGCTGCTGGAGGCCCCGAAAGTAATGCAACTCTGAGTTGGAGCCACTGAGTGTGAGCATACTGGGTAGCGATCGGCAAATGGCGGCGGTGGGCGCCGTTGAGCAGCCATAATTGACCCGCGAGGCACAGGGAGGTGAAGCGGCCTGTGCACCCTACATAGACACAGAGGAGGAAGGGAATACAAGGCGGCAGTGATTGGTGGCAGTGATCTTGGGCGGAACGGAGGCAATGACACAAGCCCTGTCTACACCGCTGCAGTGAGGCTGGAGATACGAGGCCTGCGGTAGCTCTTGGACGGGCCGCAACTCACGCGGTTCCCTGAATAACGTGGCCCACCACACTGTTACCGGCTGCCAGGGCGGACGCGGCGCGCGGATGGTGAGGTGCCACAGTGAGTAGCATCGCGCTGACACTGCCGGGATTACTGCTGCTGCGAGGCCGGTGCAGATACGCTGGGGCCGCCCGCCCGCTGTGTGGAGCCGTTACTGCACTGCAGGACACACACTGACATAAGGGTGGCGGGCAAGCAGATGGGCTGAGCGGAAATGATTGGTGTTGGCAACGTGAGAGAGCTGTGATGCTGTGGTAGGAGCACTGGGCGAAACGCTGTGGAGGTGTATAGGAGACCCAGGGGAAACACACTGTAAACCTACATCCACCCTACACAAGATACCTGT
Source organism: Calotriton arnoldi (assembly GCA_963921515.1). Taxonomy (NCBI): domain Eukaryota; kingdom Metazoa; phylum Chordata; class Amphibia; order Caudata; family Salamandridae; genus Calotriton; species Calotriton arnoldi. The sequence continues at coordinate 1,189,975 of CAWUFW010002053.1, forward strand.
TGCTGGATTGGTTTGCAAGATGGGGCGTAAGGGTGTGAAACAACAGGAACAAGGCGGGCAGGACTATGTCCCGGATACGGTGGATCCCGCGCACAATAAGAATGGAACAGAGTGCACTCCACTGACGGAAGCACCTACACCTGCGGATAAGCTGGATCTCATACTACAGGAAGTGCGCGAATCCAGAAAGGCGATAGAACTTCAAGAAGGGACTCTGACTACTGGCCTCAACTTGCTTCGGGCGGACCACGCTAAGCTTGCGGACAAGGTGAAAGAAAATGCTGCGACGCTGGAGGAAGTTATCACATGGAAATCACAGACTGACACCAAGGTTGCACAGCTGCAAGAACAGGTAGCTATCCTGCTAGATCGGGTGGAAGATGCAGAGGGGAGGGCCCGGCGTAATAATATCCGCGTCATTGGACTGCCCGAAAAAAGTGAGGGAACTGACTCGACGAGATATATGGAGCAGTGGTTCCGGGATCACGTCACCAATGAAGGACTTTCCGAGCAATATTGCATAGAGCGAGCACATAGGATTCCTACTGGTCGCCCAAAACCAGGCGCTCCACCTCGTCCTCTAATAGTGAAACTACTGAACTTCCGCGATAGGGACACCATCCTGCAAAAAGCCCGTGAATCATCTCCGATAAACTTCGAAAATACGAAAATCTCACTATACCCAGATTACACAATGTTGGTTCAGAAACAGCGTTCTTCCTTCATGACAGTTATGAAGCAGCTCAGAGACTTAAACCTGAAATATGCACTGCTTTTCCCGGCGCGCTTAAAAATCTTATATGACCAAAAATCCTATTTCTTCGAAAGCCCCAGAGACGTGGAAGATTGGCTTGAAGTGATGGAACTAACGAATGCTGCAATGACTAACTCTCAACGCACGGCGAAGAGCAGGACCAGCCCTGGGATCTCCGCTGGGTGAGGAAGCCAAAGAACGCGCCGGACTCCTGCACGGCAGTATATCACCAAGCAGCAGATACAACAGAATAAATCAAAGGCACTTATAGTGGCGGCCACCTTCACGCACACCTCGGGAGTGGAAGCTAAGTCCTCCTCGGAAGAAGAAGAAGTAACGCACGAATCAGACTCTGAAGGCAGTGTAGCCCTGTTTCCATCTGCGACCCCGCAAGTCATTAAAGACTTATACGGCTGACTGTATCCGCAAGTATAAGTTACGTAACTGTAAAATGAGTTCTTGTAACATGCCCGCGGCAATGGCGAATTTATTTACAATGTACATTATTAATTAGGCCCAGGTCCCGTAGAAGCTTAGCTGTATTGTTGTGTAGAGAGTACACCACATGTGGAGCGCTAGCGATGTCCCCCACATGGCGAAGGCTCTATGCATGACCATTGAGTTCTTATTGTTTCAGTTAAGTTGTATGGTCCGGTATAGTTGGGTGACCAGACCGAGCATTGGGTTGTTCAGGGGGTGGGAAGGTCTCACGGTACGGAAATGGATAGGTAGGCTGTTCTACTTGCGCACCACATTAATTTCCACGCAGCTTCAAATGCTTTGCGATGACTGCACAGGGTAACTACACCATAATAACGTGGAATATACGGGGCATGGGAACAATACAGAAGAGGCATAGGATACATGCGCAGCTACAGCGCCGCAAAGCACAAATAGTATATTTACAAGAATCTCATATGGTAGACAGCGAGGCGGCGAAGCTGCGCAAGAAATGGAGGGGACAAATCTTCTCCACCTCCTACTCCAGCTATGCAAGGGGGACCACTATTTGGGTGCGGCATGGAGTACCATTTAAAGCTCTGGAACAAAGGGTGGACAAGATGGGACGATACATATTTGTGAAGGGTACGCTAGATGGACAACCTGTAATACTGGGCACGATGTACGCTTCGAACTTGGAACAAGATAAGTACTGGGACATAGTGAGCGGGGCGCTAGCGGGATGGGAAGCACAACCATGGATACTGGGAGGGGACTGCAATGCGGTAATGGACGTGGCTCTAGATAGGTCACACCCGCCACTACATGGAGCAGGTGTGTTCAAACAAGCTGAAGCACTGGCTAGATGGGCAAAAGGCTGGGAGCTCTGTGATGTCTGGAGGATGAGGCACCCCATGCACAGAGAGTACTCTTACTATTCTGCAGTGCATGACTTACATACCAGAATAGACAGAATATACTGCTCCACCAGGATAGCAATGCAAACGCTTCACGCCACTTACTTGCCAAAAACCTACTCAGACCACAATCCACTGGAGATTAGTATTGCATGGGGAGAGTGCCCACGCCGGTTCCCACATGGCGGCTGTGGCCACAGATGCTGGAAGATTCAGTATTCCGTAGTGACCTTTCAGGGACCATTGAGCATTATTTTGCAGAAAATAGCAATACGGCAACAAGCAAGCTGGTAGAATGGGACACTTTCAAAGCAGTGATACGGGGGAAGGCGATAAGTACGACTGTGGGCGTCAGACAGGAAATACATAAGGCTTTGATAGAAGTGGAAGATAATATGGGCAAGTTGGAACAAGAGGCTGCCACACATACTGACCAAAAGGGCCCACTGCAAGAAGCGAGAATAAAGCATGCAGAACTTCTAGAGACACTACGGGTCATTGACTACCAAGCATATACGAGGAAAGCCCACGCTGAAGCGGATAGAGCAGGAGCACTACTTGCCAAATTAATCCGGGACGCCCCCCCTACGGTGGTTATACATGAGATTGTAACGGCGGGAGGGACTATGGCCTACACTCAGGCAGATATTAATGCAGCCTTCCGACATTATTACACCACGCTATACAGTGCCACAGATCACAACACGGAGTCCCAAACGGAGGCCTTCCTCTCTAATGTGACATACCCAAGACTCACAGCCGCAGCCCAGAAAGACCTCACTGGACCCATTACCCAATCTGAGATTGACCCATTACCCAATAGCTATGAAGGGACTTCCACGAAATAAAACCCCTGGCATGGACGGGCTCCCAATAGAATTCTATAGTACATATGCAGAATCACTAGTGCCTCAACTGGAATTGTTATATAAAACTGCGTGGGAGAAGGGAGTCTTACCACACACAACGGCACAAGCGTTAGTTATATCACTCCCGAAAGCAGGGAGAGACCCCACAGATATGGCCAACTACCGGCCGTTGTCCCTACTAAACTCTGAATACAAGATCTTAAGTAAGGTACTGGCTCACAGGTTATTGCCCTCCCTGTCTAAGCTAATTCACATTGACCAAACGGGGTTTTTACCGTCACGCAGCACATCACTAAATATTAGGAAATTACACCATTTGATGACAGAAGCCCCGAGCCGATACCCACATGCGGGCTGTCTTTCGTTAGATCTAAGGCAAGCCTTTGATTCCATAAACTGGGAGTATATGTTTCAGGCCCTGGAGAAATTCGGGATTCCAGAGGGATATATTGCTTGGCTACGCCTCCTATACAAGGCCCCTACAGCACGGGCCCGCACTGGTGATCACATCTCGGAGGAATACTCCATACAAAAAGGGACTAGGCAGGGATGCCCCCTGTCACCTCTTATCTTTATACTGGCCCTGGAACCATTGGCCATAACACTGCGGAAAGAGTTCACAGATCGGGGTATATTGCTAGGAAACACATTGCACCTGTTGTCGGCATATGCAGACGACATCATTTTATACCTGCATGACTTAAACATGCCTCTAGCCCCAATATATGATACGTTCCGTCGCTTTGAATGTGTGTCTGGATTAGCCATTAACATAATAAAATCGCATGCTTTCTTCTTTACAGAGAATGCAGGAACTGCAAGTATAGATTTTGGGGACGCTCAACTAACGGTGGCACCGGATACCTTTAAGTACTTAGGTATACAAATTTACAGGGCACAAGCAGATATGCTTGACGGTAACCTGCACAAAGAAATCCGAGCTTTGCGTTCCAGTATCGTTTTCTGGACGGCACTGCCACTATCTGTTATGGGGAGGGCGGCCCTGGCAAAAATGGTGGTTCTGCCGAGACTTTTGTATTATTTCACTAACTTACCACTAATCGTACCCCAAACCACATTTAAATTACTGAACACGATGCTCATCGACCTTATCTGGGGTACTGGTAGACGCCGTATAAGCCTGAAGAAACTGCAAGTAGGTACACGCATGGGCGGACTGGGTGTACCAGACATGCGAGCATACTATTATGCATGCCAATTACAGTGGTTATCATATTGGACTGCGGGACGCAACTTGCAAGAAATAGGGTACACGGAGGCAGATATGGGCAACGGTGCGCTACACGCTCTCTTGCTGCCTGGTGGCAGACCCCCGAGGGACCTTCCCCCACTGCTAGCCACAGCGCTTCAATGCTGGAAGGCGGCGTTGCATTATACGCAAGCACCCCCGGCATATGCAGGTAACATTCCTCTGACGGGAATTCCACTAGCGGGAGGCAGACTCACGAAGCGGAAATTGGCACCTTGGTCGGATGCGGGGATTCACACAGTGTCAGACCAATTTGGGGACGGGATACTGCTCGACCATGATACATTTATTAATGAAACTGGGGCCCCAGCACACTTATATTTACTACACGCTGCACTAATACAATACATAAAAACACACTGGGCCCCGCAAAGGCAGGAACCCTCTACCAATGACCTAGTCAAGATGGTACATTATATGGGAAGAGGCAGACACCTTATTAGATGGCTTTATACAGGCATCAGTCCGCACACCAAAACCACTCTAGGCACACTGAGAACTACATGGGAGGGAGACATAGATAGGGACCTAACAGATAAAGAATGGACGGAGGTACTGGAACACCCAAGGAAGACATCGAGGAACACGAAACTCAAATTTATACAGACTATGGTATTACACCGAGCTTACCTCACTCCACATAGGTTAGACAGAATGTTCCCCCAAACACAACATTATTGCCCGAGATGCCTGTTAGAGGGAGCGAACCTACTTCACATGTTATGGACCTGTCCCAAAGTGCGGGGATACTTGGACACCGTCAGACACAGAACGGGGGAAGCGGTAAACCGTGAAATACAGAACACGATAGAGGAGTGCATTCTAGGACTGCATAAGCAAACATCCAAACATAAAGTGCAATACCGTTTTATAGATCTAGCACTCATATTAGCTCTACGAAACATTACTATGAGATGGAAATCACGGAAACCCCCGGAAGTACTGACCTGGCACACGGAATTACTGCGCTGGGGTGCTGCGGAGAGCGCCGCACTACGCAGAGAAGAGCTCAAGGGCTTACGAAAAATGCCAATAGCATTGGAATGGGATGGGATGCTAGAAGCCATAAGGACAATGGATGATGTTTAGGACCCGGTATGAGGCATACAACAGAAAGCGCAGAGGGGTAACCATGTCCTGTAACCGGCGCATAAACAAGGAGATTTAAGATACGTACACATGACTGTGTTACGAGCCTATACCGAATAATACACATATATGGGACTAAGAAGTACGCGTGAGACCGGGGTGGAACGGGAGGGGGGAGTTGGGGACAGTTTGTTGTATTAATATGTTGGAATATGAACATCAGCAGAGTTTAAAAAATTCGAAGACAAATGTGGACTGTAAGGATTGATACATAGACCTATTGTGTACATATAAGCTACAACAGGAACATGAAGTAGACATGTGTATACTTATTAAGACATCTATGATGGTACAAGATATGTAACATGTTGATATGATATATACAATCAATAAATACCAATAAAGTATGTTTAAAAAAAAAAAAAAAAAAAACTATACCTACTGGCGACCGCAGGTCTGCAGAGACCAAGTTTATTGTAAAATGTGACTTTGGTGTCAATAACAAGAAGTAGAAATGCACAGTGATGGAATATGAAATGACGTTATGTGAAAATATTAGAGCCCGTACTCATGTAGGGAATAATATGAGAATACAATCATTAAAGGGCTGGTAACAAGGAAGTGTTGAAATAAACAGCATGAAGAGATGGGGAATGCTGGGACATGTAGTCATTCCACATTGGCCATGATGTTCCCTCCAATAGGAGCGAGGTAATATACATATAAATGTTGTACTTGAGCCCCGAGTCATTTGCATTTGAGAAAGGCATTTATGCCGAAACACATCATGCTGGCTGAAATATATGAAGTTCTGCGAGCCTGCTGTGTGCCCTGATCGGTATATGGGTGTGTGTGTATATATGTATGTATGTATGTATATATGTATGTGTGTATGTATGTGTGTATGTATGTATGTATGTATGTATGTATGTATGTATATATATATATATATATATATATTATCTACTGGCGGTCGCCAGTAGATAGTTATAGTTACAACCTATTATCCATAGGAAATCCGCGACATTCTATTTGAAATAACTCTCTTGCCGGTTGACGTATCTTCGCAAAATTTTCAAACTTTGTGGCCCGCTCCGGTCCGCTCCTACCCTGAAAGTCTCGGGGGATTCGTCAAGCGGGGGCCGAGAAAAAGGGGGGTCCCAAAACGCGTTTTCCCCATGCAATTTTCCATAGGAAACTTTAGACACGGCTACAGCCCGAACTGCTGAACGGAATTACACCAAATTTGGCAAAGAGGTAGTTCTTGGTTCAGAAAGAACCCTTTTTGTTAAATGGTGTAAATCCGTTCAGTAGTTGCTGAGAAAATCAAAAGTAAAAAGATAGTGATATCTATGGCCGCGTCGGATTCGCGCACCCTCCCGATCACGAGCTGCATGCTAATTGGCTGTCAACACTCCAAATCAGGAAGTGTTGGCAGCCATTTTATCCCTCGGTAGAACCGAGGGACAGAAACTAAGTGCGCAAACGCACAAAGGGGGCAGGGTAGAAACACCCTGACCCCCTAGGTCTGCTCAGGGGGTCCCACAAGGACCCCTGGGCAAAAATTTTTTTTTTTTTTTTTTTTTTTTTTTTTAAATCGGCAGGATGCGCTCAGGGTGCGTGAATCCTGCCGAAAAAAAATCGAAGCGCGGTCTCCCGCGCTTCAATGTTAATTGGCCCCGGGTGGGCCAAGTCCCGGGGGCATGCTGGGGGGGGTTAATTTTATGTGTGGGGGGCCTCTAAGGGCCCCCAAGCCCGGGGACCACCACCCCCGGGGCTGTATGTAGAATGGTGCGGGAGGGCTCTGAGCTCTCCCGCAGCCCCGAGGACCGCCACCTCCCCGGGGCTTCTTTTTTATTTATGAAAAACCTGTGTGGGGGGCTCCAGCCCCCACACGCCCGAGACCACCACCTCCCCGGGGCACTAAGAAAAATTACAATGGGGGTCCGTTTTGGACCCCCAAGCCCGAGGACCACCACCTCCCGGGGCTTTCAAAATGTAAGGAGGGGGCCGCGCGGCCCCACTCCTGGAGCCTGTGGTGGCCCTGGGGACCACCACCCCCAGAGCCGGCTCCTGCAGTGTCCCGGGTGCCTACCCCGGGACACTGCTGTTCTGCAATGACAGGACGGGAGCCTCGCGGCTCCCGTCCTGTCATTGCAAACTGCTTTGGATATTGGAAGAGAGAGCAGGAAACCTGCTCTCTCTTCCAATATCCAAAGCTGATTGCTTTCCACATGGGGAGCAGCATGTTAGCTGCTCCCCATGTGTAAAGCAATGCCGGCTCCCGTAGGACACGGGGAGCCGGCGGGACTGTGGGGGATTGGGGACCCCCACAGTCTCCAACGTGAGGCCAGGCCCCGGGGGATGGGGTCCCCGGGGCCATAAGTGGCCCGGGAGGGGGGCCACGCAGCCCCCCTCCCCAAAGTTAAAAAATGAAAAAAAAAAAAAGGAAAGGCCGGCCCCGGGGGATGGGGTCCCCGGGGCCTTAAATGGCCTGAGGAGGGGGGCCACGCAGCCCCCCTCCATTGAAAAAAAAAAAAATCGAGGCCATGCCCCGGGGGATGGGGTCCCCGGGGCAAATACAGGCCCAGGGAAGGGGGGCCACGCGGCCCCCTTCCCGTTTTTTTTTTTAAATTTGTAATTAAAAAAAAGGGGTAAGGCCCTGGGGGATGGGGTCCCCAGGGCCCAAAAACAGAAAAAAGGAAGGGGGGCCACACAGCCCCCTTCAGAGGACAAAAAAACAAAAAACGATTGGCCCGCAGGCCCCGCCCCTTCCTTCACCACTCTGCAAACGCGCCCCCTGGCGCGTTTGCAGAGGGACGAATTCCCTTGAATACTGGGGGACCCTGGGGGCCAACTAGCCCACCAGGAACCTCCAGTATGCGCCAGGGAGCTGCCTTGCAGAGAGGTGAACAGAGGCCACGCCCCTTTTGCACCTCTCTGCAACGCAGCTCTGTGGCGCTTTTGGAGGTATATGGTGGGCTAGTTGCACCCCAGGGACCCTCAGGATTCAAGGGAGTTAATCCCCCGACTTAAAACGCGCCACGGGGCGCGTTTGCACAGTGGTGAAGGGAGGGGCGGGGCTTCAGGTGACATGTGTGCAAACAGGCCCTGTGGCGCGTTTTAAGATGGGGAATTAAATCCCCTTCAATCCTGAGGGACCCTGAGGGCCAACTAGCCCAACAGGTACGTCCAGAAAGCGCCACAGAGCTGCGTTGCAGAGAGGTGTAAAAGGGGTGTGGCCTCTGTACATGTCTCTGCAACGCAGCCCCTAGCGCATACTGGAGGTTCCTGGTGGGCTAGTTGGCCCGTAGGGACCCTCATGATTCAAGGGGACTTAATCCCCCTACTTAAAACGCGCAACGGGGCGCGTTTGCACAGATGTCACCTCAGGCCCCGCCCCCTCCCTTCACCATTGTGCAAATATTCCTCTAAAATCAGCCGAAATACGAATTCTGATTTACTCACCTGTTATCAGGAGAGACCTCAGTGCTGCATCTTTCAGCCCAGTACTAATCCTGAAAAGTAATTTTAACCGTACTTACCAGTAACTTGAATTTCCTTCCATAGGCTAACATTGACTGGTTTCACTTGGAAATTCTTCTAAGTGTGGAGTTTTGGAACTTTAAAATATTCCTCTAAAATCAGCCGAAATACGAATTCCGATTTACTCACCTGTTATCAGGAGAGACCTCAGTGCTGTATCTTTCAGCCCAGTACTGGTCCTGAAAAGTAATTTTAACCGTACTTACCAGTAACTTGAATTTCCTTCCATAGGCTAACATTGACTGGTTTCACTTGGAAATTCTTCTAAGTGTAGAGTTTTGGAACTTTAAAATATTCCTCTAAAATCAGCCGAAATACGAATTCCGATTTACTCACCTGTTATCAGGAGAGACCTCAGTGCTGCATCTTTCAGCCCAGTACTGATCCTCAAAAGTAATTTTAACCGTACTTACCAGTAACTTGAATTTCCTTCCATAGGATATAATTGCCTGCTTTTTGCTGAAAAAGTTTCTAAGTGTTGATTTTTGAAACATACAAATATTCCTCTAAAATCAGCCGAAATACGAATTCCGATTTACTCACCTGTTATCAGGAGAGAACCCAGTGCTGCATCTTTTAGCCCAGCACTGACCCTGAAAAGTAATTTTAACCGTACTTACCAGTAACTTATCTTTTCTTCCATAGGAATCCATTGTCTGGTTTTCAGCAGAAAAGTTTCAAAGTGTTGATTTTCACAAACTACAAATATTCCTTAAAAATCGCCTGTATGACTTAAACGCATTTTTTCAACTGTTTACAGGAGATGCACCAGTGCTGGATCCAGGATCCAACACTGAGTAAGAAAAAGTAACGATAACAGTTTTTACCTGCTAAGTGAATTTCTTTCCATAGGATAACATTGGTGATTCTATGAGGAAAAGTTTCTAAGTGTCAACTTTTAAAATACAATAATATTCCTTAAAAATCACGACTGTAACCAAAACGCTTTTACTCAACTGTTTACAGGAGATGTCCCAGGACTGAATCTAGGATCCAGTCCTGTGGTTAGAAAAGTAATCCATATAGTAACTAATTGCATTTAACTAGAAATTCACATTGAGCTGAATGTTGCATTGTGTTTGAAAATGTGTTGCCCATTGCAACAACTGTAACTACTGTACTTAAAAGTCTATTGCCTATGTGCTAAGTATTTAAACTAAAGTAATTCATTCTGAGAAAGTATTTTTTGTAATGTAATGTATAATGTAATTACAATGTAATTTAAAAAATAAAATATGTAAAAGAAATTGTTTCTAAAAATGTAGTAAATCAGTATGAAAAAAAATAATATAAAAATTAATACATTTAAAAAACCTTTGAAATTCACTGAAAAAACCGTAGGTTTCAGGCACGTTATAGTTACAAATTAGCATTTAAAAAACCTTTGAAATTCACTGAAAAAACCATAGGTTTCAGACACGTTATAGTTAGAAATTAGCATTTAAAAAACCTTTGAAATTCACTGAAAAATCCATAGGTTTTAGGGACAGTTATAGTTACAAATTAGCATTTAAAAAACCTTTGAAATTCACTGAAAAAACCATAGGTTTCAGATATGTTATAGTTACAAATTAGCATTTAAAAAACCTTTGAAATTCACTGAAAAAACCATAGGTTTTAGGGACAGTTATAGTTAGTTGGACATTTCACTCGTACAAAACCCGTGAAATTCCCCCGTTATAGTTAGTTCAGCTAACTATAACTCGCGCCCCACAATGCACTGCTGATGACGTCACATATTACATCACTCATGACATGGTCAGTGACATCACTGATGACATCACTGATGACATCTCAAATGACATCACTGATGACATCATCCACGTGATAATCTGATGCAGCTCCTCACACCCTAATATAACCTTTGATACACCCAATCTAAATTACAGACTGCCATTCGCAAAACTATAGACACTCCAACACCAATAACTACATACCCACTCACTGATTCTTAGGTCTACACACACACATCCACTCACTCACCCGTACAGTCACTCATACTTATGGTCACTCAGTACAGGACTATCATATGCACTCTTACTCCTATATAGACACTCAAACACCGCCACTCATCCAAAGAGGTACTCACACACCTAGTCAGTCATGCAAATAATTAAACACACTGCCATTTACTCACCTATACAGTTATACACACACCAGCTCACTTAATCATACAAATACTAGCACATTGTTACGCTCTTATACAATCACTGATACAAGCACACACTCATCCATACAGCCACTATCACAATCACTCACTCTACGCTTATAGCTATTTATATACTCCAACACACATATATACTGCCTTTCACATATGTAGATACTCACACATGTACCACTGGGACATACATTCACTCACTAACACACTCTTACACACACTTTCCCACCCATACAGTCTATCACAGATGCACTCTTGAAACCATCCACCCAGTGAATCACCGACTCACACATCTATGCACAGAGTCGCACACACCCCACCCACACAAACACTCAGGCACCCATACAGATACTCAGACAACCAATCAATAACTCATATAGACACTCATGTAGCTATTCACAAACCCATGCAGCCACTTACACAGCAACAGACAGACGGATACAGACATTCACCCAGTTTAGTCACTAACCCATGCATTCAGTAAGATACGTTAAATCACTCACTTATAGAGTCAGTCACGCACCTACTAAATCATCCATACAGACACTTACACACCCACTCATTCTTCAATACGTCTTTTCCTATATATATTAAAAATATTTAAAATTTACAGAAACACACAGTCACTGGATGATGTCATCAGTGATGTCATTTCAGATGTCATCAGTGATGTCATCAGTGATGTCACTGACCATGTCATGAGTGATGTAATATGTGACGTCATCAGCAGTGCATTGCGGGGCGCGAGTTATAGTTAGCTGAACTAACTATAACGGGGGAATTTCACGGGTTTTGTACGAGTGAAATGTCCAACTAACTATAACTGTCCCTAAAACCTATGGTTTTTTCAGTGAATTTCAAAGGTTTTTAAATGCTAATTTGTAACTATAACATATCTGAAACCTATGGTTTTTTCAGTGAATTTCAAAGGTTTTTAAATGCTAATTTGTAACTATAACTGTCCCTAAAACCTATGGTTTTTTCAGTGAATATATATATATATATATATATATATATCTTACTGGCCTTTAGGCAGTAGGTAGCTATAGTTATAGTTGTTTTGCCAATAACTTTTGCGCCGCTTGACGAATCTCCACGAACTTTTCTCAAAACCTCCTCTTTTTGGTTTAGCTGCTGTGTTGAAAGTTTCAGGGTGATCCGTCAAGCGGGGGCTGAGAAAAAACGGGAAGTCCCAAAACACATTTTTCCCATGTTAAGTCTTTGGGGATTTTTAATTTTTTGAACACTACTACAGCCCGAACTGCTAAACGGAATTACACCAAATTTGGCAGAAAACTAGATGTTAGTCCAGAAAGCCTGCTTTTTGTGATTTGGTGTAGATCCGTTCAGTACTTTTTCAGATATCCATCTTTAAAAAAAAATACAGATATCTGGGAACACAAGCCCTTGCAGTGGACTCGCAAATCCTACTAAAGTTTGATTGGCATCAACACTTCAACCAGTATTGGCAGCTATCTTAGGACTCGGCTTAAAGCAGAGTCCCGGAAAAAAAGTAAATGAAAAAAAAAAGAAAACTGGGCAGGGTAGGAATACCCAGAACCCCCAGTTATGGTGGCGGGGTCCCTGAGGGACCCCGCTGGGGGTAAAGAGCATTTCTTTTTATTTTGCCGCGGATCAGCTGCAACAATTTTTTTTTTAAAAAGCAAGTGCGGACTACCGTGCAAGCTTTAAAATAACCCCCGGGTGGGTCAGATCCCGGGGACATATACAGATTATAGAAGAGAGGCGCACAGGGCCCCCTCCTAGGGCTTATCAAAGCCCTGGGGACCGCCACCTCCCCGCAGCTATTTTCCATTATGAATTTGGGTGGGCCCACAGGACCCGCCCACAGCCCCGGGGACAGCCTGCTCACCCGGGCTAATTAAAACAATGTGGAGGGGCCTTGCGGACCCCCCTTCCCCGAGGACAGCCACCTCCCAGGGGCACAAATACATTAATGAAGGGGGTCCATTGCGGACCCCCCTGCACTGGGGACCACCACCTCCCCGGGGCAAATTTGTATATCCTGGAGCCCTAGATGGCACTGAGGAACGCCACACCCCAGGGCCAGCTCCATCAATGCCGTGGGGGGCCTAACCCCGGGACACTGCAGTTTTCTATAGCATGGCGGGAGCTGTGCCATAGAAAACAGTGTGCTCCGCTTTGATCAAGCACTTTGCTTTTACACACAGGGAGCTGCATGTCAGCAGCTACCTGCGTGTTAAAGCAATGCTGGTTCCCGTAGCAGGTGGGGAGTAGGCAGGGACCGCGGAGGCCTTCAGGCTCCCCCCGCAGTCCCCAACTTAGTGGCCAGGCCACAGGGGATGGCCCACTTCCCTTGAAAGAAAATCTTTTCTTAAAAAAAGAAACGGCCGAGCCCCGGGGAATGGGCTCCCTGGGGCCAAAATCAGCCTGGGGTGGCCGCGTGGGCCCCTCCCCTTTTAAAAAAAAATATATAAAGGCCTGGCCCCGAGAGATGGAATCCTCAGGGTGAAATCGGCCTCGGGTGGGGGCGCGCAACCCCCTCCCATTAAAAAAAAAAAAAAAGGGCAAGCCCCGGGGATCAGGCTTCCAGGGCAAAAAAATTGCCCATAAGGGGGGCCATTCGGCCCTCCTCCTTTCTGAATTATAAAAATAAAAAATAAAAAAAGGCTGGATCAGAAGGATGGGGTACCTGGAGCCAAAAATCGGCCAGGGAGGGAGGGCCGTGCGGCCCCCCTCCCATTTTTTTATAATAATTTTTTTTTAAATGGTCAGGCCCCAGCAGATAGGGTACAGAGGGGCCCAAAATGGTCCATGGGCTTCCTAAAATATATAAAAGAAGTCGGCAACCCGCGGAGGCCCCACCCCCTTTCTCCACTACTCTGCAAACACGCCTCCTGGTGTGCTCCTGGTTGGGGTAGGAAGTCCCCTTGGCTGCTGAGGGTCCTTAGGGGCCAACAAGACCTCCTGTTACCTCCAGCAAGCCCCACACAGTGGAATTGATGAGAGGTGGTCAGAGGCCACGCCCCCTTTCTCCACCACTCTGCAAACGTGCCTCTACGTGCACTGCTGGTGGGGCGGTCAGGTCGCCTTGCCTCCTGAGGGTCAGGACTAAAGTGGACTTCTTCCCCCAATGAGTAGTGTGCCAGGAGGCACGATTGCAGAGTGGTGGAGAAAGGGGGGGGTGTCCTCTGACGACCTCTCAGCAATCTACCTGTGTGGGTCCTACTAGAGGTAACAAGAGGGCTTTTTAAGGACCCTCAAGAGCCAAGGGGACTTCATCCCCCCACTAGTAGTGTGAGAGGAGGCGCGTTTGCAGAGTTGTGAAGAAAGGTGGCGTGGCCACTGAAAACCTCTTCGCAAACCCACTGTGTGGGACTTGCTGGAGGTAACAGGAGGGGTAGATGGCCCCCAAGGACCCTCAATAGCCATGGGGACTTCATCACCCTACTAGTGGTGCGCAACAAAGTGCGTTTGCAGAGTGGTGGAGAAAGGGTTGTGGCCTTCTATCAGGTCTCACCAATGCTGCTGTGTGGGACTAACTGGAGGTAATATGAAGGGTAGTTGGACCCCAAGGACATCCTTGAGGGCCAACTACTCCTCCTGTTATCTCCAATAAGTCCCACATAGCGAGACTGCTAAAAGGTCTTCGGAGTCCATGCCCCTTTCTCCACCACTCTGCAAACAAGGCTCGTGGTGCACTACTGGTTGGCAGATGAAGTCCACTTTACTCCTGAGGGACCTTGGAGGTCAAGAAGCCCGCCTAGTACCTCCTGTAATTCCTGAGAGCTGGTCGGAGGACCAGCCCCCTTTCTCCACCACTCTGCAAACGCGACTACTAGTTAAAAAACAATAGAAATTCACTGAAAAAAACAAAGGTTACAGGGACGTTATAGTTAGGAATTAGCATTTTAAAAAACCTTAGAAATTCACAGAAAAAAACAAAGGTTACAGAGATGTTATAGTTAGGCTCAGGTTTCACTCGTACAAAACCAGAGAAATTCAGCAGTTATAGTTAGCTGAGCTAACCATAACTCGGGCCCCATGCAGTGCACTGCTTATGACCTCACATATTACTCATGACATGGTGAGTGACATCAGAGAGGAGGAACTCAAGAAACTTACCAGCATCGGAGGAGCACCAAGAATCTCCCCAGCTGCTGATGTTAAAGGACCGCTTGTGAGGAACTCAAGGACACCCGACCTCACCCCTCCCGGGCCACGCATGTGAAAGACTTACCACAGGCAGCCGCTGCAGGTTTTTAAAATTGTATTTCCTAAGTATAACGTACCTGTAACCTTTGGTTTTCTAAGTGAATTTCTATGACTTTTTAACTAGTAGTCGCGTTTGCAGAGTGGTGGAGAAAGGGGGCTGGGCCTCCAACCAGCTCTGAGGAATCCCACTGTGTCAGACTCACTGAAGGTAACAGGAGGGCTTCTTGGCCCCCCAAGGACCCTCAGCATCCAAAAGGACTTCATCCCCCAACCAGTAGTGTGCCGGGAGGCGAGTTTGCCGAGTAGTGAAGAAAGGGGCGTGGCCTCTGAAGACCTCTCAGCAATCCCACCGTCTGGGACTTACTGGAGGTAACAGGAGGGCTTGTTGGGCCCCATGGACCCTAAGCAGCCAAGGGGACTTCATCCCCTAACCAGCAGTGCACCAGGAGAAATGTTTGCAGAGTGGTGGCAAGAGGTGCTGGGCCTCCGCAACTTGCCAGTCTTTTTTGTGTGCATGTTTTATTAGGGGAGAGGGGGTCACATGCCCCCCCCCCACCTTCCTGGGCCGATTTCGGCCCTGGTGACCCCATCCCCCTGGGCCTGGCCTTTTTATTTTTTTTAACTGTTGTAGTAGGACAGGGGGTGTGCGGCCAACCTCCCATGGCAGATTTCGGGCCGGTGACCCCATCCCCCAGGGCCCGACCTATTTGCAATAAGGAAGGCGGCCAACTTGACCCCCCCTCCCTTGGCCAATTTTGGCCCGAAGGACCCCATCCCCTGGGGCCCGCCCTTTTTAAAAATGTTCTTCTAACTAGTAGGGAAGAGGGCTGCGCGGCCTCCCTCAGCCCCGGGGACCCCATTCCCCGGGGCCTGACCTACTTAAAGTGGGTGCCTCAAGGGCACCCACTCTTGATTTGGACCACAGGAGAAGCCGCCTCCTATGGGAGCTGGCATTGCTTTTCGTCTTAGGGAGCTGCTAAAAATGCTGCCCCCCTCAGTCTAAAAGCAATCCTGCTCCGCTTCCAGCAAGCAAGAGCACTTTCAATGCTCTCGCTTGATGGAAGCAGAGGGTTTGCTGTGGGTTGGGGGGAGCGGTAAAGCTCAAAGAGGCTAAACAGCCATTAACCTGTTCAGCATCTGCCTTCAAGTGGAAGAGAACCTGAAAAAGGAAGATTGAGGATCCTTTTTTGAGACTCTGGTTTGAGAGTTGTAAGGCAGAGACAAGAATGTCTTCTTAAGGCTATTCCATGACAGTATTCATGTGCCGCTAGCAAGGAAGAGTCCACTGTGGCACTGATGACCTGATTGGATACCATGAGGCCTTCAATGACTACTTCCAGAAAGTCTTCCTGCCTGTCCCTGGGAAGATAGTCTGCAAATTGTTGAATAGAGTCCCAGAGCACTCTATCGTATCTGCCAAGGAGGGCAGTTGCACTAGCCACTTTCATGGTGGTTGCGGCAGTGTTGCAATCTTTGTGGCCTACAGAGTCCAGCTTTTTGCTTTCCTTATCAGGTGGTACTGAGGAAGCAGGAGTGGTAGCATGGTGCATCTTGGCCACCAATATGACTACTGAGTTAGGAGGTGGATCTGATCGGAGGAAAAGAGGATCTTGCTTGGGAGGTCTGTATTTATTTTTTTTGTTGCCTCGAAGGTGCCGTCTTAGTTGAGGCTATGGCCAGAAAAGCTCTAAGAGTCCTGGCACCAACGGAAGCAATGGTCTTGACACTGACCACTGGTGGAGCGTCTCAAAAATAACAGATGTACAAGGTGTGGGGACAGACATCTGTATATAAAGGTTTGCAGCTCCTCTTACCACGACGCCCAGGAAGGTGATGTCATCCAAAGGCGAGGTGGTGGAGAATCCGACAATGTCGGCGAACATCACCCTGCAGAATAAGATGAAAATGGTGTATGTCTTGAACAGCACCTAAATCTCGTGTGTGTTCTGGTTCTTGATCTTGAACGAGATCTATGGCTTCGATGGCGAGAGCATCAAGAAGATGAACAGCTGGAATTACTCCTGTGATGGTGTGAATGATGTTGCATGCTTGAGCGCAATCTAGGTCTTGGAGGTTCCACAGGTGTAGGTATTGGAGGTGGTGGAGGTGAATCTGGTAACACTATTGTGTTAGAGTAGTACACCCTTGAGTATTCAGAATCTGTAGAAGAATAGATTTGCCTCCTCTTTTTCTGTGTCCTTGATTGTCAAAATGCTCTTTGACGTCGACCTCCATCAACAACTCAACGTCAATCTGCTCCTCGATGGTGACCTCAGACGCCTCCACATTGGACTACTTCTCTGCGTCCATGGGTCTGCACGCCTTGATGTCGATACACTTCGACCTCAGTCTTACTGTGCGCGTCGATGGTGTATGAACTTTCGGCGTCAATCTGCTTGACCTCAACATCGATCTACACTCCCTCCCCGATGTCGAACCAGCCGTGGATAAGGAGCCGTACCTAGTCACAACGTCAACCAGTAAAGATGTCTTTTTTGGGCTGGAACCCTCTTTTTGGACCTTCCACATGCCTCAGAGGTAGATGGTAGAGCCTTGGTAGAGGCCTGACCCTCTACTTGCTCGGATTTCTTACATTGAAACTGTATTTGTTGTCTGTGCCATTCCTCCATGCCATGAAGGGAAATTGTTTCCCTTTCTCTCAGGGTGCGTTGTGAAAATGTCTTGCAGTGCTGGCAATGTTCTGGAACACGATTAGATGGGAGGCAGAGAATACAGACGTGTGAGGGTCTGATTTGGCCTTCTTTCTCCCAGAAGCAGTGCACTTCTCAAACAGAAAAGGCATAATAATTGACAATTTTCTATCAGAAAAAGGCAGAAATAGTGAGAGAATGATGAGAAACGTCGAATGAATTAGTTTTTACAAAACTTACACTAGTGAATTTTGTAAGAGAAAAGCTTAAAAGGCCAAGCTCCGTGCTCCAGGATCCGGTCACCAGGTACCGGAAAAAAGAACGGAGGCAACTACCACCTGCTAGGCATAATGGGATACTGGTGGTATCTGGGTCCTTAAAAGTACAGACACTGTTTAAAACGTACATAATGGCAGCCTATGGGGCTACACTGTCCTGCTATCCTTCATCTTTTACAGAAAAGGGTTTCTGAAAGAGATTTAAACTGTTTTAAACATTTACCTAAATTTATACATATATATGGGTATATTGACCCTTTTCTGAGTACAATCTGAAGAATTACATCCACTTGAGCCTGTGCCTAAGCTGCATAATATGTTCTTTCTTAAGGGTTTCTACAGGCCTTCCTGAAGAAAGGCAAACTTCTACACTTAAGAAGATATTCTATGAAGAAGTGCTCCAGGATTCCCGCATGTGGGGGGAACAAATGCTTATGACCATCAATGAAGATCCCCCAAGATAGAATTAAAGTTGAATCTGAAACTGACAACACTGCCACAGTGCCCGAGGGTGTTAATACAGTTACAAAGTCAGTAACACACTGTTCACTAAATCCCAAACTGTAAAGAAGATGAGGCTACAAACCAGTTGCAATGCACCAAAGACAGCACATTATAATTAAAACCCAGGCAAAACATTTCAGCGGGTTCTTATTTATATACCAAGTTCCAGCATCTTAAATAAAAAGTGGGGATCACCATTCAGCACCCTATGACAATTGAAAAGATCATTGCTTTAAGTGATCACAGAAATATCACATTTATTAAGATAACTCTGCCTTACAGTAGTAGTATTAACAATTCTATTAACTATGTTGATTATTTGACATCATTGCCATCACACAGTCTAGAGGGGTGGATGCTATTGGGGTGGCAGTCTAAGTCGCCTTGTGATTACGGAAACACACTTAGATGACGTTTCAGGCTATCAAATGCCACTGGCATTGCAATGTCTTATCTTGTACGTAAACAGGTCTGTGGGCTGGAAAGGGAGATTTGCACTTATGTTCAGGTTTACACTTTCAATTTTTCTTCCCCCTCATTTTTTTTTCTATCTTTTTAACATATGGCATCCCATTCACAAAGATTTAGTTAGACTTACTCTTGGATTAATCATCACTTACTACTGAATATCAGTAGTAAGCCAGGAGTACTAGAGGATTACTCATAAATTCAGTATTCTGCTACTTTTAGTCAAGCATGTTGTCAGACATCATTAACTTGCTTGCCAACTACAGCGGGCAATGGAAGTTACTGCCTTATAGACAATGCGATGCAGGTGGAGTTTTAAGTTATAATGTGATTTCGTCACGAAAGACCTCTGGATTGACAGGCTGCAGCATTCAAGACACTCTTCAGTAGTATCAGGAGTGTCTGGGAATGCCAGCAGTGCCTCCATCCAGAGGAGAAAGTACCACTTCAACAGATCACTCTGAAATCCACTTTTGGTAGGAAAGGCTCAACATTGCGGGGCAGGGTCAGCTTGGTGGTAGACGGTCCCTTCTCTTGTGTGCAGCGTGGGTCCAGAAACAGAGGTTGGTGTCTATCTGGATTCTTTGCAACTGGGTCCCGTCTGCGAATCAGACTGTCAGAAGAATTATATCACAGGCAGAAGGAAACGTCTGGAACAGCTATTTGACAATCTGAGTAAGTAGATTTCATTTGATCATTTTGTAAAAAAAAGGGTCACGATTTTAAAATGAACGTAGAATACTTTCTGCAAAATACTCGAAACGACCTTGACATGAAACCAAAAACAGCGCCGGTCCAAACACACCCTACATGGAACACCTGCTATCTGTGCGGGTAAGCGCTGCAGCGCCACACATAGGGTTAGTAAGCACCATATAAATGATGCAATACAATGCCTTAAAGTGAAAAGGAACATTCCTTTTTTTTTTTTAAATTCATGCCAAAGAAAAGAGTCCCATCCAAATGGAAAATGCCAGTTATCATTGTCATTTCATTAAGGTTTGCTTAATGCAAAATTTATATTTTTGTTAATCAAATTCTTCTGAGTGAAAAACTTTGCACACCTACCTATCAGGTTCTGCAGAAAGTGATATAGGCAGCAAAAACAAAATAACCTAGCATCTGGTTAGTCGTAATA
Organism: Calotriton arnoldi; assembly: GCA_963921515.1. NCBI lineage: Eukaryota > Metazoa > Chordata > Amphibia > Caudata > Salamandridae > Calotriton > Calotriton arnoldi. The sequence continues at coordinate 1,210,255 of CAWUFW010002053.1, forward strand.
TAAAACAACGCTGCCCGATTGATATAACAAGCAAAGGGCGTGGTATAACTGAAGGGTGTTCTCAAAGACACAAAAAGAAAAAATACATTTCATGGGCATTATGACTGCCTCAGTTACCCAACAGCTTCCTCTACTACAATATATATATTAAGTGATGAAAACCCAATAATTCAAGTAATCTGGCTTTTCGACAATTTGAATGACAGTTAATTTTATTTATTCTTCTTAGAAAAAAATGACACTTATTTTAAATGCGATTTAATGGATTTCTAAACAAACACACAGTAACAAGGAACCATTACTTACATGATAGGATATGTTTCATCTTTCCGTCTTTTGATTTCATGCAGGGGAAGAGATTCCCAGCCAAAAGCCAAACTCCAATCAAAGTTTCCCCGATTGTGATTATTTCCATAGGGTGAAGGTTTGCTGAACTCAAACGTATTGAGGTCGATAGATACAATATCAGGGCTTGGAACAACTGTGTAGTTCTCTGCTATCCTTGCAAGTAAAGGTTCTAACCAACCATAAAAACATTCACCTATTGGAAATAAAATAGCAAATGAAAATACTTTATATTTTGCTCACCAATGGAGAGTATATTGTAAATTTAACAAAACAGCTGAAAGCCTATGTTTGGGTTAATGTACAGCTTTCATCAAATCATTGCCTGCAAATTTATGATAATACTTCTGTTCCTTATTAAGGAAATGGCGCTCAATCTGTAATGCTTCGGTTTTTACTATGCGCCTGATTAAACTGTTATGTTAGGTGGACTGGTAAACCTCAGCTTATCACCCGGTAGGGTATCCAGGTGCTGGAGCAGGTGCATAGGTGTGGGTCTGAGGGAGTGGTAAGTGAGTCGGCCCTGGGTAGAAAATTAAGTCGAAGAGCCAGGTCTTCAGCTTCTTGCGGAATTAAAGAAGCGAGGAGGAGGCCCTAATGGGTAGAGGTAGGTCATTATTAGCAGAACGTCATGAGATTCAGGACTGAATGTCTGACGAGGAGGCCCATATCTCAACAGCGTAAGATAAACATGCATTGGTAAAGCCAAAAATAAGCACCACTCCCTTGAAAAGGCCTAGAAGACGCAAAAGTCCAATCATAATATACTCAAAACAAGCCAAACCACAAAAAACACTATCAAGGTTTAAGAAAACAGAATGACCACCACATTCAGCACTGATTCTGAATGTAACAGCTATATGGAAATGGTAATGTCGGTCAGAAGTGGCAACTTCTTTTAATACTATGCCAACCTTAACAGCAAGAAGATGAGAAATAGACATCGGGCTGGAGGAGGTCAGACAATACAACTGCTCCTCCGTCATGTTCAATAGGCGGGATGGTGATCTCCCTGAGACATGCTGATTCTAATCAGCTGCCATAACAGTGACTGACTCCTTTAGGAATTCCTAATGTAAAGTAAAAGTCGACAAAATGCCGCAAACTGATGCTTCAATCCCCTAGGTGAATGACACTTCACGTAAGGAATGGTTGAACGGTTCCGACCCAAATACTCTCTCTTTGGGCTCTTTTTAGGTCTCGCAAATCTGTCGGTTTTGAGACCTGTTGTCTACAATTCCAGTACGTAGTGGGCTTTGGGGCTGACCACTGTTTATGATTGGTTGATTCTGTTGTCCATCTCATTTGGTTGCTTCTTATTCAAAGGTGTTCTTTCCTCTTTCCAGATTTGTCCCTCGCCTGGGTCATAACTTCTTTACCACTGTTCTGAATGGATGACTTGTATCCTTCCCAGCCTAACACCAGGGAGCTACTTTTTTTCGATTTCTTTTAGCACACCATGGGAGTGCGTGTGTTTTCTTCTTCTTTTGCCCCTTGAGCTACATCTAACTCACACCCTAATCCCCATGCTCGACTTGCTGCATGCCCCTTGCTAAAGTAGAACTGCTTCTTGCCTGTCCTTCATCACCCCTCCGCCAAGTACCCCAGTTCCTACCATGCTGCATCATTCCTCCCTGCCCACCATTCCTCCTCTGTTACCCCTTGCAATTATTTTCAAGCACTTTAATATTTCTCCACACACTCAGCTTTTATTTCCTTCCCTGGTTGCACACTTTTTCTATGTTTTTTTATTTACCACATCAAGATGGGCATCCTCCATCCTGAAAAAGTATATTAAAACATAAAAACATATATAGATTGCTGCCACAGCGTCATGACGTATAAGTGTGCATACATGTGTATATGTAATCAGTTTTTCATTTCAGCATTAGCAACACAAGTATTTATTTTTGTATTTGATGGTGTTAAGTTTCTGCAACAAGCATCAACAAAGACAAAAGGTTGTCTAATGCCTTTCGTATGCGAGACCTACTGGCTTTGCCCATGCTTATTCTCGTTTACAAAGGTCTGGAGGACAACTAACGTGGCCTCTAGATCAGGCCTAAAAATATAATAAGAGTTCACTCCAGATAATTAACAAAGAATAAGACCTGTTGTCACCAGAAGAACTAAACATGTATATTGTAAAGATGTAATTGTTTACTAAATATGAAGCAAAAATAAAAAAATTAGAGCATACATTGATACAAAGCTCTTAATAAAATACGTTTTAAAAAGTAGGGCATGTTCTTGGAGGTTGGATGTCTCAGCTTATCTGAGCACGTTTATTTTGAGCTTGAGCCTATCAAAGCAACCTTGAAAATCCATACAAAATGGCTGGCCTACTCGGAATATATATGCATATATTTTAAAAGATGGTATCCTTTACATTATATAGATATCCTAGCCATTTCACAGAGGATATACTTACAGTGTGCGTCTAAAAACGTCAACGTTTCGCCTGTTGCGACAGATGCTCCAAGCAGCCGTGCTGTAATGAGACCTTTTCTTTCCCTTTGTCGAACAACTTTCACAATGCGCAACTGTTTAACATACTCGTCAAGTTTTTCGTGCAGGTATTCTAGGTAGTAAGAAAAAAGAAAACAAATATTCCAGAACACGTATAAGAGACGCATATGTGAATATATATATAAGGTGTAAGTGCCCTTTTTTAGGCCATGAAACATTAGCCATTGTGAAACAAGTAAATAGAACAACTTATATCAATTATTCCTGGCAGTTTTAATGCAACAGAACAATCGCATGTCTAGGCAGAACTGTCTGTAGCGCCATAATTAATTCGGGTATGACTTTAAATTGGGTACATAAAGTCAATAATCCTTTCCGCTACTGAACTTGTTTAAGGTCTGATAACATATGTTTTTTGCTATGCTTAGCATTTTATTTTCTGTTTGTAAGAGAGCCACCTGCCCTTTACTATGCCACTAACATTGTTTTTCCTGCCACACTCTTGTTCAAAATAAAAGGGCTCCTGAAGGAGTAATTTAACGAGGAATCACTCAGTTACTGAATTTGTAAATATAGTACCCAACCCTCCAATGCATAAGACATTCAACTAGTTACATTCATAGTTCATCTTAAACTGAACAAGCTGCACTTCAAGTACATGAACAAATATCCGTGTTTATTTGACAACAATCTAAATCTCTTTTGGGTCTTAACACTGCACCAGCCCACTGTCGTAAAAGGTCACAGTGATTTCTTAAAGCCCCAGTTGTGACCTTTGACAGCGTGGCGAACACCGGTGCTGTGTAACTAATTGATTGTATTATGTATTGGAGGGTTGAATTGGATACTGTGTTCACCAATCCACTAACTGTGTGATTCCTCGTTAAATTACTCCTTCGGGGTCCCTTTCTTTTGCATGGATATACCCAGTCTCCTGAGGGATTATTAGGTTGCTCTATCGTGTGTAACACACTCTTTTGTGGGTTTACCGGAGGACTGAGGCCAAGGTATGTATTGTCATTCCCCATACGCTTCACTTCACACAGAAAATGTTTCCTTCAACACTGTCACGCTATTATAATACACCATACCCTACCCTCAGATAGCACAACAGTATGCTGTACAAGCGGTTCTATTTTTGGAGTGTATATAAAAAGGATTTACTGAGGGAGGGTAGCGACTTTCGACAAGCCACACAGTGTAAACTCTAAAAGTACACTCGAGTACTGTAGTGCTTTCTGAAGCAATGTGTTTGTGATGGGAAATAAAGCATATATTTAGCACAAGGTAGGCTTGTCACGCAATTGGCACATTACATTCTGACCAGGGCCCTGCGTTTAGCTCTCGGGCTTACAATGAGGCCATGCAAGGATTAGGTGTAGCATTGCAGTACTCCTCTCCGTACCATCCCGAGGGAAATTCAGTTGTGGAGAGGAAAAACCAGGACTTAAAGCAGTCTTTACCAGCTAGAGTATTAGGAGCGGGCGAGAGCTAGGTAAAACATCTGTTTGGAGTGCAGCAAGCTTTGAACAACATGCCAAGAAGTTCTCTAGGGGGGGGGTCACTCCATATGAGGTCCTATTTGGGACAAGAATGAGGTTACCTGATCTTGATTGTGACGGCGCAGTGGCTGATGAAAAGCCTTTTGACATCCATGATCGTTTGGCTGTTTTACAGGATCTAAATGAATCCAGGACACAACACAGTAATGTCCACCTGAAGCAGACCGCCACTGGGGAAGTCAGATCAGTCACGGCAAGACCTGTCTGGATCCCAAAAGTCAGGGATCTGGTCAGAGAGAAAATAGTGGACAAAAAAGAATTTGGGCCATCCTACAGAAAGCCTGTACAGGTCCTAGCAGCCAAAGGAACAAGAACTGTACCTCTACCGCCTCTTGCCGGAAAAAAGGAGAAAAGATTTGTCTCAATCGACCTAATCAAACCACACTATGTGGCTGATACTAAACAGCAGGCCACTTGGACTCCAAAGTAGCAGACGCCCTCCTCTCGCTACAATTCAAGAAGTTCAAACGGAGAGACTCATCACGTTTGAAGAGTCTCCTGCACGGAATGATGGACTATGCAACAATGCTATGGAACTCGTTCCTCTTGAACCTGAAGTGCAAATTCAGAATCAAAATGAAAATCAAATTGCAATAAGACCAAATACAGATGTCTACATCAACATGCCTCAACAAGAGCAAATTATGATTTCAACAAATCCTGATTCAATACCAACAATTGATCGAACTGCTTTTGACTACTTCATAAACTTTGATACGTTTTCTTTGGATCCAAGTGAACCTGAAACGATGCCAGCCCAACAATCACGCAAGCAGCAAGTTAAAGACTTTCTGACCTTTCTTAAAAAGACTTACCTGGTGTCACCTTGGGTAGAACTATGGGTAATCACCAGGATACTTTTCTTTCTTTTCTGGGTAGGCTTGGTAATAGTTTTTAGCATGCTTGTTAATGGACAATACATTCGACAAAGCACTGTAGCCCAAAAGGTGAATTTAATTTTAAAACCACATCAATCATCTCATCGAGAACAAAGAGACTTGTCATCAGTGAACATTACAGTAGTTCCTATACCGGATGGTATAGTGTGGGACAAGGTTTTGATTTCATATATTTGGCCCGACCGAACTTTTAAAAATTCCACATTTATTTAAAATATCGTTAAGTGATATCATTACATTTTCCGATGATTGGGACTTTGAAACTGTAAATAACATGTTGTCTGATTTGGAAAAATCTGCTACGTTTACTAATAGTGAAACATTGGAAAACACACCAGATTTCGAAACAATGTATTGTTATCAACATTATGGTCATCACTTTCTGCATAAATCTGCTAATCTTAGAAATGTGTTCACATACCACCAGTGGGAACATTGTCCAACACCGCCGAAAGGTCGTTCAAAAACATTTACACAAAAGTTTCGGTATTTTTCAGGGTTTAATATGTCTGACCCAGCCTCATATTATTATAAGGTTGCACCAACATCAGCACAGAAAAATATGTTAAACACCAAACAGATTTACCCTGCTTCCTTTATTGCCCAGTTGTCTGAACAAGGTTACGACTTATGGAAAGACACTATAGACTTGAAATCGGTCTGGGGTACTAGAGAATGGCAAGTTCAGGGAACAGAAGCTTTGTTTAGAGCATGCCTTATCCCTCAACAGATCATGTTTTTGAACGAGACAGTGCAACAGACGTCTTGCCTTGGACTATCCAAGAACAAAGACTTGAACACACCTCGGCTGTCAACTCCATCACACACCGAGGGAAAGGAAACATCACAAAAAGGAATTACAATAGATGACATCATACAATTCAATAGATCAGACCCCAATTGGAAGAAATGGTTGATTTGGCCCACAGACATCAATAGTTGTCAAGCTAGATTTATGGGTAAGGCCGAAGGGTTCAGTATCCATAGGCCAGATCCGCATTATGTACAGAGAGAACATCCAGGGGTAGTGACATCCTATAGTGTTGGGAAGTTGTGCCTCGATTGGCTAAAAACCTCAACACTCACACAGGTGATACACCACTTATCCTTACGATCACAAGATGTGGATCTTAGGGATTTTTACTAGGTCCCAGGAAGCCACGCCAGAAACGTTTAATTTATGCTGGCATTTATGCTGCCTACAATGAAATATGGTAGATATCCCAACAAGAGGCCGCAGAGAGATTACGGGAAATAGACCATATAAATCTAGAGAAATCTCTAGCAGTGGTAGATAATGGGTTAACAACATTGACCTCCAGGATATATTCCTTAGGCAACATTGTATCTTCTGCGATAGACATACTAGAACAGGATTTAGCCATATTACAACACGGGCAATCTCAATTACGTTCTATTATGTTGTTAAGCTGGACGCTGCAATCTTTGCGTGCTGGCTATGTGCCTTGGCATTTTATCAACAGCACGTCTCTGTTTTCCGAATACAATCTAACAGATAAACAGATAGAAATGGCACAAAGGGGAGCAAAACATACAATGCTGCGTATCGAAAAACTGGATAGAGTACCATTTACAGTGGCAGAATCACCGTCCACAGAATGGCTAATCGATGGCCACATAACTCTACCGGTCACTACTTTTCAGTTTCAGTATTGCCTTGAACAAAAGCAGGCAGGCAGATATGAAAAAATGGGTAAGGAATACATTAAGGAATTTTGAGAATTACCATACATATTTCGGTCCCGGAGTGGGGATCGAGAAGTGTTTCTAAGCGGTACAAACTGTGAGAACGCTTTAAGTGGATCACTCATATGTCAGGATATAATGCTGCACGGGGCTTGTAATGGTTCTGTAGCTAACTTGTCCTGTCATCTGAGGGGTGCCCCAGCTGCAGTGATTACTCCAGCATTTGGGCTACTTTCAAATGGGAGTTACTTGATGCTGAACAGTCAAGGCTGCTGCGGAATGCTCCCGGGCATCGCATATCTAGTAACCGTGAGCTTCAGGGTTACTTGTTGTATGCAAGTATTGTTTCCACCGACACATACAGTCAGGGAGGCGCCGTTATGGCCTTCACTGAATGTTTCTTTAATACGGTTTGATACTCTAAGTAGAATGAAAGCCATGCTTTTACAGAAGTCTGTGCCCTTAAACTCCGCACGAGAGACTTTTGATCTCCAGATCGCAAGGTCTTCGGCAGAGATACAGGCGCTTATCCATACAAACTGCCCTTTCCATTTCGCAGAAATGGTAAATCGCATCTTTAACATGTCTGATAAGACAGGCATAGTCCACCTATTTAGGAACATAGGTTCTGGACTTCTGGGCACCTTTCAGACGGTACTTGGAGTTATACCAAACTTCATACACTCCGTATTCGGAAGCATCTTTGGAGGACTTCTGCTAATCCTGTTTCTAATAGCAGGTATCCTGATTGTTTTCTATCTGCTACGCAATGGATGTCTCAGACACCAAGGAGATGGAAAAAGCACTCCTGGAGCGTTAATACCGTGACCGCATGGTACAACATATAGGCACGCCTCGCCTAAGAGAACTAAGTGCATCTTGGTTCTTGTCATTTCGACCAGTCTGGATGGACTGCATCTTACCTGTCCTCCGATGCCTGTTTTGTGGAGAAGAATGCGTGTTAGACCTTTGTCTGACACTCCCATCATGTGCGCAACCGGACGTGAATGCTCTACAGACCCGATAACGGCCCATGTTCTGCAGTGTCCTCAGCGTATTCCAATGTTGATGGCAGCATTCCTTGATCCACCACAGGTAGTAACTGCACCTGTTGGTATGGACACCGGCTCCTCCTCTGACACCCAGGCTTTGGAAGGCGCACAGGCTGCCCCAGCACCGGCTGTGGACAGTGTGGAACATCATTTGTACTCAATTGACGTACTCTGTGAGGTGCTACAGGGGCCGTCTACTGTGGAAGCAAGCAACAAAAATGTTGCGTCTACCAGCCAGGACACAAACATTTGGCTCGTCGTATGCTGGAAGAAAATCGCCCTTTTTAAACAAGCTCAAATTTGGAACTCAAAAACAAAATTGACATTGACATTCCTTTCATTTATTTGGGCATACATGGCTTTCAAATGCTTATAGTGGTTCGGACTATAACTACGGACACTTTAGAGCTATGGCTTCCAAATGTTTTTTTAGACGTTTTAAGGTTTTTTTTTAGATTTTTTTTTAGAAGTTTTAAACATTTTAACTAAAGAGATGTTTTTATAAACTTTGTGCGTACCTATATCCAGCTAGGCTAGTAGTACGGTGATAAGTTACATATGTCGTCCAGTCGGAAGAGGAGTGGGTGTTATATTCCATATAGGTACCCTATATAGGCACAGGTAACATTGCAACCTTTCCCCTATATTCTTCCCAACATTACATACATAACGGTTCATAGGGACTGACCTTTTACCTAGATACGACACAGCATTCAGAACACGGGTTTTTCCCTAGTTCGAATCTCATACATTATGAATAAGGCTTCTTGGAAGCACAGCAGGACTAACAGCAGGACTGACATCTCCTGTATAATATCTCTGTAAAAAGTTCAGGCCCGACGTCATCCTTTAGGCCGACACAGTAACACAGCAAGGTAGGACCCCTGGGGAGACCTATGGGTATATATACATCACATCTTGCTTAGAAGGACAGAGGAGACCGAAACTTCCCGGCTGACACTCTGACCACAGACGCTGAGGTTCCTGCATACAGACACTCCAGCTAGCAGTGGTCTAACATCCCTCGCGGGGTGTCCAACTCGAGACCAGGACGGGGTGCCATATTCTCTCATTCTCAGGTAATGGGGTTGACTAGATCCTAGAGGGATTCTTGGCATAACACCTACACAGATGCTAGCTACATTTAGGTACATCTAGTTAGGGAGGCATCGTAGGAGTACGCACTTTTTATCATGTGTTTTATATACTTGTATGTATTCATGATTATTGCAAGATGGTAGAGCTTTACCATCCCTTCACCTTTGTAGTGCTTCTAATCATATATCTCTGCTACTGTCTAATGGTTGTTGCAGCTCATCTATTCTACACTAGAATAACAACTGTTCAATAAATCCTTATTGACAAACGCCCAGTATGTTTATTCTGTGTATCTCTGAGACAAACTAAGTGAGCACGAGTGACTCAGCGAAAGGTAGTATATTGTTTCCACGATTCTGAGGGATCAGGGTTGTCATGTTCTGAGGTTGCCAGAATCTATTCTCTCCTTGGTAAGAGGAGATTATAGTGGCACTGTGAGCTAGCTGATACAGACAGGCTAACGTATCCGGTGGGGGTGCACGGAATCAGTCTGCCACCAAACCCACAGTGTATGTTATTCAAACATACAGATCCTGTATAGGTTATATAGGAACTACATGACATGGCGCCCAACATGGAAAATCCCAGCTAACTGCTGAAATGACATGGGGAACCTTCAGGGGTAGTTAGCTCTTTCATGAGGGATTGTTTTGTTATTTAATTGACTGGTCTCTTGAAGATGATCATAAGATATCTTATACCAGTACAGGCGGTGTGCCCTCCTACCCCACTAACATACAAACTGCCATGGACACAGATGTCCTGGGTCTTTGAAGTAGGCCAATTGGGGCCTGGACTAGTTTAACAGGAATTCCGTTTTGACACAGTTTGGGATCTGCAGGAAGCATGACATGAGATGTGGGATGCTGGAGAGATAAGTCCCAGGAGAATTCCAAATCCAACACTGTTAACAAATGTGGGTGTGTGTCCAGTAAAGAAATTCTCCATGGCTTTTGGTGATCACTAATCAAGGCATAGGATATCGCCATAAAAAAAACAATAGCACAGTTTAAAGTGGAAATCCACCAATAAGCTGACAAGCTATCTCATATGCCCGTGTCCTTGAGAGAGCTGCCTAGCTGCGGCCTTCATGTGCCCACACAAGAGGTGCCGAAGTGTAGCTCATATCAAAGGGACAATTGCCTGGATTGGTGCCAAAATGCACAAGCCCTAGAAGAACCGGAAGGTGCTTTTGTTTTCCTTTGCTGTGTAACAGGAAATTGAGAAAGCTCTTTATCACACAAATCAGAATAGTGCTGGCTCAATATTTATTCTATGGAAAGGGGCACAGTACTAGGTTTTGTGTTAAGTGTGCTTCGCTCCAGCTGTTTTAGGCAAGATACTATGACAGCTCACAAAGACCTGATTCTTTCTTTGCATTCTGGAACTTGTAGCGCCATATTTGTAATGGGAAAAGCAAAGCTACAAGTTCGACAATGCTAAGAATAAAACCAAGATGGGACAACTACTCACAAGTGTGAGGCAGACGAGGTCAGTGAGGTGACGCCTTTTTAGCCATCGTAACTTTGCCTTGCAGGATGCACAGGCACACAGCGTTGCACCAAATAGTCCTCACTGCTGGTTTTGTGAGCTCAGTCACCTTCCACAGTCTAACGGAGAAAACCGCATACTACATGGGCATTAGAGGAGTATTGTCCCTGTCCATGCAAATTTAGTATGCAAAAAAATACACATCTCAGGTATAGTATCCACCTGCTAAAACACCAGAAGTTCAAAAGTTTGTTCTTAGCTATTGCTGACAGTACGTTTTACAACTAGCATATATTCAAAAAGGTGACACATCAAGAGATTGAGACAACTCAAGAAAATTGTCAAACCCATTCTTATTGACATGGGATATACGTTTACATAGTGAAATGCTTCCAACAATGGCCCACCTGCAAAGTGAAAAAACAAGACTGGCTTCTGAGGGGCGCTTTTCAAAACCATCCCTTAGAGAAATAATATTTCCAGCAAAGAATAATGTACATCATACTCCATTTGTAACCAGTCAACCATGTGAACGGTTACATACTTGATCCTGTGGACTATGCCAGACCATGCCAAAAGAATTTCCCAGAGAGCAAAGCACAACTAAACACAGGCATGAGCTGCAGATTCCTAGAAGTCTAAAGTTGGAAGTCCAACAAGATGATGACCTAACTGAATGACTAGGAAAATACTCAGCCTATGGGTACACCAAATCTAACTAACGGATACCTACACACTGTGTGACAAAAAAAACCTTGCCACCGAAAATGGATTGTTTCACTGTTGCGTTTTTTGGGTTACAACGTGCAACAACGCCATTAGAAGAATATTGAATAACTCCAGAAATATTCACATGTACACCTAGATGACCCAGTAAAAATGAATTGCCTAGGTTGGAATACCCACCTGCAACATCACAAGGATGTCTTCAGCACTCACCAAGCAAGCGGCATTACAATAAATAGGCCAAAAAAGTGTTTCCTAGATGCAAATAAGTCAGATGTCTGAGTTACGGTTTAGAGAATTAATTCGTGAAACCCCAGATAATAAAGAGCGGAGGTTGTTAAGAAAATGGCTACAATCACCACAAAAATACGTCTGTGATTTCTTGGGATTTTCTGCGTGGTACGGTTCATACACAAAGGTTTGTATATCTCTGCACATTTATCTGAAAATGCTCTTTTCGTCGTTTACAGGTTATTTTATCAGAAGGACAATTATTGATTTTCCCGATGTGTAGGATTACTGTCTGTGTGTATATCTGATTAACCCTAGGGTCACCCTATTTGTAACACAGCCACCTGGCCAACCACCACGTCGTATAAACCCATACAACTTCTTCAATGGAAAAGTTCCAAAAGAGGAACCAAATGGGTAGGAATAAGGAATTGATGCCTGAAATGTAAGAGTCATACTAGGTTTAAGTGGCAGGCTCCTAACCTGCGCGTCATTAAATATTGATCTATTGCTTGTTAGACAACTTTCCAGTACTATCCAGAAAACCGAGATGAAGGAGGGGAAGAGAGCAAGAAGAGGAAGGGGCTTAAATGAGAGCTACCCAGTCAGTCATGAAGGGGGGCAGACTTGTCACAATCCTTCATTTCTCTTCCACAGGCAAATGTAGTAGATTCTTGGAAGGGAGTGAAGCAAGGGGTGCTTACGAGTGCTGTTCATGAAGGGAGATGGGGTGTCCAGATAGCCTTCCTTTTCCCTCCACAGAGAATCATCACTAAAGGTTAAGCCCTGGTTTTATTGGTTATCACCTGGTCAGAAGAATGATTCAAGTTTGTCCTGCAATCAACTTCATATTACGTTTAATAAAGGTATTAACACTCCACATTCTGACATGCAAAAAGCAACATCTATACACCTTCTCCCAAAAAACGGGAGTGGGGGTAATCAGAATCAAAAAGAGACCTAGACCCTTTGTGTTAAGTACTTGGTGAAAGTAAGTTATTTATAGTGCTTAGAAATGTCAGAAGTGCTTCAGGTTGTGCTGTTCACAGTATGTAATCCAAGTTGGTATTAAAAAAACAAGTCTTTCATGAGGCTATGTTCTTGTATAACCTGCCAAGCCACCTCGAAAACACTCGTTTGTGGCAGTTCCAGAAATAAAAACGCTGTGTCAGTACATCTACATTCTAGCATTGCTTGTTGGGTGGTCTCTGTAAATACATGCTGCAGAATACTGGTCTAAAGGCGATGACTTCAAATGTCCAGTTCACTGGGAGAGAGGTCGGTCGATGGTGGCTTCAGTAACGTGCAAGTCTTTCGCTGGCTTTTCACTCAAGTGTAAGGAGGTGCATAGAGTCGGGTTTGATTTTTTTGCATGCATGGATGGTTATAATAGAGCCTTTATTATGGAACCCAAGTACTTGGTACTTACACATAAATTAAAAGGAAGGCGACGTAAACTGCTTCCTGAAAACCAAGACGACCAGTGTCAACCTTCAGAATGTTCAAGAGGCAGTGTCGCTCAGTGTTAACATCGGACTGACACTTTCAGCAGAGGTTGAATTCAAAAGTTAACAAAGCAACACAATTCTGACTGTAATAAACATATGTAAAGTTTATGACATTTTCTTACCATCCACACTGGCATCATCCACCAAAATGATTTCCTTCAGAAGAATTGAAGGAGAGGTAAACATCACACTGTAAACAGTTCTGAGTAGAGCAGACCAGGCTTCATTGTGAAAAACGATGATAATACTGGTGGTAGGAAGTGGTGGGCAACGCTTGAACTTTTGCTCAATGCATCTAGAGGCGAACAAATGTGTTGCATGTTATTCATGAACAATACTGAAATCACATGATTGCCGCTGAATATGAATGTTCACAGAACATACGCACCGACATAATCCACACACTCATTTATATGGCCACATATTCTTAGCAAGCGGATTTGTAGCATTTGCGGATTGTGTGAAGCCCCGTGTGCAGAACTCCAACCCACCCACCTTCACTTCTGGTGGCTTTAGTGATATCATTGAGTTTAATGGTTTTGTGATATCACTAGAGAGATTACCAACAATTTAATGTGTACAATGATTTGTGATTGCGAGATCATGGACAAGGTGCTAGTTGCTTACCGTTCTCTAGCTGATGGATTTCAGTAGCATTTAAACTGAATTTTTAGAGGATTGCATATAGTTAATTTTATAACAACTATATTTGTCCCTAGTGTGCAGAGAATCAGAACTTCCCTTTAACAGAGTTTTTCCATCAGGGAAATTACTGTGGCTCTGCAGGTCATGCTCTGGGCACAAATTGCGGTTGGGCACTCACTTTGCTCAATCCCGGTACCACCTGAACCCGCATATTCATGCACATTGGGCACTGAATGCAGGGCATGGGATTAAGCCAATGCAGTGCACCAATAACTCATGCCACTAACCTGGCATTAAGTCTGCAAGGGCTCTTCCTAGTCAACAGCGAGTGTAATACTTTGAAGATGGTAGCAAAGCGATGCTCCTTGGAATCATCTGCAATCATTCAAAGCCAGGACAGTTTGTAGTGATTTTCTCTCATAATTTATATAACGTAACATTTCCAAAGCAGAACAATTCACTAGGATAAAACTGGAGCGATTTACTCTCCACCTCAACCCCAAAACGGGGATATAGTAAGAAATCCCATTCTGATAAATGAACCAACAATACTAGTGTGGTCTTAGAGCCAATGTAACTGACCAACATCGAGTATCATTTTCATACAGTTGAAGTGAGATTCATTTTCACAAAGGTCTATATGTGGGCTTACAACACTACAATTTACAAGTGCCCTTGCAAGGTTCTTAGCAAAATCAACAACCACAAAATTAAATATCCTCTGTGTCTTAGAATGCAGGTCAAGATATCACGTACAGGTTGGACTTACCTCAGTACTAGTTGACCAATAAATTTGAGCAAAGTTTTTGTTTCCGGAGTCTCTGGTTTAGTCTACCCATCAATGAGCAAGTCAGGAGTCTCCGACATCAACATGAAAAGACAGGGCCATTGTAGAAAGAATATGAAGATTGCCTATAACAATTATTTGTTTGCTTATATATAGCACTACCGCAACCCAAAACATGGTATCAGAGGTACATGAGGAGACAAGTGACACTGTTTACATTTATGTTATTTGTCAGTGCTCATGTCAAAGAAGTGGGTGTCCACATAAGCATGCACCAGGATCCCTGCAAGTATTAGAGCATAAGAAGAAGTGCTCATCATTAAATGTTGTCTAAAAGATCATCATCAACATGCTGCTCATAGGAGCTTGAAGTACAAAACAAGAAATTTAGAGAAGCAGCAGCTGGTGTCAAACATCATTGGATCGTTTGACATTCCCAATTCTGAACTTTGTTTTTTTCTCCCCACAGAGTCCATCTCCTACAGGCCTGGTGAATGCTATCCTCAGCACTGTGTCTCCTAAAGCTAGTAGATGAAATTACCACACCCTGGTGTCTTTTAGAGTCAGAAAATGAATGCAAAATATGATGGATTTCAAAAATAATTTATTTGCGATGCATGAAATCATGTAGAATTACTTCTGAACCTTGGTGGTCACCAGATAGAAGACTGTGAATGTTTAAAAAAATCAGTGTTGTAAAACCTCCAGTATCTGCTTCAGCGAATAGGTTGTCGCGGACTCATCAACACTGTCCCTCATTTTTATTTTTGATGCATTTTCAAATAACATGTGTCTGTGGTTTACCATTTCTCAAAAATACATTAGTCTAAGGTGTGATTCAGAGGTTTCACTCTCCCTCCCGCTCGCAATCATGACCATCTTGACCCACAGCATGGAAAACATTTTTAACAAAGTAACCCATTCACTTTGCCAAGCGTGTCTTAATCATGGACGATCTCACTCTTCTAGTTCACAATTCAACCAGATTGGGCTATAAATGATTTCAACCAATACTAAAGGCCTGAGGATGGACAAGCACCACCTTCTCCAGGCGATCAACAAGATAAAGGAGTTTGATAGTCATCCTAAAATTTGCAGGTTCAGAGTAATTCAGCAATGTCTTTCAAAAAAAGCAGATCAATAAAAACTATAAAAAATTAATTTGATGCTACTTAATGGGTTAATTAGACCAAAGTCATCATAGATTTTGCAAAACCTATCTCGCTCAGTACTGCATTAAAATCAAGTTTATGCAGATATCAAAAGTTGTGCCCTACCTCCTGCTCACTAGGATTAGAGAATAAAAACTATTGGTGGCATAGTAGAGTGGTGGCACTTAAGCATTTCTCCTGAGCAAGTCGTAGTTAAATGTAATCTTTGATTGTGCAGGCACTTTAGTTAAATGTAATCTTCAATTGTGCAGGCACTTTAAAATTGGTTGTCAGGGCACACAAGATAGACAAACTCTTTTGAAATTCAGTAACTTTGTAGTATATTTCAGCAAGAGTGGCAATCCTGCTTTGAGATCTGACCCTTCCATGACTTGTGCACCAACGATTACTGTAATTGCCCTCCCCATATCGGAGACGTGTCAGCCACTCTGGCCTCTGCGATCAAGGAAGGTGGATACCTGTGGTTCTCAGCTTCTCCCAGTCAGTGGCAGCAACAGATCACAAGCAAAGGGTATGCCAGGAGGATTGGTGCTTTCTGGTGTTGTGAGGTTACATAGGCCCCGGGCACAAACACTTCCATTTTACATGCTCACGTTTAAAATTGACATCTTTTTAGACAATGACTTAACACACATTTGCTTGCGTGGCCTCATGAGATAATGTACTTAGAAATGGTTTGCTTACAGTTACATTTCTTTGTAGGCATATTATCTGGCCTTAGAACATTCTGTACACAGACTTAGTACACTGCGCAAAATGTTGATGCTTGTTGTTGTTCGTTCGGCGACAGCTCTGGGCAGATAGAATCAACAATGACAACAGGACCAGGACACGGATACAGAACTAATGGGTCCAGTTTATTATATAAACTGCTCTATGCTTCTGTTTAGACAGAGAAACATTTCGATGGATTGTCAAAGGTTGCCCAATGCCTGAATTTTAGCCCAGCTGAATTTCAACATCATCCTGAAGAGGACGGCGGCCTGTTCTACACCAAGGCTGGCTACCAGATAACACGCCGGCAGGTAAATTGGGAGTTAGATCACTCTAAAGTATTCTGGCAGACCCGAACACACCCTGTGCTTTATAGGATAGGTAGCGCTAGGCAGGAGTGCAATTATATGTATTCATATAATCCAATGCAAATGCACAATGGTTGAACTGTTCATTCTGTTCACCATTCTTGCAATGCTGAAAACATTGTTTTGCTCCATTCAATTAATCATTGCAGCACACGTATTTGTACTTCTTGTGTCTCCCTTTGGGCATGCCTGAGCTACTAACGAAACAGTAAGATCTCTTTCCACAATTTACTTGGGGGAATTAGAGTTGTCGTGTTCTGAGGTTGCAGAAACATTCTGGTGCCCTGTCAGTTTAGGGGCACAGATGGTGCACTGTGAGCTAGCCAGGAATTAAGTGAACATATTCTGATGGTATGAGTGGACTCAGTCCCACAGTTTTAAAGCTTATGTTGCCTAAACGCACAGTCTTACTGGGAAAGTAGGAATCGTATGACATGGCACCACTAATGTTCTAGTTTGGGTACTTATTTAATGGATCTCCCGAGCAGTTTTCTTAAGCGTGCGCCCAAAGACCCTACTCACCAATTAACCAGAGACGTCTGTGGTATTAGGGAGAAATCCTCCTCAGCTAAATAGGAAACCCATATTTTTGCATCTAGGTTGTTAAAGCTTGAACCTTTCAAAGGATCACCACACTATGGTTGCCTTCTCTGAATCCCATAGTTTAAATGGCTAACGCAGCACCAGTGAACATAACATTAAACTGCAGACATATAGTTACACAAATGTTGCATCAACCAAGGCTAGCCCTTATGGGTGGGGCTGTTACTTTCGTGGCAGAGGCATGCGAAGCATACAAAACATAGGTATTCTATTCATGGGTAACATTTCCAGCAACAAACACTTAATCAAGACATTGTCACAAGATTACTATAGCTGCAGTTCCCAACAACTACACAACTTATGAAGAACTAGAAATACCATTAACATTCCAGGAACACACAAATTGGTTCCAAGGCGCCCTACCACATGCGAGACGAAGTTAGACTAGGTCCCCTCAGCAATGAGGGGGCAACATGGCCAGTCTTAGCCAGTTACACACCTTACCCAGAAATGCCATAACCTTACAGCACCAGAGCTACGTACACTATACACAAGTCTAGTTCAGTTATACAGATGCAGGACAATACATTACGCGAACAATGACAATAAACGCAGTAAGGAATGCTCAAGCTGCACAACCGCATTTAGCAATGCGGCAGTAAGTCCAGTGACTATTAATTCAATAATGGGAAAAGTTCCCACCAGACAGGAGGAAATTCCATTCTGGATTGCACAAAAAACAAATCAGCTTGAAGCAGTATTTCCTCAAACGGACCTCAAGATAAACATAAAATTCTCACAATGTGCCTACCATTAGGGATGGTTCCCCCAGTAGTCAACTGCGCCGCTTGGAGCACAGTATTTGCTGCAGTCTATACCATAACACATGGCACTCCCTCCACTGCTGTTTTGCCAGAGGTGCTAAAACAAATCCAAAATGAATACAGTGCAGCCCCGGCCCTGGACTTGGGGATGAAACTTATTGCAATTATGCCAGTCTCCTCAATTATTTTAAATAATATTAAAGGGGAAGCAGCAGCATTGCGGTACGCCAGCATCTTACACAAGTTCCATTAGTGGATCAGGAACGAGAGCTACCAAAAATTATTGCTGACACCAATACATCCATAGGTCGAGATAATTTGGGAGCCAGACCAAATAAACCACAACTAAAGGGTAATTCTGAAAAAGGATAAATCTAAGCAGGCACTGAGTCTTCTAAAAAAACTCTGGGGTAATAAGAAAAATTTAAGAAAAACTTAAACCACGGGGTGAATCTCCTCTACAGGAGTCCCCTGAACAACGCTATAATTTGAGTAACCGTGAAACAATTAAAGAACCTAAAAAGTATCAGTACACTAATGCACATCCTTCTCATTCCTTTCAGGAGTCATCCAATAAACGCTCGGAGAGAGCAGTTCGATCAGAGCGCAGATGAGAGGAGTACGTGAAACCGAAGGAGGACTCACTACACTCTTCTGACTTCATAATAAAAAAAGGAAAAAAAGCTTCCACAGCAAAAGCCTCAATTTAAAAAGAAGAAAGTGACTGGGATCTCACTTAAACATGCCACACATATTGAGGACTCTGCTTCTAAACGGGGAGTGGGCTCTGACTCTGCTAGCTAGCGGGGCAGAAGTCACATTAGTTCACCAGAATCTTCAAGCGTGTCTGGCGGCAACTGCAGCTAGTGAGTTTGTCCAGAAGGAAACACCAGACCAGAGACTTAGTGCTCCAGGTAGGTTGTATGATTTACAACTGCAAAAGGAGGGTGATATCCATCATACTATTAACGTCCTCTTCTGGAAGAACCTATCATTTGGTTATGACATTCTCTTGGCTGAAAGAGATTGGCCACCCGAGTTTGTTTGACAAGTCCCATGAGGGGAAAGTGTGATATTACCATCTTTCTCCAACCTTGTTCCAGAATCAATTAAACATACATATGCCGAGGAGTGGGCCCTTGAACAAGCTCCAGCGTTATACCACAATCACGTGGGCTGGGATGAAGAATCCCCTTACCATATTATACTCAAAGTCCAGCCCAAAAGTGCAACCACAATACCCAAAACATGAGGCTAAACAACAAGTTAGAGAAATTCTAACACAACTTGAATATCAAGGTGTAATTGAAACTTGGACCTCACCAATGAACAATCCATTGTTTCCAGCAGTGAAACCAGATCATATTGCTTAGTCTTAGACTATAGACAATTAAACAGTCATACTTGCACATTTGCAGTACAAAATGCGCACAGCGCAGCAGTCATGAACAATATAGTGCGGAAAAAATACAAAACCACAGGCATTTCAAATGGCTTTTTTTGCCAAAACGTGGCACCTGAAAGCAGGCATTTGCCTTCATTTACTTTGCTCGGGTACCAAAAACAATTCTGTCGATTGCCACAAGGGTATAAGAATAGCCTAGGTTTGTTCTCTGACCGGGTAACAGGACTGTTACAGTGCTTTGACAATGAAGCACTGTCCTATGTCGATGACATATCTCACAGATGATAATCTACAAATGCATCTGGCCAGAGTAGATCACATATTTCTAGGATTTGCTCACATGGGCTACAAATTCAATTTCAAAAAATCAAAAATAGTCTATCTCAGTATCCTGTTATACGAGTTGTCAAATAAAGGCAAGAACTTAGCAATGCACTTCCTAGAGAAGGGTGCACTCTTACAACCACCAAACACATCAAAATGACTCCAATCATTATTGGGTTTTCTAAATTTTGGTAGAGCATACATACCAGGTTAGGCACAATGGGTAAAACTATTATATGACCTGATTAGTCCAGACTTTTCAAGCATACATTATACACCAGAACACAAAAATGCTAGCTGCAACACTTACACAGACATGTTAACACAACAAATTTGGTGATCCGTGTAATCGCAGGAACAACAGGCTATACATATGTCAATTTCAATGAGGGTAACACTGTACCAATTGCATATAAATCATATTTATATTTCAATGCAGAAATGCGTTTTACACCAACTGAAAGAATTCCGACATCGGTACAGACCCCTGTAGTGAAAGAAAGCTAATTGGCTCAGGGGAAACGAATAATTTCAGGACTCCCATTCCAGTCTTAGAGGCTGTCACAAAGGCCAGTGTTTCCAACGCGGTAGCCTTATATCCTACATGGATAAAACGGGGCAACTCACTAACAGCAACCGATGTATAGTACATATTTGACTCTGCACTACAAACACAAGCTTACCTTCAATATGAACAAGAATACCCTCTGCCCAGTGAAATAATGCCACTAGATCAGTATGACTTTACAGTGATGGTTCTGACCAGCCTGCAATCAGAACAAAACACCAATACTAAGCCGTTTGCGCAGTAGTAAAGGGTAGAATGAGGGATGGTGAATTCCAACCTCTAAAAACATTCACACAGTCACTAGGTGATTGCACTGCACAGCTGGATGAACTGAAAACTCTAATTCTGGCACCGAGAATACGGATCCAGAATTCCCCACACTTATGTTGTGTGATTCAAATTATTGTGCCCAGTCTTACAATGAGTATTTACACTATTGAAGCCAGAATGGATTCAGAGACTCAAAAGGTTATACTATCAAGCTTATATTGCTTTAGGGACAAGTGGCAAATCTTAAAGTGAGTTTGCCACGGGCTCATGTTATCCACACACTGAGCCACCAACATGTAGGAATACACGTTGTAGGTAATTCATTGGCTGATGAAGCAGCAAAGGCAGAAGTGCAAACTGCTTTCGTAGCTGCAGTGACTCGTTTCAGCATGAGGATAGATGGAGACATCATGATGGCTGTCACAGCTTCGCACTGTGGTACCCCTTACCTAAATAATTTCCAGCAAAATACTCCTACTTACTTAGTGCGCAAAACATTCCGTTTGCTCGTCTTCCCAGAGTGGGAGATAGAGTAATACCAAATTTGGACATCAGGTAAGAATTAATCATAGCGGCACATGAGCAGTAAGCTTCTGCAAATGCTGGTGTGGCGGATACTGTTTCACTGCTACAGCAACAATACTGGTGGCTAGGTCTGTACAAACATACCAAAGATTATGTCCTTAAATGCGACATTTGTCAAAAAATAAAGGTTTCTACCACAGCACATCCACTGAAGACACATCTTTTAGTTTCAAACAAACCACTCACCTGCATCTATCTGGACCATTGTGGACCATCACACAGACAGCTCTTTTAAATACATCTTTTTGACAATGGATTGTTGCTCTCAAGTCCTATGGGTATGCCCACAGCGATCAGCAGATGCTCGAACTGTTTTAAAAGACTTGCAAGTCTTCATTGGGTCATCTGCAGTAGCTGAATTCCATTATGACCAGGGCCCAGCGTTTGCTTGTAGGGCTTACCGGGATTCCCTGAGTGCCTTATTTGAGGCTGTGCACTATTCCTCCCTATATCATCCTGAGGGAATCGCAATAGTTGTAAGGAAAAACCGTGACTTAAAGCAGTCTTTAACAGCTAGAGTATTAGGTTCAGGTCGTAGTTGGATTCACTACATATATGGGATACACAAAGCCTTAAATAATCCTTGGGTGGTCGGACTCCCTATGAGATCCTGTTAGGGTCAAGATGTGGGTCCCAGACCTTGAGAATCCAAGTACAGTGGTGGCGGAAACTCCTTTGATATCAGTTAATGTTTTGCTGTCTTACAAGACTTGAAAGATTTCAGCAAAACAACAAGCTACAGAAATATTCTGCTACTACTAGCAAGGTGAAGGGACAACCAGTAACTACTGGCTGGATTCCAAAGATCGGGCGTCTGGTTCAAGAGAAGATTGTCGACAAAAAAGAATTTGGCCCATCATACAGAGCGCCTGTCCTGGCAGTTGAAGGTACCTTTTACCACCCATTGCTGGTTGTAAACACAAAAGATTTGTGTCGATTAAATGAATAAAACCACAACACATGGCCGGTCCTTCACAGTAGGCCATGAGTGCTCCTGGGTAGTTGTTTGCCTCCTCTCACTACCGTACAGGAAATTCCACCACAAGCTTTCACCGACTGAGGTTTCTACTGTCCGGCTGGGGATATCTGATTCTGAAGTCTTATTACTTCCAGTTATATCTACCAATTTCATACAATCGCTGTATGAGAGTGCACTGGTTTCAACACCACGTGCCAACAACAAAGTTGTTTATTATGAGCCGCCTTTGGCGTTAACTACCAGTTCTACACCACCACGTGAGGTCCCTGTTTTTGCACAGACTTTCTCTGGCTATTTTGCCGACATTGATGATTTTTCTTCAGATTTGTCATATCCACCACTGCATGGATTTCCATCATTTTGTTGCTTTTCCTTTGGATTCGTTTTGTGACAGTATTCTTTTTGCTTCTGAGTGGACACTATCTCCCAGAACGCTCTGCTGTTGAACAGGTAACAGAGGTATTGAAGCCTCATTCTTCATCACACACAAGAAGAGACCTTTCCCTGATGAACATTTCAGTGGTTCTGATACTTGATGGACTTGTTTGGGATAAGGTACCATATGAGATTTTTGGACCGATAGAAACTTTTCAGATACCATACTTATTTAAAATATCCCTTAATGATATTGCTCCTCTTGGGACATTCGTACAGTCAAAAGTACGCTTGATGAGCTAGAACAGTATACTGTATTTGAATGTGAGGATATGTATAGTGGAACGTCTAATTATGATGAAATGTTTTGTTTTCACCACTATGCACACCATTACTTATACAGAGCTAGTACTCATCATGCAGTATTTAGTTACACACAATGGGGACATTGCCCTACACCATCTCTGGGTAGCTCCAAAACATTTGCACAGAAGTTTGCATATTGTTCTGCCAATAACCCCATAGACTCTGAGTGTTATTATTATTATAAACATCTCTCTTCCCCGTCAAAGAAAAATATGTTAACCGACATGAAATTAATTTATTCGGCTCCCTTTCTTTCCTAGTTGTCAACACAAGGTTATGACTTTTGATTTGAAGTCTGTTTGGGGAACTAAAGACTGGCAAGTTCAAGGCAATGAGGCTTTGTTTAGAACGTATCTTATACAGATACAAATTATTTTCTTGAACAAAACTGTGCAACAAATATCCTGCCAAGGCCTGGCCAAGATAAAGGATATGAACACACCAAGCATTGCCACGTTTCCACGTTTTGAGAATTGGCAGCAATTCACAAATTACACGGAGGAAAAACTGAACAACATGCTCAAGAAAGATGCATACAATTCTTCACATTCCAGTCCAGAGGGATGGCTAGTGTAGCCAATAGATACTAATGGTTGTCATGCACGGTTTTTAAACAACACAAAGTGGTTTAGAATAAACAGACCAGACCCATGTTATGTGCAGACACAACGCTCAGGAGTAGTAACAACATATAGTGTGGGAAAGTTGTGCCTTGAATGGCTAAAACAGTCCACGTTAGATGAGGTGAAAGAACAGTTGCCTCAACAGTTGTCTCTCCTTTCAGATGACATGCATTTACAGCATTTTTTTTAGGTCCTAGAAAGCCACATCAAAAACGCTTTTTGGATGCAATATACAACAAATTGTGGAACGTTTAATAGGAGGAATATGCTGCACTGATATATGAGGTTGACAGAGTGAATTTAGAAAGAAGTCTAGAAGTCGTCAATAATGGTATAACTACTTTATCCACTAGAATTTATTTATAACATTGTGTCGTGAGCAATTGACATAATACAGAGTGGCATATCCTTCTTACAATATGGACAGAGCCAGCTTAGATCCATCATGTTATTGAGCTGGACTTTACAGACTCTGGGCAATGGTCACGTGCCTTGGAAGCAGTTAAATACAACAGACCTATAGTTGCCATAGAATTTGACAAGAGAACAGAAAATTATGGCTAAGAAGGACGTGACATACAAAATGCTAATTATAGAACATCGAGAGAAATTACAATTCATTGTGGCAGAAACGCAGCCAGCAGATCGGATAATTCATGGACTTATATATCTGACAATTTCAACATTCCACTTTACGAACTGCTTACAACACTATCAAGTAGGCAGGTATGAAGCGTTAGGGGAGAGATCTGTACACAAGACATGGATCCTACCTTTCAAGTTCAGGCGTAGGAATGGAAACAGACGTTTTTCTTAGAGGTACAGACTGCGACAACACTTTAAACCATTCACTGATTTGCAGGGAAGTTACACTTTACAGAGTATGTAATGCATCTAAGGCAAACTTAGCCTGTTATCTGAAGGGTTTCTCAGCTGCTATAATTTGTCCAGCAATTCGATTACTTCCGAATGGAAGTTATTTGATGTTGAATGACCAAGGTTGCTGTAGGATGAAACCGGGAGAGCCCTATGTGGTGATAGTTTCCAGAGTCGTTACCTGTTGTACAAATGTGCTTTTTTCACCTGCCCGTACAGTTAGAGAAGTGACGATTTGGCCTCAACTTCTATCTTAAACGTGAATTTGATAATCTGAGCAGACTGAAAGCCTTATTGTTTTAGAAGGAAGTTTCTTCAACATCTGCAAGGAAGATGTTTGATCTTCAATGTGCAAGGACTTCTTCTGAAATCCAGTCGCTACTACGCACTAACCTCCAACAACACTTCGGAGAACTTGTAGACCGCATTTTCAATGCATCAAATACTGCAGAAGTAGTGCATTTTTTCAAAGAGATTGGGTCTGGATTTGTTAGCACTTTCCCAACTGTCCTCGGAGTGATTCCATCTTTCATACACTGCTTGGTCTCCAGCATTTTTGGAGGCATACCATGTGTCCTTTTTCTGAATGTCTGGATCTTGGTTCTATTTTTGCTGCTCCATAATGGATGTTCTGCCACGCGGCCAAATGGGAATAGCATGTGCTACTGTGTCGTGAATGCATGATGCAGTATTTTGGCGCACACTTACTTCAGGAGCTGAACGATAACTGGTCTTTGTCCTTTCAACCTATATGGTTTCATTGTGTGCAGCCTGTGTTACGCTGTCTGCCCTGCACTTTTGAGTGTGCTTTGGATATATGCTTCGGGATGCCAATAGTCCAATCTACGGATATCAAACTGCTGATGGGTCCATTAAGAATCCACCTGAAAAGATGTCCTGTGCAATTGCCATTGGAAGCCTCGGCTGCTGGATTTTTGGATCCTGACTTGTATTCTGCGGAAGCACTACTGGCTGTCACACCTTCAGCAGCAGCTGACTGGGCTGGAAATGACCATGTTTGTTCTTTGGAACTTGTGACTAGGGTGCCAACAGGAACATAGTCTGCGGGACCTGGAAACAACATTGCTTCATCTGCCTCTCAGGAAAATTTAAACATACATGCTGGGTTGAGAAGACAATTTTTTTTAGCTGCCTATTTATTATAAACAAAATTGCTTTTTATATGCAGATATTAATGGCACATTTTTTAAATAAACTTTTATATACAGTTGACTTTCTTTCTGCTTTTATTTTTTTAAATCTTTATTTTTACTTTTATAAAACAATACAAAGAAAAGGAAATCCATCAAGCACTGGTGCACACGGTAGTAAGTAAGGCACACAGTTGATATATAGCTTTACATTATACATTTTCGAGTACACTAGGTACACAATATCTCACAAAAACCAGCCACTTTCATAGTGCGGGAATGGGCCATTGATGCACCCAATTCAACTGAGACAGACCCCCTGCCACTGTGTCTCCCTTCGTTTCAGTCATCATTGTCACTATCGGTTGAATCTATATCCCATTCCGGGTCTAAGGGTGTGTCGCATAGATCTCTCCAGTCCGACAGGTCATCAATCACCTTATCGTCCCGCCTTTTGACTTTCATGTGAGATTCCTCTGCCAGAGACCACTCTAAAATGTCTTTATGCCAGTTCACTATTTCTGGTGCCTGCTGTCCTATCCAGATGATAGCTACTCTACATTTGGCCAATACCAACTCCAGCTGTAAAAATGTATATTGTATCTTACTACCTTTAGGTCGTTTGATGTTGCCCAGGAAACAACAATGAGGGGAGAGGACTATATTCAAGTGTGTGGTTCTTGTTATGTCAGCGTCCACCTGGCTCCAGAAGTTTTGAACTGGACTCCATTGCCATGCTAAATGTGAAAAGTCAGCGCCACCTACTCCACAGCGAGGGCAGCTATCTGTGCGGGTCGGGCCATGCACTGCATGGCCTTAAGGGTAAGGTAAGCCCTATGGAGAAAGTTATAGTGCACTAGTTTAAAGCAGGCATTAAACGAGACAGAGTATGTTAGCTCACTGACCCGTGCCCAGTCCCCTTTGTCTAGTGGAGTATCTAGGTCTAAATCACATGCTATGGGGCCTGGGAGGGTGGCCCAGCTGTGTCTGCACGCATGGCGCTCTATAGCAGCACTATTAGGTGTCATCCGGAACTGCAGGTCAATAAGATCCCAAGCATTTGTGAGGGGCGGGTGCCGTAGGGTAAGTGGGCCAGGTGACCTTGGCTATTTCGGCCAGCAGCGAGTGTAAATTCTTGGAGAGCCTCCTCAAAGGAAATTAACGTCTCACCCTAATACAAGTCCAAGTTGTGCACACCCTCCCTCCTACTGCGCTTGAAAGGAAATGTCCATCAACTGCCTGATTGGTTTTAGTGTCCATACCCCAAGCGGAAGGGGGCCCGTTTCAGAACAGTCTGTGCAAACCGCTACCAGATGAGGGCGGTGTGTCAGACTATGTAAGGAAGTTCCCGGGAAGTCCCTGTGCCCGCCATCATTAACTCTGGTAAATGTGCTGCTGACACTCTGCCCATCAGTAGATGCTTCTCCCAGTTCTCACCTGGGTCTAGCCATCTGTCAGCATGTTGAAGGTGCGCGGCATAATAGTACAAGATGCAGGACTTCCATCTCCACGGCCTCAAACCTATTTGTCAGTGTTGTCAGGACTACCCTACTGCGTCGGCCCACCCATAGGAGTGAGATAAGGATGGAGTCTAACTGTTTAAAGATCTTGGGAGGGAGTGGGCAAAGCAAGTTCTGAAACACAATCAAACATCTCGGGAGCAGTGCCATTTTGGATACTGCCATTCTACCCATTAAGGAGAGCGGAGGTGTGTTCCAGAAGGCCATTGATGACCGCAAGACATCTAAAACCCTATCCACATTTAGGCGTTGTAGTAATCTAGTGTGTGCTACTTGAATTCCTAAATATCTGAAGTGCTCCAGCTCCTAGCGTAAGCCCAAAGCCGGCACTTGAGCCACCGGTGTACCCACCAGTGAGACTGTTATATTTCATATAGGTACACCGATATAGGTCTAGGTAACATCATAACCCTTCACCTACATTCTCTCCTATACTGCATATATAACGGATTTGAAGGACTGACCTTTTACCAAGTTACAATACTACACACAACTACGTAGGAATTTTCCCTGGACACTGGCCTCATAAATTATGCATGAGGATTCTTAGTTTCTTGGAATCACAGCAGGACCATCATCTCCTGCATTATAATCAATCAATCAGGGAATTGTAAGATTGTAAGCGCGCTACTCACCCGTGAGGGTCTCAAGGCGCTGGGGGGGGGGGGACTGAGGGTCCGCAGATCTGTTTAGCCGAAGAGCCAGGTCTTGAGGGTCTTCCTGAAGGTGTTCAGGGAGGGGGTGTGTCTGATGTCTGCCGGTAGCTCGTTCCAGGTCTTGGCTGCAATGTGAGAGAAGGATCTTCCGCCTGCTGTGGCTCTGTGGATGCGCGGGGTTTCGGCCAGTGCGAGGTTGGAAGATCGGAGGTTTCTTTTGGGTACGTGGAAGTTGATTCTGTCGTTGAGGTATTTGGGTCCCTTGTTGTGTAGGCATTTGTAGGCGTGAGTGAGGATTTTGAAAGTGACTCTTTTCTCCACGGGGAGCCAGTGGAGACTTCGTAGGTGTTGGCTGATGTGTTCGTGTCGGGGGATGCAGAGGACGAGTCTGGCGGTGTTCTGTATTGTCTGGAGTTTGCGGAGTAGGGACTTGTTGATGCCGGTGTAGAGTGTGTTTCCATAGTCCAGTCTGCTGGTGATGAGTGCGTGGGTGACTGTCTTCCTTGACTCAGGGGGAATCCACTTGAAGGTCTTGCGGAGGATGCAGAGGGTGTTGAAGCAGCTCGAGGTGGCAGCGTTGACCTGTCGGTTCATGGTGAGTGATGAGTCTAGTACGATGCCGAAGTTCTTGGTGTGGTCTGTGGGGGTAGGTGGGCTTCCGAGGGCAGTCGGCCACCACGTGCTGTCCCATGCAGAAGGGGTGGTACCGAGGACGAGGACTTCTGTCTTCTCGGCGTTGAGCTTCAGGCAGCTGTTGGTCATCCAGACTGCGACGTCTTGCATTCCTTTCTGGAAGTTGAGTTTGGCAGTGGTGGGGTCTTTGGTGAGGGAGAGGATGAGCTGGGTGTCGGCGTAGGATACGATGTTGAGGCCGTGTTGTCGGACGATGGCTGCGAGGGGGGCCATGTAGATGTTGAAGAGGGTGGGGCTCAGTGATGAACCCTTTGGGACTCCGCAGGTGATTTTCCTGGGGTCGGAGAGGAAGGGTGGGAGTGTGATCCTTTGGCTTCTTCCGGTGAGGAATGATCGGATCCAGTCCAGGGCTGATCCTTGTATGCCTGCATCGTGTAGTCTGGCGACTAGTGTGCGGTGGGAGACGGTGTCGAAGGCCGCTGATAGGTCGAGTAGGATGAGGGCTGCGGAGTGACCTTTGTCCAGGAGGGTGCGGATGTAGTCTGTGGCGGCGAGTAGGGCGGTCTCTGTGCTGTGGTTGCTTTGGAATCCAGATTGGGACAGGTCGAGGACGGCATTCTCTTCAATGAATCGTGTCAGTTTCCTGTTGACTGTTTTCTCTGCAACTTTGGCTGCGAAGGGGAGGAGCGAGATGGGCCGATAGTTCTTGAGGTCGGTGGGGTCAGCTGTGGGCTTCTTGAGCAGGGGTCTGACTTCTGCGCGCTTCCAGTCGTCTGGGAAGGTGCCTGTTTTGAAGGTGGTGTTGATGGTGCGTTGTAGTTCGGGTGCGATGGCGGCCGTGGCTCTGTGGTAGATGTGAGGGGGCAGGGGTCGGTCTGGGCCCCAAAGTGGATGCTTTTCATGGTCGAGGCGGTGTCTTCGGCCGTGATCGGTGTCCAGTTGGAGATGGTGGGCTGGCTGGTGTTTCTGGGGGGCGGAGGGCCGTCTGTGGCGCCTGGTGGATGGTCGATGAAGTTGTCGTAGAGGTTTTTGATCTTGAGGTGGAAATAGGTTCCAAGCTTGTCGCAGAGGTCTTGGGATGGGGTGATGTCTGTGGCTTCGCTGCGTGGGTTGGTGAATTCCTGAATGACACTGAAAAGTTCCTTGGAGTTGGTGGAGTTGGCCAGGATTTTGTTGTGGATGAAGTTCCTCTTGGTGGCTCTGATCTGGTTGTGGTAGTCCGTCATGGCGTCCTTGTAGGTGGTGTGGTTTTCGGTTGTCTTGGTGTTTCTCCAGTTCTTCTCCAGGCGTCTGCAGGTGCGTCTGGCTTCTTGGAGAGCAGTAGTGAACCAGGCGGCTTTCCTGGGGCGTTGTCTGTCGGGGTTGCGTAGCGGGGCAAGCTCGTCTGTGCAGTTGAAGATCCAGGTGTGGAGTTCTCTGGCTGCGTCATTTGCGTCGGGTGCCCAGGTGTGGTTGTCTCGGGTGAGGGTGGAGTTAAGTTGCTCGTCGGTAACCTTGCTCCAGTTCCTTCGAGGTGGGCGTGGGGCTGGTTTGGGTGCCTTGGGTTTGTTGTTGGTGAAGTGTACGCAGTGGTGGTCGGTCCATGGCGGCTGCGTTGTGTGGCTGAATTGGACGCTGTTTCCTGCCGCGAAGATGGGGTCGAAGGTGTGTCCTGCTCTGTGGGTTGGTGTGTATAAAGTTGTATGTGTGTGTATAAAGTTAATTCCCGATGTCATCCTAAGTCCGACACTGACACAGCAAGGTAGAACCCCTGGGGATAACTTAGGGTATATAAACACCACATCTTCCTGAGATAGTTAGAGGAGATCAGGACTTCCCGGCCGACACACTGACGCAAGACGCTGAGGTTCCTGCATGCAGATACTCCAGCTCGCAGTGGTCTGACATCCCTTGCGGGGTGTTCAGCTCAAGTCCAGAACGGGGTCCCGAAGTCTCACATCAGGTAATGGGGTTGGCTTTATCCTAGAGGGATTCTTGGCTTTACACCTACTCACATGCTAGGTACACTTAGGTACATCTAGTTAGGGTGCATCGTAGGAGTACGTATTTTATTGCCATGTATTTTATATACTTACCTGTATTTATGATTTTAGCAAAATAGTAGAAACCTACCATCTGTTTACTTTCTTAGTGCTGCTAATCATTTATATATGCTACAGTCTACTGGTGATTTCAGTACACTTATTTTACACTAGAATAACGACTGTTCAATAAATGCTTATTGAAAACGTCCCAATCGTTTATTCTGTGTATCTCTCTGAGAACAAGTGAGCACGAGTGACTGAGCGAAAAGTAAGTTACTGTTTCCACGGTCCCGAGGGATCAGGGTTGTCATGTTCGATAGTTGCCAAGAACTATTCTCTCTTTGGTAAGAGGAGGTTATAGTGGCATTGAGAGCTAGCTGGTACACAGGCCAACATACCCGGTGGGGGTGTCTGGAATCAGTCTGGACACCAGTCCCGCAGTGTATGTTGTCTAAACGCACAGATCCTATATAGGTCTTATAGGAACTACACGACATGGCGCCGCCAACGTTGGTATTGGCACTTATTTAACAGTCAAATCTGAGTAGTTCAGTCATGCTATTCTCAGAGACCCCTACTCACAATTTCCCCAGAGACGTCTGGAGTGGGAGGGAACAAAATCCGCCGCAGCTGAGTAGGAAAATTCCTATGTATTGGCTGTTGGTTTAATCAAGCTTGAAGGATACAGTGTTCCTAATTGTGCATAACACCTTATCTCAGTTCCCTTGAAACGCTCTCCTTCCTAAAAATAATGACTGAGCGAAGGGAGACATAGATGAAGGAAATGCACTAAACTTCCCAACAGAAGAAAATGATGCAAATGCAATATATATTGCAAAGAATGTGAGAAATGTCATAACCCTAAAACTAGTAGCATATGGTGTTAGAATTAGGGGCGGGCAAGTGACTTTCGTGATTGAGGCACACGAATCATATAGAACAGAGGTATTCTACTCACGGATTAGATTCCCGCAGGCAAATGCTTTGACAAAAACATTTCACTACTATGTCAAAGATGACATACCAGACGAATATAGTCCATATGAGGACATTGAAATTCCACTAACTTACCACGAAAATTTTTACTGGTTTAAAGGCGCCCTCCCTCATGCAAGAAATAGAGTAAGACTCGGCCCGCTCGGAAGAGACGGAGCAACTTGGCCAGTGCTAGCGGCCTACACACCACATCCTGACATTTGCACAATACCAGGAGGAGACTTACTTATTACAGCATAAAGAATTAATAAGACTTTACAGAAACATGACACAGTTTGTGATGAGAACATTCACACTTCAGCCAACACCTGCTACACAACCAGGACCAGTCCAAAATAACACAACCAAAATTACACCACAAAGACTGCACGCAGTGATGGGTAAAATGCCAACTAAACGTGAACAAATGCCCTTCTGGATAGCACAAAAAATAACACCGCTGGAGGCAGTGTTTCCACACACTCGTCCTAAGGAAAAGCATAGAATACTGATGATTTGCTTGCCGATGGGGATAGCTCCCTCTATAGAAGATTGTACTTCTTGGGGTACAGTTTTCGCTATAGTATATACCAGGACTCATGGTATCCCTTCTTTAGCGGTAATACCAGATGTATTAAGACAAATACAGAATGAGTATGGAGCAGAACCTGCTCTAAACTTAGGGATGAATTTGTTAAATAACTTTGCCCAGGTATCTGCGATAATATTAGCAAATGTTAAAGGGGAAGCAGCATCAGTGGCAATATGCCAACGTCTGAGAGATTTCACTACATCACAACAGGAGACAGAGCTACCTAAAATAATTTAAACTGCTTATGCGGAATTAGGTAGAGACAGTCTGGGAGCTAGACCTGTAAAACCTCAACTAGTGGGAGGTACAGATAAAGAACAGGCGAAGCAAACACCGGTTTCTTCAAAAAAGAAATGGGACAATAATAAACAGCAAAAGAACAGATCTCACTCCAGGGGAAGGTCTCCTCAACAGGAGCCTCCAGAAAGGAGATATAATCTTAGGAATAGAGATAACATTAAAAAACCTGACAGGTATCAGGACACTGATACACGTTCCTTTCAGGGTTCATCAAAAAACTCGGAGCGGGAAGGACGGTCAGAACAGAGACAAGAAGAGCGTACAAAGCCCAGAGTCAGGCAAAGAAAGAAGAAAATCCCAAAGCAAAACCTCAATTTAAAAAGAAGGTAGCAGGTCTCAAAGTTAGACATGCCCAGAATTCTGAGGACTCAACTACTGAACGGGGAATGGGCTCTGACGATGCTAGACAGCGCAGCAGAAGTAACAATAGCTCGCCAGAACCTGATGGAATTTCTGGTGACAGCGGATTTGAGTGAGTATATCACGGTGGAAACACCGGATACTAGGGTGAGTGTCCCACACAAGTTACATGGAATAACACTCCCAATGGAGGGGGGACAAGCCCATGCAAGTTAAGGGTCTCTTTTGGGAGAACCTGACTTCTGGCTACGACATCCTATTAGCAGAAAAAGATTGGCCACCTACTATTATTATGGAATGCCCAAAGGGAGAAACTTTGATTTTACCAGCTTTCTCCGACCTAGTCCCCGCACACCTAAAACATACATATGCGCAGGAGTGGGCGGTAGCCCTCACTCCAGCATTATACCGCAACCACGTAGGGTGGGATGAAGAGTCACCCCACCACGTAATTCCAATAAAAACAAACCCAACTCCACAAAGGCAGTATCTTATAGAACAGGAAGCTAAAAAAAAGGTCAGGGAGATCTTGGATCAACTTGAATACCAAGGTGTAATTGAACCATGCACCTCATCAATGAATAATCCTTTGTTTCCCGTAATGAAACCCGACAATTCATATCGTCTAGTTTTAGACTATAGACACCTAAACTCATGCACGAAAACATTTGCAGTTCAGAATGCACACAGTTATGCATTAATAAATAACATTGTGCGAAAAAAATACAAAACAACATTAGATACCTCAAATGGATTTTTCTGCCAAAACATAGCACCTGAAAGCAGATATTTGACAGCCTTCTCAGGGCTAGGGTCCCAGCGTCAATTTTGTCGACTCCCCAAGGGTATAAGAATAGCCCGGGGTTATTCTCAAGGAGGGTAACAGAGTTACTACAGAATTTGGATGAAGAAGCATTATCCTATGTAGATGATATTTATCTGACGGATGAGGACTTAGAGGAACACTTGACCAGGGTGAGCACCATAATTTTGGGTTTCGCCTCTGAGGGCTACAAATTTAATTTAAAAAAATCGAATATAGCCCACCTCAATGTCCTATTTTTGGGATATGAGCTTTCAAGTGAAGGCAAAAGCCTGGCAGCCCACTTTTTAGAAAAGTGCGCATTGCTCCAACCTCCGAAATCATTAAAAAGTGTACAGTCCATACTGGGACTTTTGAATTTTGGCAGAACATACATTTTGGATTACGCAGAGAGAGCAAAACCTTTCTACGACCTAATAAGACCTGACTTTTCAGTTAGACAATGGACACAGGAACACACAAATATCCTTCGTTCCCTACAAGCTGATATATCATCAAAACATTTACAGACACGCGTAAACGTACGCAACCTGGTGATCCGCGTAGTCGCAGGTCAATCAGGGTAAACTTACTTAACCTTTAATGAAGGTGAAACAGTACCAATTGCATATAAATCGCATTTGTACACTAACGCTGAAATGCGTTTTGCACCCACAGAAAAAATTCTGACAGCAGTACAGACTGCTGTAGTGAGAGAAAGAGCACTGGCTTAGGGGAATCGAATAATTGCCGTGACCTCGGTACCGGCCTTAGAGGCAGCGGGGAAGGCAAGCATCCCAAATGCAAAAGCGTTACATCCAAGATGGATACAATGGGCTTATTCTTTCACTACAACAGATGTAGACTACAGATATGACCCTAGTCTAAAAACACAAGCATTCCTGCAATATGAACAAGAATATCCTCTACCAAATGATATAATGCCTCTAGATCGGTATGAATATATTATTTATACTGACGGACCTGCCCAACCGGCCCTAGGGAGTAAGCAACAATAAAGTGCAGCATGCGCTATTGTAAAAGGTAGGATACAGGACGGTAAATTCTGTCCAAGCTGTACAAAAACACAGTCTCTGGGAGACTGCACGGCTCAGTTGGCAGAATTAAAAGCACTACTACTGGCACTGATAAATACGGGTCCAGAATTCCCCACACTGATAGTGTGTGATTCCTTTTACTGTGTCCAGTCATACAACGAATACCTCCACTTTGGGGACAAAATGGGTTCAGAGATTCAAAAGGTGGCACAATCAAACATAGGAAACTATGGGAACAGGTAGCAGAATTGAAGAACGAACTACCAAGGGCTCACGTGATACCCACACGGAGACATCAACGTGATGGCGTTCACGTTGAAGGGAATTAATTGGCTGATGAAGCTGCGAAGGGGGCAATACGCACTGCATCCGTAGCTGCAATCACCCGTTCAAAAACGAGGTTAGACGGTAGCACAATGGTAGCTGTGATTGCTTCGCGCAATAACAGCAAAGCACTACGTAAAGGTTTCCCACTCATGTACTCCTACAAGTTAGATGCAAACAACGTTCCATTTGCTCAGATTCCTGGAGTGGGCGATAGAGTAATACCAAACATGGATCGCAGGTTAGGTTTAATCTTGGCTGCACACGAGGGTCTGGGTTCTGCTCATACAGGAGTTACGGCGACAGTTTCTTTACTGAAACAAAGCTATTGGTGGCCAGGGTTAACAAAGCAGACCAAAGACTTCGTCTTAAAGTGCGATATCTGTCAACAGATAAAAGGATCCACCGAAGCTCGCCCAGCATAGACACCATTGTTAATATCAGACAGACCGCTCGCGTGCATTTACCTGGACCACTGCTGCCCCTTACAATCTGATGGGGCTTACAAGTATATCATGGTGGCAGTGGATTCCTGTTCAAGATTCTTATGGGTATGGCCTCAGCGCTCGGCTGACGCTCGAACGGTTATAAAAGATTTGCGAGTCTTCATAGGGACATACGCAGTTGGCACATTACATTCTGACCGTGGCCCCGCGTTCAGCTCTAGGGCTTACAAGGAAGCCATGGGAAGTTTGGGTGTAGCATTGCGGTACTCCTCTCCGTACCATCCCGAGGGAAATTCAGTTGTGGAGAGGAAAATCCGGGACTTGAAGCAATCTTTAACAGCTAGGGTATTAGGCTCGGGTGGTAGTTGGGTCAATCATCTATATGGGGTCCAGCGAGCCCTTCATACCCAGCCAAGAAGCTCTCTAGGGGGTGCCACTCCTTACGAGGTCCCGTTTGGGACAAGAATGTGGGTACCTGATCTCGATTGTGAAGGAACAGTGGCGGATGAAAAACCGCTTGACATCAATAAACGTTTGGCTGTTTTACAGGATCTTAATTAATCCAGAGCCTCCTTCAGTAACGTTGAGACAAAGAAAACCGCCACTTGGGAAGTCACGTCAGCCATGGCATCTGGTCATAGAAAAGATTGTGGACAAAAAAGAATTCGGGCCATCCTATCGAAAGCCCGTACCTGTCCTGGCCGTTGAAGGTTAAAGAACTGTACTTCTACCGCCTCTTGCCGGAAAAGAAAAGAGATTCGTCTCAATCGATCTGATCAAACCAAACTATGTGGCCGATGCTAAATAGTAGGCCTCGTGGGCTCCTGAGTAGCCAACGTCCTCCTCTCGCTACAATACAGGAAGTTCAAACAGAAAGACTCATAACATTTGAAGAGTCACCTTTACAAAGCAACGGAATCGATAACAATGCAATGGAACTAGTTCCCCTTGACACGAACTTTCAAAATCAAAATGAAAGACAAATTTCAATTCAACCTAATAAGGATGTCTACGTCAACATGCCTCTTCAAGAGCAATCTACAAGTTCAACAAAACCTGCTGAGCTACCAAAAATAGATCGAACTGCATCTGGCTATTTCATCGACTTCGATACCTTTTCATTGGATCCAAGTGAACCTGAAACGGCGCCAGCCCAAATTTCTCACAAACAAATCAAAGACTTTTTTAACTTTCTTAGAAGGACTTATTTAGTATCACCTTGGCTAGAACTTTGGATAATCACCGGTATTTTCTTTTTTGGTTAGGATTAGTAATCACTTTCCACTTGCTCATCAATGGAACTTATCTTCAACAGAGCTCTGCAACGTCAAAAGTAAACTTAATTTTAAAACCCCATGTTTCATCTCATCGTGAACAAAGAGACTTGTCCTTCGTGAACATTTCAGCAGTTCCTATACCGGATGGTATAGTGTGGGACAAAGTAAATTATGATATATTTGAACCGACCGAGCTTTTAAAGATCCCACACTTGTTTAAAATTTCATTGAACGATATCATTACCTCCAGTACATTTTCTGATGATTGGGATTTTGAAACTGTTAATAACTTATTGTCTGATTTGGAACAATCTGCTGCATTTTCTAGCACTGAAATGTTAGAGGACACATCAGATTTTGACAAAATGTATTGTTACCAATATTATGGTCATCATTTCTTGCATAAATCTAGCAAACCTAGAAGTGTTTTCACATACCACCAGTGGGAACATTGCCCCACACCACCGAAAGGTAGTTCAAAAACATTTGCACAGAAATTCTCATATTTTTCAGGGTTTAACACTTCTGACCCAACCTCGTACTATTATAGGGTTGCACTTATATCTGCACAGAAAAATATGTTAACAATCACCAAACAGATTTACTCTACTTCGTTTATTTCCCAGCTGTCTGAACAGGGTTTTGACTTGTGGATGGACACTGTAGACTTGAAATCAATCTGGGGTTCTAGGGACTGGCAAGTCCAGGGAACAGAAGCACTTTTTAGAGCATGCCTCATTCCACAGCAGATGATTTTTCTGAATGACACTGTGCAGCAGACTTCCTGTCTTGGAATAGCCAAGAATAAGGACTTGAACACACCTCAAATTCCAACACCTTTAAACACCGAGGGGAATTTTACGTCAGAAAGAGGGGCTAAGTTGGATAACATATTGCAATACAATAGATTAGATCCCAATTGGAAGGGATGGTTGGTTTGGCCCACTGACACAAACAGATATCAGGAAAGAATCAGGGGTGCCACTGAAGGGTTTAGTATCCATAGGCCAGACCCACGTTATGTACAACTAGAACATCCGGGGGTAGTGACATCATACAGTGTTGGGAAGTTGTGCCTTGATTGGCTAAAGACCTCAACACTACCCCAGGTGAAACAACACTTGTCCTTACTCACAGAGTATGTGGACCTACGGGATTTTTATTAGGTCCAAGAAAACCACGTCAGAAGCGTTTTTTGTATGTGGTCTATATTAAAATCTGGAAAATCTCCCAACAAGAAACTGCAGAGAGATTAATAGAAATAGATAGAGTTAACCTAGAAAAGGCGTTAGCCGTAGTTGACAATGGCATGACTACTTTAACATCCAGGATATATTCACTGGGCAACATTGTATCTTCTGCTATTGATGTAATAGAACAGGATTTGTCCATATTGCAACACGGACAGTCGCAGTTACGTTCTATTATTTTGTTAAGCTGGACGCTGCAGTCACTGCGCGCCAGTTATGTGCCTTGGCGTTTTATCTACATTACGTCATTATTTTCTGCATACAATCTAACAGAAAAACAGATGAAAACAGCACAGAGGGGAGCAAAATATACAATGCTGCGTATTGAAAAACTGGATAGGTTACCCTTTACTGTGGCAGAGTCACCGTCCACAGAGTGGTTAATCCACGGCCATATAACATTACCGGTCGCAACTTTCCAGTTTCAATATTGCCTAGAACAACAACAGGCAGGCAGATATGAGAACATCCTGGGATTTACCATACAGATTTCGATGCAGGAGTGGGGATCTGGAAGTGCTTCTAAGCGGAACTAACTGCGAGAACGCTTTAAGTGGATCTCTCATATGCCAGGATATTATGCTCCACGGGGATTGTAATGGGTCTATGGCGAACTTGTCCTGTCATTTAAGAGGTACCCCGGCAGCTGTGATTAATCCGGTATTCAGGATTCTCTCGAATGGGAGTTACTTGATGCTGAATGATCAAGATTGTTGTGCGATGCTTCCGGGCATCGCATATCTGGTCACGTGAGCTCCAGGGTTACTTGCTGTATGCAAGTATTGTTTCCACCAACACATACAGTCAGGGAGGCGTCGTTATGGCGTTCGCTAAATGTTTTTTTTATACGGTTCGATACTCTGAGCAGAATGAAAGCCATGCTTTTACAGCGAACCGTGTCCTTAACCTCCGCCCGGGAGACTTTTGATCTACAGATCGCAAGGTCCTCGGCTGAGATACAGGCACTTATACGTACAAACTGCCCCTTCCATTTTACAGAAATGGTAAGTCGCATCTTTAACATGTCTGATACGACCGGTGTTGTACACCTATTTAAGACCATAGGTTCCGGACTGTTAAGCACCTTTCAGACGGTCCCTTGAGTTATACCGAACTTTATACACTTCGTCTTTGGAAGCATTTTTGGAGGGCTTCCGCTGATCCTGTTTCTAATAGCAGGAATCCAGATTGTTACCTTTCTGCTACGCAATGGACGTCCCAGCCTCCAAGCAGATAGCAACAGCACTCCTGGAGCGCAAATACCGTGATCGCATGGTACAACATCTGGGCACACCTCGCCTACGGGAACTGAGCGCCTCTTGGTTCCTGTCATTTAGACCAGTCTGGATGGAGTGTCCTACCTGTTCTCCGATGCCTGTTCTGCGGAGAAGAATGTGTGTTGGACCTCTGTCTGACACTTCCATTGGTTGCAGCACCGGTCGTTGATGCTTTACTGGACCCGATAACGGCCCACGTTCTGCAGTGTCCTCAGCGGATTCCTATGTTGTTGGCAGCATTCTTAGAGCCATCACAGGTGGTTTCTGCTCCTGTTGGT
Source organism: Calotriton arnoldi (assembly GCA_963921515.1). NCBI lineage: Eukaryota > Metazoa > Chordata > Amphibia > Caudata > Salamandridae > Calotriton > Calotriton arnoldi. The sequence continues at coordinate 1,249,690 of CAWUFW010002053.1, forward strand.
ATGGACACCGGCTCCTCCAACACTCAGGCCTTGGATGTGGCACAGGCTGCCCCGGCATCTGCTGCAGGCAGTACGGAAGATCATCTGTGCTCAATTGACATTCTTTGTGAGGTGTTACAGGGATCGTCAGCTGCGTATGCAGACAGCAGCAATGTTGCGTCTACCAGCAAGGACACAAACATTTGGCATGTCGCACGCCAGGAAGATTTGGCTTTTTAACTTTTTTCGAAATTCCAAATTGAAACCTTTTGACCTGCATGGCTTTCAAATGCTTGTAGTTGTTCGAACTGTATAAACGGGCACTTTAGAGCCACTACTTGAATAATTGTTTTTTGGTAGAACACTTTTAAAGGGTTTTTTAACGCTTTTTAACTTCTCTTAAAAATGTTTTTATTATTTGTTGTGTACAAACCTCTAGACGCCTTGGTAGTACGCTAGATTTTAGTAATGTCGTCCAGTCGGATGAGGAATGGGTGTTATATTTCATATAGGTACCCCGATATAGGTCTAGGTAACATCTTAACCCTTCACCTACATTCTCTCCTATACTACATATATAACAGATTTGAAGGACTGACCTTTTACCCAGTTACAATACTACACACAAGTACGTAGGGCTTTTCCCTGGACACTGGCCTCATAAATTATGCATGAGGATTCTTAGTTTCTTGGAATCACAGCAGGACCATCATCTCCTGCATAATAACTGTGTATAAAGTTCATTCCCGACATCATCCTAAGTCCGACACTGACACCGCAAGGTAGAACCCCTGGGGATATCTTAGGGTATATAAACACCACATCTTGCTGAGTTAGTTAGAGGAGATCAGGACTTCCCGGCCGACACACTGACGCAAGACGCTGAGGTTCCTGCATGCAGATACTCCAGCTCGCAGTGCTCTGACATCCCTCGCGGGGTGTTCACCTCGAGACCAGAACGGGGTCCCGCAGTCTCACATCAGGTAATGGGGTTGGCTTTATCCTAGAGGGATTCTTGGCTTTACACCTACTCACATGCTAGGTACACTTGGGTACATATAGTTAGGGTGCATCGTAGGAGTATGCATTTTTTTGCCATACATTCTATATACTTGCCTGTATTTATGATTTTAGCAAAATGGTAAAAACCTACCATCTGTTTACTTTCTTAGTGCTGTTACTCATTTATATATGCTACTGTCTACTGGTGATTTCAATACACTTATTTTACACTAGAATAACGACTGTTCAATAAATGCTTATTGAAAACGTCCCAACCATTTATTCTGTGTATGTCTCTGAGAACAAGTGAGCACGAGTGACTGAGCGAAGAGTAAGTTACTGTTTCCACGGTCCTGAGGGATCAGGGTTGTCATGTTCGATAGTTGCCAAGAACTATTCTCTCTTTGGTAAGAGGAGGTTATAGTGGCATTGCGAGCTAGCTGGTACACAGGCCAACATACTCGGTGGGGGTGTCTGGAATCAGTCTTGACACCAGTCCCGCAGTGTATGTTGTCTAAACATGCAGATCCTATATAGGTCTTATAGGAACTACACGACAAGACGAGAGGAAATACCAAGGACTTATTGTGATTTAGGCGAAGACCCGATATGTTCCTGAAGTCATCGAGCAGCTGCAACAGCCGCGGCAAAGTGACCCTGGGTGAGGAGAGGTAAAACAGTGCGTCATCAGCATATAGCGAGATGACATGACGCACCTCACCAATTTGAATGGCCCTATCCCTCAGTTCCCCACGTGGCCACATGGTCAGTGGCTCCATTGCGAGTGCGAACAAGAGCGGAGACAACGGGCACCCCTGCCGCGTTCCCTGACCCACTGTCCATGCATCCGAGCAGAAACACTCCACCCACACTCTGGCATTCGGTTCTGCATACAGAAGCCGTACCCATCCACAAAACCGAGGACCAAAATCCATGACCTGTAGTACCTAGATCAAGTAACCCCAGTCTACAGTGTTAAACACCTTTTCCATGTCAACTGCCACAAGCGCCAATTCATCATTTTGGTGCTCGGCCTCATGTAGGACATGCATCAAGCGTCTAATGTTCATGCCAGTGTTTCTCCCCGGTATGGAACTATTGCATCCAATAATTATTGTTTCTCAAAAATGATTGAGGCTAAAAAGTAGTTTCCTTTGGCTCGACCCAATGGAACCACTTCTAGCCTCTTATGTATGTATTATGCGTGGCAGAGTGACAGGTGTATATGCTCTGATCTGTTTGTTTTAGGCGCCACGCGTCTACCAACCCTATGTTAGTCATGACCTCCCGAAGGGCAGCTGTCATATTTGGTTTTGTTCCTGTCCTAGCTGGGGTCCTGTCCAAATAAGGGTCCAAGATACAGTCATAGCAAGGGCAAATCAAAGTTGGCTGTACCATGTGGGTCGGATCGCTTCCAAACTAAAGAGTCAGTGGCACAAGCATAAATAGATCAGAAACAGTGACTAACTGTTGCCACCAACTACAAGAAATAAACCATCAGCTAGACCAAATTTGTTCCAGGTTTCAACAATAGGGAGACTAAGAAACAGATTCCTTTGGAAAAGGCGTGGGGTATTTGCCTTGCATTTCGCAGCCCTGTAGGAATTGCAAGATTTGAGTGGTTTAACATGAATAGCTCTGAGCAGCAATGATGATTGATTTCACATATTTGCTTTATCATTTTATATAGATTTGACTTGAATGAATGAAATGAAATGAAATTTGTACTTGTAAAGCGCACTGTTACCCTAGGGTGTCCTGGCGCTGTACGCATACCGCTGTGGAACCCTTCCTGTCTTTTCCCTGTGAAATGTCCACTCCTGGGCACCCCCAAGGTGAAGCCAGGCATCCCAGCGCTGGTGGGGCCGTTGTGGAGATTAAGCAAGCTATTGCCCAGAGTTGCAGAGTGGGACCCATGATTAGAATAGGCACGAGGTGAGAATTATCAGGTCCGAGGAAATTGAGCCCAAGACCCGCCGAGGCGGGAATTGAACCCTGGTCCCGGGCCGGATCTCTGCATCAGGGTCTGCCGCTCTAACCATTGAGCCACACTTCTCCACATCCTTACTTGTTTTTATGTCTTCTATTCACTATGAACTTGCGATTGGTATACACAAACTGTTAAGAAACAATTCATATAGCTAACCGCTTTCTAATCTCCTTGAAGATCACCAGATGGATTGTTCTTAACTTAACTTGTGAAATTTGATAAAATGGTACAAAGAGGTCTGCAGCCATTAGAAATAGCACTACATTGATGTATTCCCAATCCATTGTTCACAGAGATGCATCTTTTCACACGTGGTGTAAAATGAAACTCAATATATCCTTAAAGGAAAAAAACATCATTTGGAAAAAGAATATTGCTCTCTGGACATTATTGTTTGGAAGTCCTGATCTAATGAAGGCCCTTAAATCCGGCTCTCCCGTGGATCCGTGCCCTGCCAAATTCCTGGCTTCAATGGCTGAGGTTCTGAACACCACTGTGAATAACGTTTTGAACGTGTCTCTTCTCAGCGGTCAAGTCCCAGTAAGTTGGAAAAGTGCAAAAATTATCCCTTTATTGAAAATATCTACGGCTGATCCCTTGGTCTTAACTAACTACAGACCAATCTCCTTACTGTCCTTCTTTGCAAAGACAATTGAGAAATATGTTGACATGGTGATCAGCGACTTTGCTGAAGCCAATAATCTTTTTCACCCAAGTCAGTCCGGTTTTAGGCAGAACCTTAGCACAGAGACGGCCTTGCTGGAGGTCTCTGATTCCATCAAGGAGACCCTGGATAAGGGCGGCAAAGCTGTCCTGGTACTCCTAGACCTCTCTGCGGCTTTCGACACCGTGCCCCATGACCTCCTTCTGCAGAGGCTGCAGGAGTGTGGACTGGAAGGCACGGTGTTGAAGTGGTTCTCTTCCTTTTTGGAGGACAGAAATCAAGAGGTCTGGTCGCCCCCGTTTTCTGCCAGGGTGCCGCCCTTGAATATCGGTGTGCCACAGGGATCTATCCTGAGCCCTGTACTTTTCAATTTGTACATGGCTCCCCTGGCTACCCTGGCAGAGGCAGGGGAGGCTATGATTATATCCTATGCCGACGACACGCAACTGCTGTTCACTTGCAAGAAGGGGGAGGAGTTTAACGGTGAAAAGATTAATAAATGTCTGAGAGATATCTTTGCTTGGTTCAGACATAACCATCTCAAATGTAATCCGGAAAAGTCGGAAATTATTTTCTTTGGCACACCCCCTCTGAACGCCTGGAAGCAATGGTGGCCCTCTGATATGTCTCCCCCCCAGTCAGCTGTTAAGATCGTAAAAAATCTGGGAGTGAAAATGGATGACACTTTATCTATGATACCTCAAGTACAGTCGGTAGCGGGTACGTGCTTCGGGTTTTTGAAAATGCTCCGTAGGTTTCTTTTTCTATTACCGACCTCTCACAGAAAGACGGTCATTCAGGCCCTTGTCACCTCCAGATTGACTATGCCAACGTGCTTTATCTGGGCCTTCCAGAGTCTATCCTTAATAGACTGCAAGTCGTGCAGAACGCGGCAGCCAGAGCAGTCTTGAGACTTGGACCCAGAGACCGGATCTCCCACCATTTGAAGAATCTACACTGGCTGCCTGTCCGATGCAGAATACTCTTTAAAGCATTGGTCCTTGCTTTTAAAGCTCTGCACGGCATGGGGGCACAGTATATCCGCAGAAGAGTCTCTTACTACATACCCGGCCGTTCCCTTAGATCAGCACATCAACATCTACTAGTCATCCCTAAGTGTCTCAGAGCCCGCCGTGGTGGACGCTCGTTCCAAGTGCAAGTGGCTAGATTCTGGAATAAGCTACCTCTATCGCTGAGACAAGCCTCAAGTATAATGGCATTTAGGAAACAACTGAAAACCTGGCTGTTCCAGCATGCAGTTTAATGGCCTTCTGCCTCGGGAACGTTGGCCTCTGTATCTTTCTATCCTAGCGCCGGGATACTCTATTGAGTAGCTGCGCGCTTTATAAATCCACTCTTAACATAACATAACATAACATGTAACATTCATTATTTCCTAATTGCAAACAAGTTTTGGCATCAGGACCCACCTATAATCAGAAAATGACTAGTTGTCCATATTAATTTCTTACAAGTGGTCTGGGATGTTGCAGCAGGCCTATTGACAAAGTCACACTACTCCATAAAAGAAACTAAAAAGCTCTGCTCCGTGCTTGCACAACAGGAGGAGGTACCAGCGTCCATCCAGTAAGTGCTCCCAGACTGGAGAGAGGGGCTCTCCTTCTGAGGGCCATGAAATTTCCAATTCAGCTGGCAACCAAGTTACTGACTTGGAGCAGCGCCATTTTAGCTTCACCCCTAAATGTCACAGAAATGTAAATCTTAATGTGCATTTAACACGTTATATACTCAATGTCTCTTAACGTCATTAATGAGAGCAGAGTATTCAACTGTATTTCTGAAATGCTTCATTGTAGAACGTTAGAGATTTTTTAACTACACATATTAATGCTAAAGGTGATCATGAAATCGTAATTCTTGTATGTAGTTACACGTATACTTTAAGTTTTGCAACATTTAGTTGAAGTTGCTTTACACATGTAATCATGATTCCTGCTCAAGTTACCCTCGTATATTTGCTATAATATTGTGACTGGTTGTGCAGGTTTATCTAAATGTCGGGTGCACATTTGTTTTACTAACGTTAGCATGACCAAAAGCCTAAAGCTTTTGGGAGTCCGTGTTTTAACTTCAATGTGAAAGATTGTTTGCTTTGCATGTTCTCTCCTCTGCAGGTGCAGTTTCAAGGCTTCAATAGTTAGAGAAAGGCAGGGCGTGGCTTAGCCGCGAGCGAAAATGGCCGCTCTTAGCTGAGCTCCGCAAGTCGAAAGGGTAACAAACCCTTCCATCCGCCCTAAATTCGGCCAGCTCATTGGCACTGAAGACTGGCGTAGACCCCCTGGACAGCAGGCAAGTCGTGGTTCACCCGGCGATCAGGGGAGGGACCGGTGGAGGCATATAGACTCCGCCCGAGGCGGCAGCGAAGCCGGCCAGAGCAACATCCACCCGCGGTGGGCTCTGAGCGCGTGGAGGGTCGGGAGCCGTCACGGGGGGAGCGGCGCCGAAACACTGAAGGGTGCAGAGCCAGTGGCCGACCTGAAGAGACGCGCAGACCAGGGCCCGAGCAAGTGAAAGACGGCGGGGGCCATCAGGGCGCGGCAAGAGACACGGCTTCGGGGCCTGAGACGACGTCCAGTGCTCCTGTGGATCCTGTGCACGGGAGGCGCAGCGGGTCGGACAAGGCCTGCGGAGGACTGTTCTGCGGCTCTCCCGGATAGTTGGCGACAAGTGAGGCACGGTGCCGCCTGGAGGAGACTCGCTCCCCCCTGCCGCATGAATAGAGGTGAGCCGTGAACAGGGAGAGGAGGCAGGAGCTGGGGCCTCTCCCGTGGCAAGGGCCGGAATGGGGTCTACTGGACTGGAATCGCGGGGCACCAGAGTACGGGTGGTTCCCGGGGTGCCCTCTCGGCCAGACTTTCAGAGAGGCCCCGGGGGCGTAAGTCTTGGTCCTTGGGATCCTGATGCACGGTAGTCTCCTGGGCGTACATTGCCTATAAATCTCTCGGACTTGCAATGAGGGCTCCCATGGAAGTAGCCTTCCTGCCTAATGGTGGGTAGGTCGGCAGACACGGATCATGACCTCAGTGGGGTCGGCTCTCCCGAGCTCAAGGCAGAGTTGGTCGGCCCCGTTGTCAGGATCGACCTGGATCAAGCCACGGAGTACAAGGTGATCTGAAGGGGGACACGCCTAGAGGAAAAGACCACATTGGACAACAGGGGCTCAGCTCCTATCCGAAAAGGCAGGAGGTGACCCGGTGTTGTATTCCACTTTAGGGGTCCGTACATAGGTTTTCCTGAATCATGTCATTATATAGGCACAATTCGCCTCGCCCTTATATAGGTATAGAATCCCTGTCCTTATTTAGGCATTAACCGTGCACTCCAAATACAGGCATGGTCACTGACATCCGTCCACCCTAACGTCACAACGAGTTCTTAGAAACCAGACCCTTAAGCTTCGGGAGTTCCCCTAGCACAGGACTATTGATTTCTCCAAGAACTCATCTATTATGTATGAACCGTTATACCTTAAGGGTTCATTCCTGACGTCTTCCTCTGTCCGACTTCACGTCAATGCTAACATTCCTCGACACCTACGAGGTATAAATATACCTTCCCTTGCCCAAGCAAGTTAGAGGAGACCTCGACTTCAGAGGAACCCGTATCCTGGCCTGACGCACTGAGAAGACGCTGTCATTCCTGCACGCAGACGAATCCAGCTTCCAGTGTTCTGACTCCCTTCGCGGGGTGTTAGTGTTCCAAGATCCGGCAGGAGATTCCCACCTCTCTCATTCTCAAGGTATGGAGCTGACTAGATCCTAGAGGGACTCTTGGCATACTAGACTTAACATACTCTTAGTCTACCATACTAGAGAATACTCCACCTACCTGCCAACTTAGGCTGGGGGTGAGGGTTTGATTAGCTCAAACGCTCCGTCCATCATCCCCTTTGGTATCTCTTTGTTCGCCCTAAGTTGGCAGGGTATGCCCAGACGTGGGTCCCTTGCTCACTTTGCCACTGGATTCAAGCTAGCCTGGCTGATGACGGCTGAATAGCCAGAAACCGGTCCCAGGATGCTTTTTTCCGGTCCAGGGAAGACGTGGCTTGGCAGTTCGGGCTGGACTGTTCCCATGAGGCACAGGGTCAGACTGATTTGCATATGGCCATGTCTGAACTGGGGTGGTGGAGTGAGCTAAAGAATGATGATGGATTAAACCCAGATCAGTTGACTGGGGGTGAGGGTTTGATTAGCTCAAACGCTCCGTCCTTCATCCCTTTGGTATCGCCATAACTAAATAAGGAAGCACCCTATATATTAGTTGTTTGGTTTGTTCAACGTTGAAGGATACAGTGTCCCAAAATATTGTGCACCTTATCTTTTTGTTTCCTTGAAACTTGTTCTACATTTTTCAAAAAACAAAATGACCGAAACCGGTGGAGCTGCGGCTGACCCAGCCATAGCAGTTTTTAACTTTACAGGTTTAAATGAACCTGAGGAGGGTGTCATAGACATCGCTCCAAACTTAAGAAGAGCCATCACTCTAAAACTTATAAAACACGGCCTACCACCAAGAGGAGGTAGAGCAGTTTTCGTGATAGAGGCACACAAATCCTTTCAGACAGAGGTATTCTATTCATGGGTAATATTTCCCGAATCAAATTCAGTAACAAAACTAATTCACTTCTACAAAGAAGATGATCCACCAGAGGAATATATTCCTTTCGAGGATATTGAAATTCCACTAACATACCAGGAGCATCAGCTCTGGTTTAAAGGCGCCCTAACACATCACAGAAACATTACCAGGCTCGGTCCACTAGGTAGACCAGGAGCAACATGGCCGATTCTAGCCGGCTACACTCCTCATCCTGAACTGGATATAATGACGGGTGAGGAATTACTTACTCAACTTACAGAGTTAATAAAAATCTACAGACAATTAGTCCAATATGTCATGCGGACTTTTACAGTCCAACCACCATTAACCATTCCAAATCAAACTCCTCAACAGGGGAATACACTAAAAATTACACCACAGACTCTATACGCAGTCATGGGAAAAATGCCCACAAAACGTGAGCAAATTCCGTTCTGGATAGCTCAAAAAAGTACTCAAATCGAAGCAGTATTTCCAAATACTAGCCCGTATGAGAAACACAGAATCCTAACAATCTGTTTACCGATGGGGATCACACCACAACTGGAAGACTGTACCACTTGGGGCTCAGTCTTTGCTGCCATCTATACTAAAACACATGGTATTCCATCAATTGCAGTAATACCAGATGTCCTGAAACAAATTCAAAACAAATACAAGGCAGAGCCTGCTCTAAATTTAGGTATGAAATTACTGAAAAATTTCGACCAGGTCTCAACAATAATATTATCTAATATTAAAGGGGAGGCAGCAGCAGTGGCGATCCGCCAACGATTAAGGGAATTCGATGTTACAGAACATCAAACTGAGCTACCCAGAATAATAGAACAATCATATGCAGAATTAGGCAGAGATAGTTTGGGTGGAAGACCAGTGAAGCCGAAACTATCTGAAAGTCCTGAGAAGGACTCTATTAAACAACTCCTACATCTTCTAAAAAGAAGTGGGAAACTAATAAACATAATTCAAACGAGAAATGTTCTCAATCCCGAGGTAGGTCTCCTCAAAAGGAGCCCTCTGAAAGGAGGTATAACCTCAGGAATAAGGATAATTTGAAAAAGCCTGACAGGTATCAAGATACTGATACACGTTCCTCTCGTACCTTTCAGATCTTGTCACAGACATCGGAAAGAAGAGGACGGTCAGAACATAGAGAAGAACGCGTGAAATCGAAAGACGACAAACACGTTCCTAAAAACAAATCAAAACCTCAATTCTCAAAGAAGAAGGTAGCAGGTCTGAAGATTAGACATGCCGAGGATACTGAGAACACAACTCAAGAACGGAGAATGGGCTCAGACAATGCTGGACAGTGCAGCAGAAGTCACAATAGCTCGCCAGAACCTGAAGGAACTTCTGGAGACAGTGGACTTGAATGAGTACATTACAGTTGAGACTGTAGACACCAGGGTTAGTACTCCACAAAAGTACTAACCCTGTGAAATAATGAAATAACACTCCGGATGGAGGGAGACATACCTAGACAGGTGAAAGCACTTTTTTGGGAAAATCTTTCAAGGGGCTATGACATACTTCTAGCAGAAAAAGACTGGCCACCACAATTTGTCATGGAGTACCCACATGGCGAGGACATTATTATGCCTGCCTTCTCTAACCATATTCCAATTCATCTAAAATATACTTATGCCAGGAAATGGGCAGTTGCCCAGGCCCCAGCATTATACAAAAATCATGTAGGATGGGATGAGGATTCACCTCACCATAAAATACATCTGAAAAATGAACCTACTGCACAAAGGCAGTACCCAATAAAGCAAGAAGCTAAAAAACAAGTCAGGGAGATCTTAGATCAACTTGAATACCAGGGGGTGATTGAAACATGCACCTCTTCAATGAACAATCCTTTGTTTCCTGTCTCCAAACCAGACAATACCTATTGTCTAGTTTTGGATTACAGACACTTAAATACTTGTTCAAAAACATTTGCAGTGCAAAATGCACATAGGACAGCATTAATGAATAACATTGTGCGTAAAAAATACAAAACCACATTGGATATCTCAAATGGTTTCTTTTGTCAAAACATAGCACCTGGAAGCAGGTACTTAACAGCTTTCTCAATAATGGGGACCCAGCGTCAATTCTGTCGACTCCCACAAGGGTTCAAGAACAGCCCAGGGTTATTCTCAGCGAGAGTAACGGAGTTACTACAAATTTATGATAATGAGGCATTGTCATATGTCGATGACATCTATCTGACAGACGATGACCTGGACAAACGAACAGGGTGAGCACCATTATACTGGGCTTCGCCTCTGAGGGCTACAAATTCAACTTCAAAAAGTCCAGAATTGCCCATCTCAATGTCCTGTTTTTAGGATATGAGCTTTCAAGTGAAGGCAAGAGCTTGGCAGCCAACTTTTTAGAAAGGTGTGCGCTGCTCCAACCTCCAAAGACGCTGAAAAATTTACAATCCATCCTGGGTTTCCTAAATTTTGGAAGAACTTACATTCTAAATTACGCAGAAAGGGTTAAACCTCTCTACGCACTAATCAAACCTGATTTTTCAATCAAAAATTGGACACAAGAACACACAGAAATCTTGCGTTCACTCCAGGCTAACATGTTAGCAACAAATCACTTACAAACACGCGTAAGTCAACGCAACTTAGTGATCCGAATAATTTTGGGTCAATCCGGATTCACCTACTTAACATTTAATGAGGGTGAAAAAGTACCAATTGCATACAAATCTCATTTGTATACACAAGCAGAAATGCGCTTCACTTCAACAGAAAAAATTCTGACAGCAGTTCAAACCGCTGTAGCAAAAGAAAGAGCTCTAGCCCAAGGGAAACGCATTATTGTCGTAACCCCAGTACCGGCCTTAGAGGCGGTAACAAAAGCAAGCATTCCAAATGCTAAAGCATTACATCCAAGATGGATACAATGGGTTAATTCTCTTGCTGCAACAGATGTTGAATATGTTTTTGATCCCGATCTAAAAACACAAGCGTTCCTGCAATATGAACATGAATGTCCTCTGCCTACTGAGATTCTGCCTCTCGATCAGTACGAATTCATAATTTACACTGACGGATCCGCACAACCCGCAACTGGGAGTAAGCAAGCTTACAGTGCAGTGTGCGCAATCGTTAAAGGTCGCATGCGCGATGGCAACTTCAGACCTATGGTCACAAAAACCCAGTCTCTAGGAGATTGCACAGCTCAGCGAGCTGAACTACAAGCATTCAAACTAGCACTTGAAAGTACAGATCGAGAATTCCCCACACTAATAGTGTGCGATTCTTTCTACTGTGTGCAGTCGTATAATGAATATATACAAACTTGGCTTGAAAACGGGTTCAAAGATGCAAAAGGTGGCACAATAAAGCATAAAACGCTTTGGGAACAAGTAGTTCAGTTAAAAAGCGAACTACCAAAGGCTCACGTGATCCATACACTGAGTCATCAACGTGATGGCGTTCACGTTGCAGGGAATTCATTGGCTGACGAAGCCGCAAAGGGGGCTGTTCAGACGGCTTCCGTAGCTGCGATCACTCATTCAAAAACGAAAATAGACAGTGAGATAATGTTGGCTGTTAATGCTACGAGCAAAGGCAGTGGTGCAGCGTTACCAAAAAAGTTTCCACTCAAGTACTCATATGTAATTGATGCGAACAACGTTCCTTTTGCTCGAATCCCTGGAGTGGGGGGATAGGGTAATTCCAAACAAGGAACGCAGATTAGGACTAATCCTAGCAGCACACGAAGGGATAGCCTCTGCCCATGCAGGCATTTCTGCAACGATATCTTTACTAACACAAAGATATTGGTGGCCTGGCATTAGGAAGCAGACCAAGAACTACATTCTGGAATGTGAAATTTGCCAACAGATGAAAGTCTCCACAGTGAAACGTCCTGCGCAGACACCCCTGTTAATTTCAGACAAACCATTAGCTTGTGTTTACCTGGACCACTGCGGTCCCTTGCAAAGGGACGATAACTATAAATATATAATGGTCGCAGTGGATTCTTGCTCTAGGTTCCTATGGATATGGCCTCAGCGCTCGGCTGACGCTCGAACTGTTATAAAAGATTTGCGAGTCTTTATCGGCCAATAGGCATGCTACATTCTGACCAGGGCCCTGCGTTTAGCTCTCGGGCTTACAAAGATGCCATGGCCAGTCTGGGCGTTGCATTGCGGTACTCCTCTCCATTTCATCCTGAGGGAAATTCTGTTGTGGAAAGGAAAAACCGGGACATAAAGCAGTCTATAACAGCTAGGGTATTCGGTTCGGGTGATGGGTGGGTCAAACATCTTTATGGGGTCCAACGCTCATTAAACAACTTGCCAAGAAGTTCTCTAGGGGGGGGTCACTCCATATGAGGTCCTATTTGGGACAAGAATGTGGGTGCCCAATCTGGAATGCAGTGGCACAGTGGTGGAAAATAAACCCTTTGATATCAAAGATCGTTTGGCTGTTTTACAGGACTTAAATGAACTGAGAACGAAACAAAGCAACGTATTCCTGCAGCCAACCACCACTGGGGAAAAACCGGCAGTCCCAGCAAGGCCTGTCTGGATTCCAAAAGTTGGGGATCTAGTCAGAGAAAAAATTGCGGACAAGAAGGAATTTGGACCTTCATACAGACAACCAGTACCTGTCCTAGCCATACACGGAACAAGAACAGTACTTCTGCCGCCCCTTGCTGGAAAAAAGGAGAAAAGATTTGTGTCCATCGACCTCATCAAACCACAGTATGTGGCCAATACTAAATAGTAGGCCTTGTGGGCTCCGACCTAGTAGCAGACACACTCCTCTCGCTACTATCCAAGAGGTTCAGACTGAAAGACTGATAACCATTGAGAATTCAGCAGTAACAGATGAAGGACTGAGCAACAATGCTATGGAACTCATCCCTCTTGAAACACAAGTAACAGTTCGTCCAAATATACCTGTCTACACCAATGTAACAAGTGATCAACTGGTTCCAGCGATTTCTACAAATCCTGATGCAATTCCAACAATTGATAGAACTGCTTCTGGCTACTTCATTAACTTTGATATGTTTTCTGAGGATCCAAGTGAGCCCGAGACGTCGCCAGCATCAAAAAGTTTTAAACAGCAAGTACAAGACTTTTTACATTTTTTGAAAAAGACTTATCTAGTTTCACCATGGATTGAACTTTGGGTTATTTCTGGAATATTTTTCTTCCTGCTTTGGCTAGCTTTGGTTATGACTATGAGCGTGCTTATATATGGGAGATACATCCATTTGGACATTGAAAGAAAAGAAGTGAACTTACTGTGAAACCTCACAAATCATCCCATCGTGAAACAAGAGACTTGTCTGCGGTGAACATCACAGCCGTTCCTATACAGGATGGTATAGTGTGGGACAAAACTGATTTTGATATTTTTGGCCCGACGGAACATTTGAACATTCCACATTTATTTAAGATTTCACTAAGTGATTTTGTTTCATCCAGTACCTTTTCTGATGATTGGGACTTTGAAACTATAAATAATATGATGTTTGACCTAGAAAAATCTGCTGCATTTTCTAATAATGAATATTTAGAGGGTTCATCAGACTATGAACAGCTGTATTGCTATAACCACTATGGTCATCATTTTTTGCATAAATCTGCAACACCTAGAAATGTGTTTATGTTTAACCAATGGGAGCATTGTCCTACACCACCAAAAGGTAGTTCAAAAACATTAGCTAAAAAGTTTCCATATTTTTCAGGATACAATACATTTGATCTAGAAACATTTTATTATAGAAATGTAAACAAAACAGGACTGAAAATTATGTTAACAAATACAAAACAGATTTACTCTGCAGCTTTTATTGCCCAACTGTCTATACAGGGTTTCAACTTATGGAAAGACACAATAGACACAAAATCTGTCTGGGGTACTAAAGATTGGCAAGTGCAGGGGATAGAAGCTTTATTTAGAACCTGTATCGTCCCTCAGCAAATAATGTTTTTGAATGACACGGTCCAACAAACGTCTTGCCTTGGGTTAGCCAAGATTAAAGACATGAAAGCACCTTCTGTACCAACACCTGCAAGTGATAACAATACACAGGCAGCGGTTACAGTTGACACCATACTACAACTCAACAGAACAAATCCTGATTGGAGAAAATGGTTGATCTGGCCCACAGACACAAACAACTGTCAAGAGAGATTCCTGAATAAAACACAGGGGTTTACTATTCATAGGCCAGACCCACGATACGTCCAAAGACAGCATCCGGGGGTAGTAACAACATACAGTGTAGGAAAATTATGCCTCGATTGGCTGCAAAAATCTACACTTAAGGATGTGAAACAACACTTATCTTTACTTAAAATAGACGCAGACCGTAGGGAATTCTTGCTTGGACCAAGAAAACCGCGTCAAAAACGTTTCATATATGCCGGCATCTATGCTGCTTATAATGAAGCATGGAAGGTGTCACAGATGGAGGCCGCAGAACGAATACGTGAACTTGATCGTATTAACTTAGAGAAAACTCTCTCTGTGGTCGACAATGGGTTAACAACTTTGTCCTCCAGAATTTATTAATTGGACAGTATTGTATCCTCTGCTATCGACATACTAGAACAAGATTTAGCCATGTTACAGCAAGGCCAGTCTCAGTTACGTTCTATTATGTTATTAAGCTGGACGCTGCAATCTTTGCGTGTGGGCTATGTGCCTTGGCGTTTTATCAACACAACATCTCTGTTTGCAGAATACAATCTAACTGATAAACAGATCGAACTGGCACAAAGGGGAGCAAAGTATACAGTACTGAGCATTGAAAAACTTGAAAAATTACCATTCACAGTGGCAGAAAAACCAGCTACGGAATGGCTTATTCATGGCAAAATTAGTCTACCTGTGACTACTTTCCAGTTTCAGTATTGCCTTACACAGATGCAAGCAGGCAAATATGAAAGGTTGGGTAAAGAATACATTAAGACATCCTGGAATTTGCCTTACACCTATAGATGTTGGAGTGGGGATCGTGAAGTGTTTCTAAGTGGTACACACTGTGAAAGTGCACTAAGCGGTTCACTGATTTGTCAGGACATTTCTTTACACGGGGCTTGTAATGGTTCTGTGGCAAACTTGTCCTGCCACCAGCAGGGTACACCAGCTGCTGGACAACTTTCTAATGGGAGTTACCTCATGTTGAATGATCAGAGTTGCTGTGGCATGTTGCCAGGCATCCCATATCTAGTAACGGTCAACTCCAGGGTCACTTGCTGTATGCAAGTATTGTTTGCCCCAATAGACACAGTCAGGGAGTCGCCTTTGTGGCCTTCGTTGAATGTCTCTTTTATACGATTTGATACTTTAAGCAGAATGAAAGCCATGCTTATACAACAATCAGTGCCTTTGACCTCGGCCAAAGAAACCTATGATCTACAAGTTGCAAGGACTTCGGCTGAGATACAAGCTTTAATTCGTACAAACTGCCCTATACATTTCGTAGAAATGATAGGACGTATCTTTAACATGTCAGATACAAGCGGAATTGTACACGTATTTAGGACCATCTGTTCCGGACTATTAGCACCTTTCCAGGCGGTCCTCGGAATCATCCCAAGCTTCGCACATTCGGTGTTTGGTGGTGTGCCGTTAATTCTAGTACTTGTTGCAGGAATTCTGTTTCTATTCCTCCTACTATGCTATGGCAAGCCTCTTCGCCAACATCACTCCGAGCGATGTGGAGAGAGCCCTCCTTGAACGGAAATGCCGTGAGCGAATAGTACAGCTTTTGGGCATGCCTCGTCTACGGGAACTTAATACAACGTGGTTCCTGTCATTCAGACCAATCTGGCAAGATTGCATCTTACCTGTTTTACGCTGCCTGTTTTGCGGTGAAGAATGCGTGCTAGACACCTGTCTAACACTCCCATCAGTCATGCCAACGGATATCGATACTCTGCTGGACCCGATAACGGCCCATGCTGTGTGTTGTCCCCAGAGGCTTCCAATCCTGATGGCGGCATTCATTGAGATCTCACAGACGCTTCCGGCTGCTGCTGAGGTACGAGATGGATCAACGGGCACACAGGTAACAACGGACGCGAACATTGCATCTTCTGCTGAAGGCGATGTTTCTCATCTCTGTGCAATTAACCTTCTGAACGAGGTGTTCCAAATGTCGCCAACTTCGGTGGACGATATTTTGGCTATGGAAATAGATGATCTAATGTTTACGCCAGACCCCTACACTGACTTTGATTCGGCTCACAGTGTACCAGGGCAACAATGAAATTTGGCCTTCCTATTTTTCAAACTTGGAACTTTTCCCAGAATTGAACTTTTTTCTTTTTTTAAATTTTAAAATAACATGGCAAATGAACAATCTGCTTTCAGTAGAACTAGTCTTATAAAACGGACTTCTTTGAATACTTCTAGGGACACATTGTCACCTTATTTGTCTAACATTTCATTTACTTCCATGATATGCAATGGCTTTGATTGTAAGAACTTATCGACCATTTCATCATATGTATATATTACTGTTTCATTCACGTTGCATTCTACTTCCGTTATATGCTTAGAATGAAAACGATGCTTTAAATGTACAGTACCTATGGCATTTCAACAGTTTTAAGCTTCTTTTAAAATGCTTTTAGAAATGTTTTTAGTAATATGTGGTACTCAATTTTATGTTTAAGCATTTAAATGTTTAGCATTTAGTATTATCGTTCAATCGAAGATGGAGTGGGTGTTGTATTCCGCTTTAGGGGTCCGTATATAGGTTTTCCTGAATCATGTCCTTATATAGGCACAATTCGCCTTGCCCTTATATAGGCATAGAATCCCTGTCCTTATTTAGGCATTAACCGTGCACTCCAAATACAGGCATGGTCACCGACATCCGTCCACCCTAACGTCACAACGAGTTCTTAGAAACCAGACCCTTAAGCATCGGGAGTTCCCCTAGCACAGGACTATTGATTTCTCCAAGAACTCATCTATTATGCATGAACCGTTATACCTTAAGGGTTCATTCCGGACGTCTTCCTCTGTCCGACTTCACGTCAATGCTAACATTCCTCAACACCTACCAGGTAAAAATATACCTTCCCTTGCCCAAGCAAGTTAGAGGAGACCTCTACTTCAGAGGAGCCCGTATCCCGGCCTGACGCACTGAGAAGACGCTGTCATTCCTGCATGCAGACGAATCCAGCTTCCAGTGTTCTGACTCCCTTCGCGGGGTGTTAGAGTTCCAAGATCCGGCAGGAGATTCCCACCTCTCTCATTCTCAAGGTATGAAGCCGACTAGATCCTAGAGGGACTCTTGGCATACTAGACTTAACATACTCTTAGTCTACCATACTAGAGAATACTCCACCTACTTCTACTCTTCCCTACACCTAGACTAGGTTAGGTACACTGGGGTAGAACTAGCTTAGAGACGCATCGTATGAGTACTCGCATTCTTAGCTCATGTTATTTATGTATGTGAATATATGCTAAAAGATAATGCTAGCGCAGTATTATTTATTGCTACTGCTCACACTGTACATTATTTATCTTGCATACTGTCTTGTGAACATAACAGCACATATCTCTTACACGAGAAACAAGACTGTTCAATAAAACCCTTTTTATTGAAACGCCCGTCTTTCCTTTCTGTGTAACTCTGCAGAAACTAAGCATGCACGATTGAATGAGTGAAACTGTTATCTATTGTTTCCACGATTCTGAGACATGTTCCGCTTCTAAAGGGAAACAAAGTTGTCACGTTTTTCAATTGCCAGAAACTACTCCCTTCTTGTTCTCAAGGAGTTTCTAGTGGCCTCTGAGCTAGCTGGCACAGGTAATTAAGTTTAATATAATCGATAGGGACATACCGACCTTAGTCCTATGTCAAACCTATAGGTTATATTATTCCAATGCGCAGAGCCTATTAGGGAAATAGGAACTACACTACACCGGGGCCAGTCAGACTTGGAAGAACAGAGGGGAGGGACCTCCTCTGGCACACAGGCTATAATTCCCCAATCGCCCCCCGGGGGACACAGCGGACAGAGAATCCAGGGGCCCTTGTGCACACAAGCGAAGGAGAAATGGTTAAGCCCAAGGGACAGGCGGGCATGCAATCAAACAAAATGGGCAACTACGCATTTCTAAAGCCCTCACAAGCGGAGGGGCCGGAGGGAGCAGCCAAGCCCTCCATGAGTGCCATACTGGCAGCCATTAGCGACCTGAAAGAGACTCTTAAACCAAAAATTGACACAGTAACAGTGGAAGTTAATTTGAAATAAACTGACCTGTCGAACCTCCATGAAAAAGTGACAACGGCGGAAACGCAAATCACTCAGCTTCAGTCAACGACAAAGCGCCTGGAGTCACGGGCGCAAAAGCTTACTCATCAAGCCACAATGATGGCCATCAAGCTAGAAGATCAGGAGGGCAGGGCCAGGAGGAACAATATCCGAGTAGTAGGAGTCCCGGAGGTGACGGAGGGCCCCAGCATGGAGCTCTTCCTGGAGGACTTCATACTCAACAGGCTGAAACCCCAAAGGTTGTCTAAATTCTTTTCGGAGGAGAGGGCCCATCGAGCCCCGATTCCCCCGCCCAGGCCGGGAGCCCCCTCAAGACCATAATTGCACGAATTTTTTACTTTCGTGACACCATCCTGCAAGCGGCTAGGGCCGCAGGCGATATCCAATTCGAAAACACGCACTTCAGGTTGTTCCCGGACATCACGCTGTTGGTACAGCGGCAAAGAAGGAACTTTGAAGCTGCAAAGAGAGAACTCCGCAAGAGAGGACTCAAGTATATGATGCTGTTTCCAGCCAAGCTTAAGAATCATTACGGATGGCAAGACTTGGCATTTTGTAGATCCACACAAAGTATGGTAGTGGCTTGAGGAACGCAATCCTGAAGCCAACAACAGAAGAGGAGGGACAAAGCAGAATAGAAACGATGTAGACAGAGTGCAGAAGCATGGAGGAAACTCAGCCACTCGAGGGGGAGGGGGAAGCAGAAGAAGCCCCAGAGGCTGGAAGGGATGCAGCAAGCTGAGAATGCGGGGCCCGTATCCTTGACAAATAGGAGGTGGGCGGATGAGATCAGGGCAGTAGTGGGGCAAGTGCCTTTAGGAATACTGGAAATGCATAAAGAAATTTAAAGAGTGAGTTGGTAACTAAAATTGGGAAATTTGTAAAGGGTTGTACCTTTTCCAATACACTACACACCACACGGCCGAAACACCCCCACACAGTGTGTTGACAAAGTTCAGAGTTGACGAGTTGGGCATGGGCAACCTATTTAGCGGGGTAGCAGGGTGGGGGGGGAGGTGGGTGATAGGGGAAAGTTGGAGAAATTCAGTTATAGTGTTAACTTAGTTCAGTTTGGCGCTCAGAGACAGGTGAAGGCAGGCTATGTGACTAGCAATGCAACAGTGGGATAAAGCATACAATGGTGCTGCAGTTCATTAAGAAACACACTCCGGATATAGTTCTGGTGCAGGAAACCCACCTCCTGGGCAACCAATATAGGGCACTGAACCGATACGGTTACAAGCTGCTGGCACATGTGGGATACACCTCAGGTTCCAGGGGGGTTGGGATACTGTGTAGAACATCCTTCCCGTACACACGAACACAGCAATGGTCCGACCGGTTAGGCAGATATGTAGCGGCAAGCTGCCAATGGGAAGGGAGGACCTTGAACCTATGCTCCGTGTATGCCCCTCCGGGCCTGCAAGCTGCGACCTTTGACATGTTGGGCCCGCTGCTGTTAACGCTCCCGGAGGGTAGAATACTCTTGGGAGGTGACATGAACGATGTCGTCTCGGCAAAGTTAGGAAAGTGACACCCGAGAGGACAACAGGCCCATTGAGGGAGTTTATCCGAGCCTTGGGACTTAGTGACATCTGGAGGCATCAACACCCCGGAATTAGGCAATATACACATGTATCGGCCTCCCATGGGAGTCTCTCTAGGCTAGACTATATCCTCATTCAGGCCAGTAACCTAAGAGATGTCCGGAGGGCGACCCATATAGCACGAGGAGTGTCAGATCACTCCCCGGTGGAGGTGGTGTTGGAGGGGCCCCCAAGAGATCACTCTATTCCCCCCAGAATTGACCCATGGTATCTTAAGGATAGCAAAATTAAGTCAGCCTTTAGGAAAGGGGCGGAACAATTTTTTACTGAAAATATAGGATCCGTAGACTCAGAGGTAACACTCTGGAAGGCGTTCAAAACAATGATGAGGGGTCAGGCCCAGGCTCAAATAGGCGCTGCAAAAAAGGACCAAAATATAAAACGCCCATCACTGGAAGAAGAAATTATAGCCCTGGAAGCTAAACTAGGGACGAGTGATGTAGAGGACTCGGGAGCGAGACTCAAACTGCAGGTGAAGCACAAGGAGTTGAGGGACTTACTGGAGGACAGTGCCAAAACGTTGGCACGAGCCACACAACAGATTGTATGACGCAGGAGAGAAGGCGAACAAACTACTGGCATGGCTAGATAAAAAACGAAAGGAGGGTAACTGGGTCCCTGGGATCATTGACGAGGCAGGCCAGAAACTTGGGACGTGTAAAGAAATTGCTGAAGCCTTCGCCAAGTACTATGAGTCAATATACTCTTCCCCCACGGCACACATGGAGAAGGAATGTACAGAATTCCTCAAAGACATTCGGATGCCGACACTGTCCGAGACAGATAGAGAAATGTTGGAAGGTGACCGAACGGTGGAGGAACTAAAAAATGCAACACGTGCTTTGCAATCAGGGAAGGCGGTGGGTCCGAATGGCCTACCGGTGGAACTCTTCAAACTAATGCTGAATAAGTCAGCTGACCACCTACTCGCAATGCTAACAGAGGCCAAGGCAGATGGAGCCCTCCCGCCCGACCAGAGGGTAGCTGTGGTGGTAGTGATCCCCAAGGAGGGCAAACCCCCTGAGAGATGCGGGTCCTATAGGCCCTATTTTTGATAAACCACAAGGCCAAAGTTGGTGGCAGTCATCACGTCACTAGTGCATCCCGATCAATCTGGATTTATGCCTCATAGAAGCACAAGACTCAACTTCCGCAGATTGTTTGGTGTCCTGCACACAACTGTAGCCGGAGGATTGAGTCCGGCAGCCCTTCTGTCCCTAGACGCCAGAATGGCGTTCGATAGTGTAGAGTGGAACTACTTATTCGCAGTATTGGCCCATCTGGGCTTTGGGCCCAATTTTGTTGGGTGGGTAAAACTCCTGTATAACTAACCCCTGGCAAGAGTGAGTGTTAACTCCACAATATCGCGTGCTTTCGAGCTACCAAAGGGAACCAGGCAGGGTTGCCTGCTATCTCCATTACTCTTAGACTTGGCGCTGGAACCTCTAGCAGCATGGGTGAGGCGGGAGCCCCTAATTTGGGGGATACCAATGGGGGCCGAGTGGGAAGAGCACATTTCCTTATATGCAGATGATATCCTGCTTTACTTTGAAAGACCAAAGCAGTCAGCTGACATAATACTTCAAATATTTCACATATCTGGGGAATACTCAGGGTACCGTGTAACTGGGACAAATCTGTGTTGGTCCCACTGGCGGGAGGCGCCCCGGCACTTACAAGGGAATGTGTAATACCGGGGCGTGGCCAAGATGGCGGCGAGTGCGGACGCACTTTGCTGACCTCAGCGCTTGGCCAGCCAAAATATCCTGCAATCCAGCGAAATGAGCCACCTATCCGGGGTCTAATGTGCGGCAGTAGCTCCCCGCACGCATACTGACCCCCAATTTTGGAGTGGAGGCGAATCAAGAGTTATGCTAGAGGTGCGGCGCCGTGGCTGCCGGCGACTGCGGCCCTCGGCTGCGCCTGTGCCGCCTGGCATTATCGGAAGGAGGGGGAGGCAGAGTAGAACACGATCACGTCGGCAAGAGAAGCGGCGGTTCCCCCCTCCCCGAAGCGGAGTACGGCGATTGGAGGTGAGCGCGGAAGCCGAACATGCTCACCGGAGGTGAGCGCTTTGTGTACCCGGACCCGCCGTTGCTGCGATCCCTGCGGCTGACGCCCGGTTCGGTCTGCGAGTGGCTGGGCTTGGGTCTGCACGGCAGGCTTTGCCTCCCTCCTGGGTCCTGAAGATCACGCAGCTGGTGGCCTCGAACACATCGGCCGCATACGGATACTCTCCCCCCACCCTTCGACAGGAACTGGGGCCGGGCCGCGCCTAAGAAACTGCGCAAAGAGCGCTGAGCGGCCTGCAACGTGTAAAAGAAGGCGGCGCATTGCTGGAGGGCCCGATCGCTCCCGCTGTAAGATCCCCGCCGCTACTGAAGCAGTGCATCCCCCCCCCCGGGCCTGGAACATCGCCTGTAGCGGAGGCCCAGTGATTCGCGCTACACCCTAGAGGCCATCAGAGAGGCGAAAAGTACTAAGTTACTAGCAAAAACTTGTAATATACAAAGTGACACCACGAGGGCCCCTGGGCTGCTGCGGATATCTTCGACGATTCTGATGCCGCCACCGGGGCGCTCAAAGGCTGTGGAAGCGGCGCCCCTGGGAGGGTGCAAGAAGCTTGGATCCCATGACACGTGGTGAATTCTCTCTGCCACACCTGCTGAGGGCACATCCTGGGCGGCCTGGCATCCCCCACAACGTGAGTACACACAACTTGAAATACGGAGTGGACTGTTGTGCGGGGCAGTTACTGCAAATGCCCCCCACATTTCCTGAGACACCGCACATGCTTTCTCCCCCCACCCCCTGGAGACACTAGAACAAAGGGATTGTACCACTGGGCACAACACGATTAATGGAGCGAGGGTGACGCAATAAGACACCCTGAGAGGTGCGGGTGAAAGAATACTCGATGGCTCACGAAGGCCTGCCGTGTGAGAAAAGGCCTGTGCCTCCATTGTTGGTGGGTCCAACCAGCGCCCATACTCACAATAGGAAAGCCGCGGGCGGACAAACCGCAGCCCCAGCAGACAGAAATAATGGCGGTTGCAGCAGATGGAGGAAACGCTGCGCAACAAGGTGCTCCCAATGCAAGTGCCCCACCAGATCACTCACATCGGTTTGATGAATTGATGGCAGCAATACTGGACATCAAGACCACGCTAGGACCTAAAATAGATACACTATGCACCAATATGGGCTTCCTAAGAGAGGATTATAAGAAACTCAAGGCCAGAGTGGAGGAGTCGGAATCTGCACTGGCGGCCCTGCGCCCCACTGTGTCCAAGACCACAGACCAACTCAAATCCCTGCAGAAAGAGGTGGAGTACTTGGTGAATCGGCTGGAGGAGCAGGAAGGTCGCTGCCGCAGGAACAATATTCGCATTGTGGGGTTACCGGAACGAATAGAGGAACCAGCCATGGACCTGTACCTGGAAACCTGGATCTCCAACGAAATCCTACAGAGTAGGGTCTCCAAATTCTTCTCCATAGAAAGGGCACATAGGTCCCGGGTGGCCCTCCACGACCAGGTAACTTGCCGCGACCAGTGGTGGCACGATTGTTTAACTACAGAGACCATATCCTCCAGGTGACCAGGTCCAAGGGCCCCTGGCAGGTAGAGAACGCAACAGTACATATCTACCCTAACTACACACTGTCTGTCCAACGCCGTAGATCCTCCTACATGGAGGCTAAGAGATGCCTCAGGAAACACCAGATACAATATTCGCTGCAATACCCAGCCAAACTGCGCATTCGCCACAAAGAATCCAATATATACTGCTCCACTCCAGAAGAAGCCTGGTCTTGGATAGACCAAAATGGACTCGCACACCCTCCACCCACTACCCTGGCAGAATCATGAACACCCTGGAAACTAGTAGGCGCACGTAGAGGGCGGGGGAGGAGCAAGATACAACGACCCACTAAGAAGCAGGTGGCAGCGGAGCGGGCGCAGGCCATAAAGACGGCGGAACACCTCAACAACACCACAGCGCCTACGAGATCTGAAACGGAATATTTAGCACGGGCGCTTTCTGACCACAACCCATTGCAGCTGCACCTCTCGTGGGGGCGCTCGCAGAGCTAGGATCCCGACCTGGCGTCTCTCCGTTGCTGTGCTTAGGGACACGACATTTCGCTCTGCCATATCACAGACAATCACCACATACTTCCAGGAGAATACGGGTACTGCCTACAATAGGGGCGTAGGGTGGGATGCATTTAAAACGGTCATTCGGGGAAACGATATCAAAACACATGCGGCTCACGCATGGCACTGACGGCAGATTTATGCAGACACAAGGCGGAAATCCAAAGATGTGAAAGCCTGGTGCCCACGGACCCTCAGGTGACTCCCCTACTGGCCAAGGCGTGGCTAGCATATAAGGAGACTTCAGACAGTCTATGCGTGCTGGACTACAAACACTATCTAGCCCGACAACACACAGAAGGCAATAAAGCAGGCAAAATGTTAGCTTGGCTCTTGAAAACTGATGCCTCCCAAACTCCAATCACATCGATGTACAATAACGAGGGCGTGCTAGTAAACACACAGGCGGCAATTAATGACTCATTTTATAAATACTACACAACTTTGTACAGAGCGCCAGTCACAGATAACCTCCCCTATATACAACGCTTTTTAGCACCAGTGCAGCTTCCGCAGGTCACGAAAGTCCAACATGACTCGCTAGAGGAATCTATCACAGAAGATGAAATATCAGACACCATTAACAGTTAGCGGCGGGTAAGTCTCCGGGCACTGATGGCTGGCTTTCAGAGTTTTACTCTACTCATTCTGAAGAACTCCCAGCATTCTTGCGAGAAGCACTGTTAGTAATACTGCCTAAACCGGGTAGAGATCCGCCGAAGATGGCATCGTATTGACCCCTGTCCTTATTAAATGCAGACTATAAAATATTGGGGAAAGTGCTGGCCAATAGGCTACTAGAAACGGCATCCCTTCTGATACATGAGGATCAAAACGGCTTTATCCCGGGGAGGAGTACCGCATTGAACTTGCGCCGACTGTTCAGGCTACTGGACTGGGTCCGTGCGGAGACTGACACCCCCTGATTAGCAGCCTTGGATATCGAAAAGGCATTTGACACCTTAGGGTGGCAGTATCTGCTGGAAGTGCTGGGTAAATTTGGCATTGGGCCCAAATATTTGCGCTGGGTGCATATATTATACACTAACCCGCAGGCAAGAGTAAGAACGGCTCGAGACATATCCCCACAGTTTGTTATAGAGCGAGGCACCAGACAGGGCTGCCCCCTGTCGCCTATACTATTTGAATTTGCTATGGAGCCCTTAGCATGCAAAGTGTGACAACGGGTGCTGGACTGGGATATCCATGCAGATAGACTGGCATATCATCTCGCTATATGCGGACGATGCACTGGTCTACCTCCGGGGGGAAGGCACTGTACTACAGGATCTGATGGCGCTCCTGGATGCCCACGCTCAGGCCTCGGGCCTTCAGGTTGACTGGCCCAAGTCAGTAGTTTTTCCCATTAAAGCGATCCCACTGGATCAGAGACAGGCCCTGCCTAGAACCCTGCTGGAATGGGCATTCGACACCTATCTGGGCGTGCAGATCTGTCACTCTAGCGCAGACGTCATACATGGGAACCTGGGTAAGGCAGTATCCAGAGCACGTGCAACGCTGCCGTTCTGGCGTGGTCTCCCCTTGTCCCCTATGGGAAGAGTGGCCATTGCTAAAATGCTTCTCCCGAGGCTTCTGTACTTTTTCACTGCTCTCCCACACAGGCTGCCTCAGAGCATATTTAAAGAACTGGAGGTACTACTGGTGGCACTTATATGGGGAGGCTCTAGGTCTAGAGTGGCACTCGGTAAACTGTACCTACCACTCACAGATGGGGGATTGGGGGCACCAAACTACGAGCACTACTATGCTGCCGCACAGCTCCAGTGGCCAATGAGAAGGCTAGCGAGTGCCCAGGTGACAGATGTCCAGCTTGGCAATGCCCTTAAGACATACAGCCATAAAAAAATGGCTATCGGGTTCCACCACTGCGATACAAATGAAGCAGGGCAACCTGCTAATGATGGCAGCCAGACGTAGCTGGATACGATATGTGATGCCTAAGAGCCAAGCAGCACCATATGCACCTATGATACCACTCGAGATTCTACCGGGTTCATTTGCTTGCCATGACCGCCCGGAATTAGAGTCCTGGGCAGAGGTGGGACTGGATACCTGGGGCGACTTATTTGTGGATGCACAGCTACAGAGCCTGGAAGGGCTGATTGAGGACTTTGGTATCACACAGGGTACTTTCATGCCTTATGCGGTACTAGCGCGGCAATTCCACCAAACATGAGGGAACGTTGAGACAGAACCAGACACATCACAGGTGCTGCAGACTTTGCTTACACATGGGAAGGGCAGACATGCGATGACAGCGATATATAGCTCCCTTAGGCCTGGTCCTAGTCCCCTACTGGCAACGCTCCGCGCGTATTGGGATTACGATGTGTAGTCAGCCACCATGAGTGATAAGCAGTGGGCGCAGTGTATCGGGTATCCCCAAATTATATACGCAGTTTAATTATTTACACCATACTTACTTAACACCACACAGACTGGCCCGCATGTACCCCACATCTGTCGACATATGCCCTCGCTGCTCAGGATCAGACGCAAAGCTCCCCCACAGGGTCTGGGTATGCCCTTGCCTTGGGGCCTACTGGAACGATATTGCGGCGATACTAGGGGAAGCAATCAACACTACAATTCCCGTGCAAGGCCTACACTTCTTACTTGGCATCACCTAGCGTACTGCAGTGCGGAAAAACCTCAATAAATTCCTAGACCTAGCTTTGGCATTAGCAAAGCGGAGAATAGCTATGTCCTGGAAATAGAGCACAGCTCCCAGCACACACATTTGGCTATTGGATCTCCGCAAGGCATTGGTGGCAGAGCACACAACACAAACACTGAAGGCGCCCCAAGACCCCCCACAGACCTACCCCATGCAATGGCAGGAATACTTGTCGTTTCTGGAAGGCAAATTGAATACACCTAGTTCCTCACAGGGATGAGATGGCTTCTATGCCGGGCATTAGGAACCACATGCTAACATATAGCGGCGTGCGAGTTGGGCACCTCTCCAGGCATAACCTGGCTTAATTGGGCAAGACCTCCAACTTTCGCGAGCACGCGACGGCGCGAAGCGCGCAACATCCCCCATCTCTCCCCCCTCCTCGTCTGCACTGTTCCCACTGTCCTTAAAAAGTACACACATAAGCAGTCACCCTAGCTCATATATTACCCGAATCACTATGTACATATGAGTTAGTTGAGATCGTATAGTTTGTGTTCATTGTGAATTGGTTGGTGTGAAAATATAGAGATAGAAAAAAAGTCAGTTGGTTTATTTGCTGATTACAAAGAGGACAACATACATAGACATGTATAAAAAGTTAGATACGGTTTTCTTTTCTTTTATGTCACCAACATGCAGCACAGCCTGGCTCCCCACCTAGCGCCAAGTGTGTAAATGCCACTGTACTGTTTTGTATAATAAAGCTGGCAGATTGTATTATGCATAACCAGTGAAAAACCAATAAAGACGATTTAAAAAAAAAAAAGGGAATGTGTAATACCATTGGAGCTCAACGGTTTTAAATACCTGGGGATCAACATCACTAGGGACCCCCAGGCATTCTATATCAGAAACGCCGGGAAACAGCTAGCCCGGTTTGTATCAGATGCTACATGATGGAAAACACTCCCCTTGACACTGATGGGCCGTGCAGCGCTATTCAAAATGATGTCACTCCTCAGATTAATCTACGCCATGCAAAATACCTCCCATGAATTACCGGACACATTTTTCCGCAGAATAGAATTGAGAGACTTGTTCTGGTGTGGGGGAACCCTGCGGATAGCCCTTAAAAAGTTGCAGAGGGGAGTTTATGAAGGGGGTTGGCTGTTCCCGGTGTCAA
This sequence comes from Calotriton arnoldi, assembly GCA_963921515.1. Classification (NCBI taxonomy): domain Eukaryota; kingdom Metazoa; phylum Chordata; class Amphibia; order Caudata; family Salamandridae; genus Calotriton; species Calotriton arnoldi. The sequence continues at coordinate 1,277,811 of CAWUFW010002053.1, forward strand.
AACATACTATTGGGCCATGCAGCTGGTGTGCGTGAATGACTGGGTCTTCGGAGACATGGAGGAACCAGCCTACAGGGTAGACAGAGATGCCATGGGGCAAAGAGGATGCCCATCTGTCCTGTATGATAAAGGCAGGGTCAAAAATCTCCCAACGCACACGCAAGTAGTAGTGAATGCATGGCATGCCCCCACCAAGCACATGGGCTGGGGGGGAACCTAACAGGAATGACGCCGCTGTGGGATAATAAAAAAATGCAATGGGTGGACTCCGTACACAGCCTAAACAAGTGGGAGTTGCTGGGGTAAGAGAAACTGGGGGACATATGGCGAGGCCAGGCCTATATCACGTTGGTAACCCTGCAGCAGGAGTACGAACTGGGACCGGGAGAATGGCTGAGATGCCTCCAACTGGGCCACACCCTCATAGACTTCAGGAGGGTACCTCCCTTCCAGATGCGTCTCCCCTGGAGGACAGGTTATTGACAGAACCATTACACTCCAAAGCCATTTCAATGATATATAAAAAGATCATTAACAATTCGCCAGATCCTTTGGAGGGGCTGAGAGCTCAATGGGAACGAGACCTGGGCTCACTAGAGGAAGATGAATGGATGGAAGCAATGCAAAGTCCAAGGGAGGTAGCAATCCGAGCTAGATTTCGGTTGGTTCAGTTAAAGATTGTGCACAGGGTTTATTACCCCAGAACCACACTGCACAGGATGAGACACAGTGAAACAGGGCCGTGCCACAGATGATGCGGGCGGAACGGGACTTTCTTCCACCTGATTTGGGAATGGCCAAAGATACAGACCTATTGGAAGGACATTGGGAAAAGATGGCAGAGGTGGTGGGGATGGAAGGTCCAATAGATCCAAAGTGGCTTCTCTTACTGATCCCGAATGAGCAGTCCTGGCCCAAATACATGACACAATGGCTCAAAGTGGCAGCGGTGGTGGCCAAACGCAACGTCGCCAAACACTGGAGAGCGTTGGCCCCTCTGGGAGAAGCAGACTGGGCCTCTGACCTAGACTGGTGCCAACAGGCGGAACACACAATTTACTTGAGTAGAGGGTGCCAGAAGAAATGGGAGAAAATCTGGGCGAACTGGCGAGCTTATAGAGGTACGTAGGGAGTAGGCACACTAGGGTGGGGGGGCCACTGGATAACATTCCCTGCAGAATGCCGAACTGAATGGTGTATGCTGGAACATGTAGCCTGTAACTTCGACTACAATATGTGATTGAAATGTTGATTATTGAGCATGTTTAATAAAAAATTAAAAAAGAGTTAAAAAAAAGAGTTAGAGAAAGGCATATTGTGTATTGTAAAGCTAGTGAGGTACAGGAGGAAATCTTTGGCAAGAAGGAGGCATGTTAACTAAGTAGGAGGCCATTTCCCATGGCTGAAACGGACAACCAAGGTCACCCTGATGTTCCAATTGGAAGGTGGGAGAATCAAAGGATGTAGCCATTTTCAACTGTGAAGTCGGTGGAATTTTTCTGGAGATAATGATGCAGATTTTGTATGTGTTCATTTGGTGTTCGCATTGTTAGTTAAGCAGCAGATGCCCTTAGACTTGGAGAGGTACAGACCTCTTGCTATATTTCTCATTGTGTGGCTTATGATATACTCTTCCCTAGACTTGGAGAACTTCTACTGAAGACTCCATTATGCGGACACCTTTCTTGCTTCCCTGATTGAAATAGGACTTTCCTGATTCCTAGTTTAGAATAGGGCTTAATAGATTTCTTTAGACATCCTCATGTATAGGCAGGAGGATCGAAACCTGCAATCTAATCATCAGATTCAGTTTCTCATTTTCTGCATTGCGGCTACTGAACTCCTCATATGCTTCCTGTTATGGAGGATACATTTCGTTCGACACTTTGGATTTCCATTAGTAATTCTGTATTTTTACAATATGTTTCTGTGACTTATTTATCTCAGTTTGGCTTCGAGTCTGTAATAAACCTTTCAAACTTTCCTACGGACTCAGACTTTTATTGTGTGGTCATAAAGACAACACTGTAATCTAAATTTAATTTGATGTTAACCCCTTTTACCTCTCAGGCTACTACAAAAATCTATCGACCGGAGACAGATGGTAAGAAAGGCTCAGTGCCCTCTCAGACTGAATTGAGAATTACACGGAATGTAGGAACACCACTGTAGCGTCCTACCCAGCTCGGGAGCATGTAACAGACCATGCCGCAAACTGAGCTCTGGTTTGCACATCTTTATTCTTCAGCATGCAACCGTTAACTGAACTCAGTGCATCACAAACTTTATTAACCAGACCTAGTCAAACCCGCCAGATTACGTAATACTTGTAAGGAGTCTGCAGAGGACCACTAGAGGCCTCAAACACAAACACGACATCTCCCCCTTTGTTAAATAAAAAGTACCAACAATATATATACACATTCTAAGTCCTCAATGAGTTGTCGAAGTGCTTCCACCGGTGTTCCATATCTAGTTGTACGAGATAGAGAAGGAGCATCTCCACCTGGCATCTCAGGAGCAGAGTCGGATGTTTGACTGGGGCACTCAGGTGCACTTACCTCACACATGAGGTCTGGACCTGATGAACATCGAGGCAAAGTCTTAAAGTCTGATGGGTCTCTGGTTATGGATTTTCCTGGTTGCTGGGTAGTTACCATATGTCCTCTGCTCGCAACAACTCTTAGCGGTTCAGCATCAAACAGAGTGTCAGTCTCGTGTGTCTGCTTTTGCTTGACAAAAACTCGGTCTCCTTTCTCGAAGACCGTGTCTCGAGCACATTTGTGCTTATTGACGTAAACCTTTATTTTGCATTTGCGAGAGATTGTGGTGACACAAATCTCGTCAGAGTCTATTGACCGACTGGTGGTCCATTGTGGTATCTTTGTTCCAACAGCTCTCCTGAGCAGCAAGGTGGCAGGACTTTCTCCTGTCGTGGAATGAGGAGTGAAATGGTAGGCACGGAGGGCTGGGCATAAAGCTGACTTGATATCAATGCCTTCCAGCACAGCACACTGAACCACCCTTTTCAAAGTACTCATAAATGGTTCAACAACATCATTTGCCTGTGGATAGAGAGGTGCACTTTTCTGATGCTTAAGTGATTAAGAAAGTCTTTGAACTCCCTGCTATTGAAGGGTGGGACCATTGTCAGAATTTAGAATGGAGTGTACACCCCATGTTGTGAAAATGACATCCAGCCTCTCGATGACTCATTTGTGGTTGATGATAGGTCTTCCACTAGAGGAAAATGTTAGTACTCATCGACAACTACCATGAGATGATGTCCGTTATTGAGAGGTCCGAACCAGTCAACCGCAATCCTCTCCCATGCTTGCTTAGGAAGATCAGACATGCTCAGTGGTTGCAGAGTCATTTTGGGAGACAGACAGTTGCACAGATGACAAGCTTTAAGCTCCCTTTCAACACGTTCATCAAGGCGCAGGAGTAACACTCGATCCCCGAGGGCTCTATTAGTTGCGGCAAAGCCACGATGTCCTCCATGTGGCAGTTCAATGACTTGTTGTCTCAGGCTTTAAGGGATAACTATTCCTGCCCCTCTTAGTATGACACCATCAAGTGTTACAAAGTTCTTTCCAAACATTCTTGAATTTCTGGTACTAAACATCATCTGTTAGAGGTTGAGTATGTTTCCTCCATGATTTGAGCTTAAGTATTGTCAGTATTAGTTGCTGTCAGAATCTGTTGGATACAAAGAGCTGCAGGTACACTGGACTTAACTATGAAATTGATGTAGGCCTCAGCCGCTTTGGACAGTGTACTATGACACTCGTGAAAAGTAGTCTGCGGGGTTTTGATCATTCCCCAGTTTGTGCACAATAGTGTAATCATACTCCTGCAGACGCAACCCCCACCTCTCAATGTGAGGGGGCATGTTGAGTTTTGGATTTCCAAACAAGGTGAGCAACGTCTGATGATCTGTGACAAGGGTGAAATGCTTTCTGTACAGAAGCACATGGAAGTGTTCACACACCCATACTACAGTTAAGTTTGGCAAGGATCGCACCCAACCCTACCGGGCTTGCATCCACCACAATCTCTGTATGCAATTTCAGGGCAAAATAAGCCATTTCAGTTGAATTTTCAATTCCGTGTTTTATATTCCTGAAACTTAGGTCACATTCAGATGACAATTCAAACGGAACATCTCGCTTTGTTAGTTCTTTTAGAGGGGCACGCACAGTGGCAAAATCATGAATGTACCTAGAGCAGTAGCTGGCCATGCCTAAGAAGGATCGCAGCATGGTCACATCTTCTGGAGGACAAGTAGACAATGCTGGTACCTTTTTGGGGTCAGGAGTCATTTCCAAAGAATTTAAGTCTGTTTTTATGAAACTCACACTTCTCTGCATTTAGTGTGAGACCTGCAGCAGCAAGCAGACAGCATACTTGTGTGAGTGCTTTATCACGTCCCTTTCGTGTAACCCCCAACACCAGTATATCATCACTCTAGTTAAAAGCATGTGTGACAGGGTGAATTATTCTGTAGGAAGGTAGGATCTGACTGCATGGTTACCCCAACTTTTTGCCTGGTGTTTTGCTGTTTTTGACTAGTCTGACTGGGATCCTGCTAATCAGGACCCCAGTCTATCTGCTTTCTCCCTTAAATTAACATACATGTACTTTGGTACACTCCAGATTGGATACTGGGGTACCCTTATAAGTCCCTAGTATATGGTACCCATGTACCCAGGGCATAGGTACCCCAGAGGCCTCCCATGGGCTGAAGCATGTATTATGCCACCCATGAGAGGCCATGCAAAATGGAACTCCAGGTCTGCTACAGCAGCCTGTGTAAGATGGTGCCTGCACCACTTACTTTAGATATAGGTTCACTATATCTATAGGTCACTACACTTAAAACTTATAAGTCACCCCTACAGCAGGCCTCATCAATCCTGAAGGCAGGGTGCTGGGTTTTTAGTGAGAGGGTGCCCCTGCATGAGCAGAGCCCCTCTGCAGCCTTCGGAAACCATTCTCCCGGGTTGTCTGTGACTCAGCCGGACATATAGGTAGAGGTGCATTATAACCTCGCGGTAAATGCCATCTCGAAAACGGCTGCATAGAAACATATCGTGTTTGGTATCAAACACCTTGGAATCATACCTCCACACCAGTAACTGGTGTGGGAGGTATGATTCCACCCTTCAGAAGCGAGCTTCGTGGGGTCACTGGTCTAACCGGTGCCAGCCTTCTCGACCCGGACAGCACAAAAAGGATGCTGCCGACCAGAGACACATTTCTGCCCTCCTGCTGCTGAGCCAAGCTCGAGCAGAGGAAGGCAGCACAATAGGCATCCTGTCACAGGGAGGTGTGACCACCTCCCAGACAGGATTTAGTGTATTGGGGCTGGGTGGGTGCACTCAGAGTGCCTGAAAGTCTGCATCTGGGGCACATTGGGTGTCCCTGTGCATAGTCCAGCTCAAACCAGTTGTGGGAGCCAGTGGCTCCTGCTCTGGCGCGAAACTGGACAAAGGACATGGGTGTAACCACCCTTCTGTCCTGGCCCTCCCCTAGGAGGGTCCCCTGAATCTGTCCAACCCTCTCCCGTGGGTACAAAAGGGCTTACCTGGCTGTAAGACTTTAGATTTTACGTGGACAAGATTCTACAAGAAGAAACCACTGACCTTCGACCGTCTGGACACTCTGGACTTCGCTGGACCTCGACTTCGTCCCCCTTTCCGTCCGAAGCTTGGTTTGTGCCCGTGCTCCATACAGGCTCTGTGCAGGACCTGTGGTGCACTAAAGACAACTGAATAATCTCCCTTGGAGTGAAGGAGTCACTCCCCTGCACTTGCAGGCACCTAAGTGCAACTGACCGGTCTGCTGCTCCTGAGCTCCTGCGGACTCCGAAGATTTCAGCAACACAGGAGATGGGTTTTCGAAGGTCCCTGAGGCCAAGCTGCCCTCTCACCGAGTTTGAGGCCAGTATCCCTCGTGGGGACTGCATAACCCGAACCCCTGTGCACCGCATCCATTTGCAAGTACATATGCTTGTTGGCGATTCCCGAGCTTGTGCATTTGGCTCCGTGTAGTCCTGAGCAGTATTTGCACCAAAGAACTCCAGCCTCCTCGCACCGAGTGCTTCGTGGGCTGGTACTTTGCAATCTTGCCCGAGGTCCCCTCGCGACTCCTGGTCCTTCGGCCTGTGGGTCCCCCCGAGGGTCATCTTGATTTCTGCTGGGCTATCCTGGTTGCTCCAGACGTGCCCTGACTCCCCATTGCTTGGTGAGTCCCCTGGACCTTGCTGGTCCACACCGTAACCTGCTTGACCTTCCTGCGTGGGTTGCTTTTGCCAAGGCTTGTTGGTGCTCCAGCCGGACACTGACCCCTCAGCACTTGCCATCCTTCGTGGGACAGCTCACCTTCGGCTCCTGGTCATCCTCGACGTCTCCTGGTCCTCGTGGCTGCAGAGTCAAGCATCCATTCTTCGTACCTGAAGCAACCGACATCGGTGGGCATTCGTCTACTGAGCCCCTGGTCACTCTGAAGTGACCCAGACTCTGTCCCCTCTGCTTTCAGGTTCCATCTTCCTCGAATCCAGGCTTGGATTCCACCGGACCCTTTTCACCTTCACGGCAGCAGTACTTCTTTGCAGCTCTCCATTGAGAACGACGGCAGTTTCCAACGCCACTTCAGACCTATGCACCCGGCTCCTCTGGGATAGGTAACTCTGGTACTTCGGTATCCACGGGTGGGGTGGCTCTTCAAACTCTTAAGTTCCAACAGGTTTGCTCGAAGTCCTCCTAGAAGGGTCCTTAAACTCTAAAAGTGTAACCGTGACTTCCCCATAGAATTGTACGGAGCCCGCGGTCGTGTTCCCACACTGCACCCAGCCTCCGTAGGGTCCCCGTCTACTCACCTTGGGTGGTTCCTTGGGGTCCCAGCGATTCTACGTGCTCCTGACCTTGTCTTGATCTCAGTCGTGACTGTTATACCACTATTTTAGTATATGGTTTGGTCTCCCCCTGGAGCCCACTGTGTATTGTGCTACTTACAACTGTTCTCTTGATCTCGTATTGTGTGCTTTGTGTTCTATCCTCGTATAGAGGATAGTAGAGTGTTATATTAATAAATACATATTTTTATATAACTACTAGTGTGTTTCTCCTTCATTTAGTCATTCAGGAGGTGATATTCTGGTAAAACAAGCTGCTTTACATTCCTTCAAGATTAAGCCTGAAGGCTGCTCTCCACAGCTACCACTAGGATAGCTTTCTAAAGGTTATCTTTGACCTCATACATCATAAGGGTCGTTTGGACTGGTGCAAGGTGCCCACTTTAATTAGTGGTTAGCATATACCAGGCCAACTTCTCACATATTCTACGAATTAAATCTTGAAAGATTTCTGCAGCTGACGACACATCAAAACTGAGTCTTTTATATCTGAACAAACCAGCATGAGTTGAAAAAGTAGTAATCTACCTACATTTTTCTTCCAGTTCAAGTTGATGGTAGCCTGTGTTCAAATCAAGGCGGGAGAAAACTTTGACGCCTTTCAGCTGCATGCTCATGTCTGCAATGTATAGACCTGGGTGTCTCTCTCTTTCGATTGCTTTGTTGCATAGCAACACAAATGCGCACTGAACTTCCATAGTCCTTTTTTGGCACCACCACAATGGGTGAAACCCATGGTGTCGGACCAGAAGAGCGCTTGATATAATGCTTCAACAGTGTTTCTAGATCTTTCTCAGTGGCGTCCTTCAAATGAAAAGCAATTCAACGGTGTTGCTATGCAAAAGGGTGAATATTTTCATTTATGTGAAACTGCACCTTCATTGTCTTAAGTTTCCCAAGTCCATGAAACAATGTTGGGAATTGACTCACTATTTCGCAATAGGCATTCAAGTTGTAGTTAATATAGATCAGTTCCATGTCAGCAGCAGTATCGGGTCTTAGTAAACATGCACCCGACAACGTACCTGGGAGGACATGAAATAGCGCTTGCACTGTCGATTTCTTATGCCTCATGGTTGCTACAAAGGAGCCTTCAGTCTGCAAGGATGTAGAGGCTGCTCAGGTGTACACCTTTTTTCTCGGTGTGAGAAGTGGAATCGGAGACAGTTCCTTGTACTTGTCTGCCGGCATGATGCTTTTCGACGCACCACTGTCTATAATAAAAGTTGTAAGGCCACCACTTCCCTTGAGAGTGATTTTGAGACCATGTCGAAATGACAGTTGTTGCTTCGTGTGGCGAGTCTTTTTAGATTTGTGTTCTTTGCAAGTGGCCAATCCTACATGTGCACGTTGGTCTGTAACTGACATCACCATTGCACATCCATCTTCCTCAATGTCACTCAATGATGGCGTTAACAAGCCTTTTGAAGCTGAATTTGATAATGATCAACTTAGTTGTTTCCACTTGCCTTAGTTGATGTTGTCATTTGGCCTTGTGGGAGTGGCTAGTGTGCTTCTGGAACTTTCTGGCATCCATCTTCTTGTCTCTCCGTGACGCATTTAGTTTCTTTTTTGCTTTGCAAACAGTTATGAAATGGTTCTCCTTCCTGCAGTCTTTGCATATTTGTCTATTGGTGAGACATTTACCTTCATGTGGAAAGGAGAATCCACAGTGGACACACAATTTCTTTTTCTTCGGGGACATCACTCTGTGGGCTTCTGCCTTGGGTTTCTGCTTGCTTTTCATGCCGAATGCGGATTCATTTTGGGTTGTTCAAGCTTCCATATCAGCGGCTTGTTGATCAGCACATTCCTCCGCTCTTGCAACCATGAGCACTTTCTCTAAGCTGAGCGTTTCTTGCAGCATGCGTCATCAGAATGAATTGGACAGGAAACCATAGATAACTCTAAAATGCATGATTTCTTCATCATTGAATTCACTGAACTTGAAGTGCTTCATAACCGTATCAAGCCTCTCAGTAAACTCATCCATCATCTCACCAGGTTGTTGTTTTGCCCGGTTGAAAGCATACCTTTCATAGTCGACATTCGGCATTGGATTGAACTTGTACTCCAGCATCTTCTTGATCTGATGATATGATACTTCATCAGCTTGTGATATCTTCTTTAACACTTCTTTTACTCAGGCACCTGCGAGGTTCTTTAAGTATTTGATCTTTTTGTCATCTGCTTCTTCTATAGCATCTATGAAGTCATCGAACGTTTCGATCCAGGCAGTCCATCTGGCGCTAATATTCTGCTTTTTGGTGGCATTGAAAGGAGGATGTGGTTTCAGGAACACAGCAGCATCGTATTTTGTGCTGTTTCCTAATGACGTTGAGAGTATATGCTGTTCAGGCAGCGTTTGATCTTCAGCGTCTCTTGGCCGTCGCGCCTGATCTGAGGTTGGCGGGCACCATCTTTCTACTTTACACGGAGTAATAGTTTCGCTTCTTGCACATGTGCTTTACCGCTCTCGACTTTATGCATTATACCTGGCTGTAGCTGTCTTTAGCATTTCTCTGTGCCTGGTCATCTTTGCCTTAATTGCCTTTTTTGCACCAGACTGTTGCTGCCTTTGGCGCTTCTTTGTACCTGGTTGTCACGGTCTTCAGCGTTTCTGCTTTGTATTGGTGCTGGCTCTGTGTTATGCTGTGGTGCAGTATCTCTTCTTTTGACCTTACCAGTAGATTTTTGGCAGGCTTACTGATTGTGTGCCTCCGTAGGGCCTTCACCTTCTTCAAAGGCCTTTCAAAAGCTGGAGTTGCACTTTGACTCCACATACACGAAATGTAGACCTCTTCTTGAGGCGCACGTGGCATGCACAAGTAATTAGCTAGACCACGGCAAACTCTCAAGGAAAGCACTCTTGTATCTTTGGGGACACGTATCCCCTATCTTGTCGCCAGTTGTAGCATCCTCCCCAGACAGGGAGCATGTAACAGACCCCCACCACACATGTAGCTCTGGTTTGCATGTCTTTATTCTTCAGCATGCAACCGTTAACTGAAGCACTGCGTCACAAACATTATTAATCACACACAGTCACACTCACCAGATTACGTAATACTTGTAAGGAGTCTGCCGAGGACCACTAGAGGTCTCATACACAAGACACGACAACCACAATTTCAGTTTTCTTACCTGCACATTTAGCCGGTTCAAATCCCTGTTAATGGGAAAAGTAGGTAGGAACTGGCGCAGATGCACTGGTAGACTCTTATTTTCCACTTATAAGGCGATAACCTGTAATGGGCCGCTAAGCCTATTCAAGGTAGTACTGATGTCCGCATATTGGTACTTCCGGCTGTAGGCATAATGATGCAAGGGTCCCACACGTTAATGATGTCATGAAAGTAAACGGGAGGAACAGGAAAGAGACCATCCCATTCTAAATATGCATCATTGTTTTCAGAAGGGCAAGGTTACAGAGGATGAAAGCCACCATAAGCACAGGCATCAAATGCTGCTCGTTCCTTTCTTTGTAATGACTGAACTGAAATGTGAATGATTAAATTTACCACACGCCTATCAGCCACGTTTTGAATTGGACGGGCATGTTTAAATAAGTGAAGAACAAAAGAGGCTATTCCTTAGAAGCAAAAACGTGGTTTTTCGGCTCTCGGGGCTGAGCGTCAATCTCTTTACCTTTTTAGCCAAACAGGAACATTATTACTGACGTTTTGCTACAGGGCAGAAAGTGACAGGTGCGCCATGACATCACACATATGAGGCACTGTGTATTATAAGAAACAAAGTACTCCTGTCTGTATATCACGAGTGTAAAAGCAAGTCACCTCGGCATTACTCATTCTTATAAATATATTTGGCCTTTGACGTTGTGCTTGGTGTGGTTACGGGGCTGCTAAGCAAGTTTAAATATCTTGATGAGGTCGGGTGAGACTGAGAAACTGAATTACTTGTTAAGCACAGGGCAACCAGGCAATAAAAACGAAAGAACAAAAATGGCAGCATTACTTAAAGCAGCAAAGAAAACATATATGATTAAAGTGAATTGAACGATTGACAATCTGATGAGTCAATATATGTTTTCTTGTTTTGATATGTTATCTGAAACAACAATAGAGTACTGAAAGATAATTTTCTATATTTTTTTTTAAGATGAGGATGTCGTACCAAACAAGAAGAGGGTGTTGGTGACTAATACATTAAATGTGAATAATACTGCCAGGATGATTAGTGACTGGTCCTGGATATTTGTATTGGCGATACAATGATGAATTGATTTGTGCCATAATGCAACTGTTGTTTGTATAATGATCTGCAAGCAAATGGCCCTTAGTTTAACTTACACTAAGTTAAACATTGCAAAGTGTGACACATCAGCGCTGGAGGTAATAAATGCAGAGAGAGAGGAAAAAATGAGGCAGGCTAATGTGCATCATGTCATATTTTTTCCTGAAAAAGCACTAAACAGGGAGGTACAACACTGTGTAAACAATATTTAAACTATCATGCTTTACTTTTCCATTTAGAGAATGTGCAGAAAGTGTGTTTCATTGACCTTTGTGATATAGAATTGTAAGAAATTGAGTTATTAGTTGAGATGGGTGGAAACCTCACTCAAACAAACACAATCCTTGCCAGGGTGAACCACTAAACTCACTATATAAATATGTGCCCAACACTCAGTAGCCAGGCACAAAAGCAGCCAGGCTTAACTTAACGGCAAAGTTTAAAGTTTATACGCAACACTCAAGCAGCAATAAAGTGAAAACAAGACACAAGAAAAATCTCAAACTAAAACGGAGTTAATTTAAAAAAATAAAATGCCACCAAAATGACAAAAGTCCAATCAGTGGAACCAAAGTTATGAATTTTTAAAGTTTCTAGCAAAAACAGTGCCAAAAAGCACAAAGCACCAATTGTGGTTATCTGGTCGCACTGGACCAGGTAAAAGTCACAAGTTCAGGTTGACCGCAATGGAGCATGGATCGGATACAGGGACCTTCTTCGTCCTGCTGCAGATTTTACCTTTTCTGAGTCCAAGTCCATGCAGGAGCTGCAGCGGAGCTTCGGTTTTGCAGTTGCCACAAGGAGACAGTTGTTGGCGCGAGCAACAGGTTAGGCATCACGGATGGCTGCCTTGAAGCCCGAAGAGTCGGTCATCACTCGAGCTTCACTTTCGCGGTCGACGAGGACTGTCGCCACTGGCACTGGATCTCAGAGCAAATGCAGAGTCAATCCTTGCTGGAGATTCACTTTGGCAGGCGCTGTGGATGTTCGTTGGGCGACGTAATTAGTTCATTTGCGTTCGTGAAGAGCCCAAAAAACCTTTGGATCTTCACCGGGAGCTCAGGGCTTGTAGTTTTGAGGTAGGAGTAGTGCACTCTGATGCCAGCTAAGGTTTCAGAGCCTGGAAAGGTACCTCTTGGGGATCAGAACTCTCTCCATCAGAAGCCATCAGCATGGCTCATTCAGATCTAGTTGGTGCTGGTCAGCTGGGCAGTTGCTGGAGAAGTCTCTGGAAGCTTGTTGTGTCCCTGTAGTTCAAACAAGAGGTAACTTAACTGGCCATTGAAGTCACTTTTGGGGGGCCTGGGTTCAAGGCAAGGAGGTCCAATCTTTCTTCTTCAGACAGCCAGGCAGTCCTTCTTTTAAATCTTCAACAGGTCAGGAGTGTTCTGATGAGAGATTCTGAAGGTGCCACTTTTATCCCTAGTGCCAGGCTGTGGTTGGGGGTTGCCCCCTTCGTCCAATCTTCCCCTTTTCCTGGGTTTGGCTCCATACTATCTAATATAACAAAGGGCAGGCCGGCATAGGTGTGAACTGCATTTGTCAGTGGCAGGGCAGGCAGTCAGGAAGATGGGTGGGCAAATCCTGAGGTTACTCTTTGAAGCTCAAGCAGGCCGAGTACCACCAGGACATCCTCCTCAGGAGATGAACACACTGCCCCACACCCAAGGCAATATTGTCCCCATGTCCGAGAGGAATACACAAAACGCCACAGGAGAGCAATTCACAGTGATTTGACCCTGGACACTGGCAGAAAGGCCCATTTAGTTTAGCTAAAAAAATGCCAAATTTCTAAAATTCTACTTTATTATTAAAGAGGATTTTAAATTACAATTCATTTGAGTGGAAGAAGCATTTGCTTCTAGGAAGTGATCTGGTCCCAAACTGAAGTTATCACTTAGTGTAATAAGGCAACTCAGTGTTAGTCTGTGCAAAATATAGCCTTACAACAGTGAAAAACAACTTCAGGAGTTTTTCACGGTCAGGATATGTGTAACATAAAATATACATGTTCTACTTTTTAAATAACATGCACCCTGCTCTATGAATGGTTAGGGCCTACCTTAGGGGTGAATTATAAGTATTAGAAAAGGAAGGTTTAGCCCTCACAAAAGGTTGATTTTGCCAGGTCGAAATGACAGTTTGAAACTGCACTACAGGCTGCAGTGGCAGGCCTGATACACATTTTGCAGTGCTAAATTTAGTGGGTGGCAACTGGGTGCTGCTACCCACTAGCAGCATTTAAATTACAGACCCTGTGTGCAAGTAGTAGCATTTACTAGGATTTTGAAACAAATTAGATGTGCCAATTAGGTGTAGGCCAATTTAACCATATTTTAGGGAGAGAGCACAGGCACTTTACCTCTGGCTAGCAGTGGTAAAGTGTACAGAGTCCTAATGCCCAAAAAAACAAGTTCAGCAAAACAGGGGAGTGAAGGCAAAACGTTTGAGGGAATACCACAAAAAGGATGTCAGATCTAACAAGAATGTTCCACAAAGTGTCAGGGTTTCAAATTGTTCACTTTAGCCTATATTATTGTTCTAGCAAGTGCATTACCCCACTGAACTATGGCATTTTTAAATAGCGATCAACTTCCTGTGAAGAATTAATTCCTGTTCCTTCAAGCGAAGTTAAAATAGCCTTAGTGCTTTATTACATGTTGAATGTTAGAAATATAGTGCTTGCCAAAGCTTGAAAACTGTAGCATAGTCAGTCAAGAAACCAACACTGTAGGGCACTGCAAGATTCTAAAAATATTAGAAATAAATTAATTACATTCATAACAATCCACGCAGGAGATGAGAAGGTTCCCTATGTTTTTATATAGTATGTGACAGACAGGGCTCAGCTCACCTTCCAGCCTGTACCACCCTTTTGTTAGGTTGCAGTGGTGACAATTAGACAGGGATGTTGGTCAGCATAAGCTCTATGCTTTGAGAATTCAACAGCAAAAGATCAGGCCCTAACTCTCACCTAGGGATCTGTTTGAAAGATCATCCCATATTGGTAGCGCCTATCTTTCCAGATAACTCATCAGGTCATTCTTTGAGTTGTTTTCTTCACTTGCTTTCAAAAGAACCAAATTGGCACAAGGCACGTTACAGCAATGAATTGTAACAAGGATAGCATGCCTCATATGTCCTGCTGGCATGGAGCACTCGGGCATGGACCATGAGATATTAAAAGGCCACAAAACTCTGGTTTTGACCAGCTTCTGGGCAATATTTTGTAAGCTATCATTGGATCAATATTCTAAGAAGCTCAGTTCTATGAGACAGTATTGAAGTATATTGTTTCACTGAAAGGCAGTATTCTGTGTTTTATTTTTATGCGGTACACAAGTTTTTTTTCTCAGACAACGGGGTTCCTTTTTTTAAATGATTTCACTTTACAATAATGTTCTTTATGGCCATTACTCCTGTATCGCAAGCAATACTTTTGCATTGGGTTTGTTTCAGATTTAGACAACGCCTAAAATTACACAAACTGGGTGCAAATGTTTTTACTGAGAGCATAAATATTGTGGTGCTACAGAGGACTATTGCATCTAGCGCACTGGTGGAAGAATTATTTTGTCATGCGTTAACTTGAACTCATTAGCAGATCTCCCTATTTCTCAAGCTTAGAGGTTTAGGTGCATACTGGAAAAGGAAGAAAACACTGAGAACTTCTACATTTTCGCAAACACAGCGCCATTGGCAACGTTGACTAAGCCTACATTTTGCCACAACTTCTTTGTGTTGAAGGCTAATTGATGAATAGCTTCCTTTACAAGAAAGAGAGAGAGGAAACTCCATTTCTCTCCTTAGCCTTTTCTCTGAAGCTCATTCGATTTTCTTAATGTGTGAAGTCAGTGAGGTGGTTTTGTGATGGGGTGTACTAACACCCAAGCAGGCAGGGCTGAAGACTGCCTGAGACAAACTTAAGAATTTCACATGGGACACAATCTATCTACCTGTAAGTGGATAGAATATATTTAATTGCTAGTGGAAGGCTTACGGCACCATGCAAAGTCTTGTTGGGACACCATTGTCCTCCAGGTGTTTCTTGAAAACAGACCACTGTAAATAGTGAAAAAGCTTTTAAGAGCCCCCTCTTCCTCGTTTCAAGCTTATTTGGCAGTACAGAGGGTGGATTTGGTGCTTTTGCTGCAGAAAATAAATCTGTGTTTAACCTGCTATCTATAAATGTCAATGGCCCTACTATCCAATGTTTAAAGACTCTTACCATAATACTCGTCACTTGGTAAATTCACTCTTTAAGTAGCATTTATATTTTACAACCCTTATGATTACATATAGATAACCATGATAATCACCCACACCATGAAAATTGTTCCAGCACCACTGAACCTTCTTCCGAGGCTCTTGAACCTTGCAATGACCAATGATGAGAAAGATATAGACTGTGGGAAAGAAAGCTTAAGAGGGATTTGGTTTTTTATTCGAATGTTGTTCCTCAAGCTAGTTCTCGAACCAAATCCTCAACAAAGCTCTAATTTATTTTGCTCTAATCCACCAAAATACTAAGAGTTTTTCCCCTTTGCAAGCCCTTTCTACATGTGGGAAAAATCATGATTAAACTGCACTAACATTTTTCCTCCAAAAGCTAATCCATGGTCAAATGTACCTCCCTTTTCACAATGTGTCGTTGATTGTAACCATACTCAGGTTTGTGAACTACTTTAGGTGGGTCTGAGAAGATATCCAAGCCACCATTAACGCTGTTTTTGTTCACAAAAATGGAAATACTGACGTGCAAGAAAGTGTGTGGCTTTTTTTCTAAAAAGAAATTATGTCGGAAAAAAAGGTTTTCTGAGGTAAAAGTGGGCCTTTTTGAAGCGAAATATAACAGATCAGTGGGGAAAATATATTTTCCACTTGAATTTCACCTTGGTGGGCAATATTTACTAACGGTCTAGTCTATACATTCGTGCAATTTGTGTTGAAAACAAGGAGACCAATGAAGAAACGCAGCCTGTTATACATTTCTGAATTTGGCACTAAGGTTTACACTTGTAATTTTCTGTAAGGAACGTTTAACTACAGAAGTAGTGTACTGCTACGTTTCCTAGAAATTTGATTACACAGACAGAACATACATTCTTTGCCCAAAATGTGCAACTGCAAAGGATCAAAACATGATTCGTGGCTTGCAATAATTTTTCATTATTGAATAACCATGCATGTGCCAGACTGTGAGGTGCAGCAGGGAATCTTCAGGCGGCAGAAGAGACCCAATGCAAAGGCATAAAAGATCTGCAGGTGGCCCCACTGAACTACCAATCAAACTGTAGGGGTGAGCCTTTCATGGATCAATGCACCTTAAAAGGACAAGGGAGGCTTTTCCCACCTTCAAAGGGAATACTGGTCTCCTATCCTAAACAATCTTCAATCTCACTCTTATGCCTTCTGGAATGCTTGAGAAAAGTCATGTAATTCAGGTCTCTCGTCTGTGTTCTCCCCAGTTCTCCATCTTTGGTGCCATTGTATTTCGTATCATTCAAAATAGAATCTAGTGTGCACTCCATGCATGTCATTCACATGTGATGGAGCGCGAGGATGCTCTAAAATTGTAGGGGTGCATCATAATCATGGTTAGTCCGCACCCGCATATATTCCTGTGTTGTAGTGACCTTTGGTCATTAGAAAACGTGTTGTAATAACAATTCGTAAGTGAATTGATAGAAATTGTTTAGTGCCATGCAAAAGAAACGAAATGACATTTATGTTGGAAAAGAGTAACCTTTAGTATATTGCAATTGCCTAACGGAAAGTCTATGTGTATTGTAATGCATTTTGATTTAAACGTGCAGCATATTAGAATCTGTACGTGGAGATGATTAATTATGCTTAACGTGTAATAATTGTAGATGCTTGCAAAGGAAAGCACCGTTAACCTGTGTGTATAAATTGATGTTTAAAGGCCTGAGTGAAATGTTCACTTTCTTGTTTTTGAAGGCCTATTCGTTTATTCTTATGTTGGCCGATTTGTGTAGGCCTGAAAATGTAATTTCCCTGGTAAGCTGTCGTATTTGGAGGGAGGTAGTCAGCAAATTTCATGTGCATGCAAGGTTGTTCTGTTCTCACGTTTCCATTGCAGGTGGAAGAAGCTGCCTTTGTTAGGTAAACTAAAGCCTTTTGTTTTAGGAGTTAGGCATGGAGGAGAAGTGATACTTTGTAAATGGAATGTCGATAATTGGGAGCCGGTGTTCTTTCTCACCAAGGAGGCCTGGGAATCAAGGTCATCAAGCCGAACTTGGATGGAGTGAGGAAGACGGTGGAAATTTACCTATGAGAAGCGCCCAGTGAGATGAGGTGATCTGTGGGCGTGTTTTACATCTGTGCATTTTCTTTAGGGATAGTGTCCCGAGGGATGAGTCAGGAGAAGAGGGATGAGAGAGAAGAAGAAGGGTGTTAGGAGAAGGGGTAAATAGACCGACCCATGCAACGTGAGCGTACTTCTTAGGAAGTCTTCACGAGCTGACACCTTTAATTGATCTTGCCTGGGGAATGCTAGGTAGGGATGCCACTTTAGTGATAGAGTAGGGATAGTCTAATGCTCTTTACTTTTCAGCCGCAGATGAAGTCTGACTTAGACGTTGGGGCAGTCCTTGCCTGTGTTCTGTTTTTGGAACTTTTCATTCTTTTCATGATTTATCGGATTAGGCTCACTCGTAGATATGGCTTTGTATTAGTTCCCATGTACTTTTACAACCTTGTCCTGAGGTGCCTGTACATTCAGTTGTTTCTGGCATTGTAATAAACCCACTAAACTGGAATCTTTTGAGTCGTAGTCATCGGAAAAGTTGGAATTGCCTGAATTGAAATATTTCTCCTCTTTACACTTCTCAGCAGGCAACAAAAGATCCATTGACCTAGGGTTCCTAGTTAAATTCTGTTAGCGGAACCCGGCCTTAACAGTTGGTAGCGAGAGGACGGTTGCCTCTGCAGTAAGGGGAGAAGGTAGGGAAAAGATAGTTATTAGATTCATAGAGCCCAAGAGATGGTTGTCCAGAGGATCGAGAGAGGAGGACGATAGCGCCTGGTGGAAGCTGACGAAGAGTGACGGTGCGGTGGGATCAGCAGTTCACGGTGGAGTGAGTATGAATAGGGATGTATGTCTTTTAGATTGCGGTGATGAATTGATTGTGTGATGTCTTGCGGAGTTGGGATGAAAGTCAAGTGACTGTGGTTTTGGACTGAGTGCGCGGTCCATGTGATTTGTGTTCTTTGATGACAGGCTCAAGGAGCAGCCTAAGATCCCGGGATGGATAGATTGTGGTGTGGAAGACACCCAGAGTTGTAATTGTCTGACCATTGATTGTGGGAGTCGTGAGACGTCATCGACAGACCTACTCGTGATAGGGAACGAGAGTGTGAGTGTTTGAGTGACTAACGCGGGTCGTGGGTTACTGTGTGTGGAGGATCGAGTGATTGGATCCTATCGATTAGTTATACGACTGTCTGGCCGTTCGTGGGCAGATGGTCTAAGGCAGTTATCGGTCGTTTCGCGGACAGACAGTTGCCAGATTGAGGTAGACAATTACTTGTGGCTGTCCGGTCGTATGGTGGACAAACAGTTACTTGATTCTATGAGTGAAGTGTGTGAGTGTGGTAGATACGGATTGTGAAGGAGGGGAACTGCTGAGTGAGGAGGAGGAGGGGCGTCGAAGTGTGCCGCGCTGCGATAGGTCGGTTAGAGTAAAGCTGCGCTGGTATTGGTTGATCACCATCAGGAAGTAAAGCGAGAACATTTGGTGGGTAAAACAGTTGATTTCATCATGAAATGTTTTAAGGTATTGCGGGATCTTTACAGGGGAGATAGGAGTGGTAACTCGAGTGGGGGAAGAGGCACCACCCAAGGATGCCCCAGCCCATTACATGGCCACGAATGTAGGGCTCCATACTATAAGTTGGCTTCAAAATTGGCAAAAGATTACTGAGGAGGGAGAGAGATTTGGCTTTCCCACGTTATGGTTCATTCAGATTTGATGTATTGCATCAATTGAAAGCAGTGATGACTGCGTTGCGACCTCCACCCAGACCAACACAGTTCGAAGCGCTAGACGCATGGATGAGAGCAGCACATGCGAGGAAAAGAGATCGAAGTCAGGAAAGGGTGAAAAAGTCAATCAGGGCGTTTCAAGATGCGCGATGGGACACTTTGGCGAAAAGATGGAGGGTAGATACCATTGAGGGAGATAGACTGTTTCCTTTATTAGTAAAGGTGGGAGATGCTCAGAAGAGGGGAGAAGAGGAAGATGACAGTGATACAGGTGACAGTTTATTGGAGAGGTTACTAGCAGAGCGTCCACCTCCATACAACCCAAGCTCAGAGGAGGGAAGGAGAGCATTCACAGAGGAAACGGGGGAGCCGCAGACAAATCCTAGTGCAGGGATAAAGGTAAGGATGGCAGCAGGAACAGAGGGAATAGGAATACAACCATTGAGGAATACAGAAGCAAGTGGAGTTAATGTTGTCACGAGATTACCGGAAGCTCTTACAGTGCCGGTCACCATTGGTCCCATAGTGTCGGTGTACAATCCAGATCAGGTAGAAAGCGGGAGTTTAACACAATCAGCAATGGGAGGAAGCACTGGTTCTGGAGGAGATGGTACAGTGAGTGGAACAGGTCACCTTTTGAGACCCATAGAATCGAGTACACCTTTGCCAGCCACTGCAGATTCTTCTAGAGGTCATGTGGAATCAAGACCAGTGAGATCAGGGTCTTTGGCAGATTCACGTTCCGATTTGAGGATGTGGGAACCCCCAGTGAGAGGTCCTAGTGGAAGGACGACGGGAGGAGATATTGTTCATGGAGTTTCGGGGAGTCAATCTGTCTCACGAAACATAATGGAAGGGAGCCAGCGTGGAGACCAGAATAGTGCGAGTGGAGAGTTGAGTAGTGCATCAAGTCAAGGAACGATCAGGTCTGCTATAAGGGCCAAAATGGTGGACGTGATGAGGTTGAAGGTAGAAGTAGATGAAAACGGTGGTTGCACTGAGTCACATTGGGAGATCTGGAGGGCCTTTCAACAGAATCCAGCTTGATTTTATAGAGATGCCTAGGTGCAATGGCTTGCGGTACATTTTGGTTGTGGTGTGTGCGTTGTCTCACGGTGGGTGGAAGCGTATCCGACAAGGAGATGTGATAGCCTCACAGTAGCAAAATTGTTGCTTAGGGAACTGATACCACGGTTCGGTTTTCCAACTTCATTGGAGTCGGATAGAGGAACGCACTTCCACAGCGAAATGATAAAGTTGCTTTGTGCCGCTTTGCATGTTGATCAAAGACTGCATTGTAGCTATCGACCAGAGGCTTCTGGCATTGTGGAACAGATTAACAGGACTCTGAAAATGAGGATGGCAAAAGTGTGTTCGCCCACGTCTCTGAAATGGTCTGATGCATTACCACTGGTGTTGATGAGTGTTCGTAGTATCCCCGATAGGAGAACTGGACTTTCACCACATGAGATCCTGATGGGGAGGGCGATGCGGTTACCAGCAGTGCCATCTACAGCCTTGATGAACATCACAGATGATTTGATCCTTGATTATTGCAAAGGACTTGCTGACGTGGTCCGTTCTGTGTCACACCAGGTTGAAGCTGCAACTGCCCCGACCTCGAGGGACCTCTGCCACGACCTGTGTCCGGGCAATTGGGTGCTAGTTCACAAGCACGTGAGGAAGAGTTGCCTTGACACCCGTTGGAGAGGCCCTTACCAGGTGATTCTGGTAACGAATACAGCAGTGAAGTGAGGAGGCTTGCCGAACTGGATTCACGCCTCCCATACTCACAGAATTTCAGAACCCTTGGAAGAAACAGCTCCTCTCGTAGAAGAAAATCCAGCTGTGGCAGCGAGGCCACTTGAGAGGACAAGCCAAGCTGTGAGGGTTGCTGACAAAGCTAGTTGCCCACCAAAGCAAGCTGAGGGGGTTCACGCTACACAAGACCCAGTAATTGACTCTGAAGGAGAAGGTAACGTTGCAAGTGGTATAGAGTCTGACTCAGCTGAAGGAACTGGTGCGCACGGTAGTCAGGGGCAAAGGAGAAGTGCTGATCTTGCAGAAGAATCGTGGCCTGGGAGACAAAGGAGGCTGAATCTGAGACTAGCTCCTGAGAGAGATCTTGCTCCTGTGTCGGAGACATCTGAATCAGAACTGAGTGACTCAGAGCAAGCTCGAGAAGGCCCGAGAAGGTCAAGGAGAGGAAGGGTGCCTTGCCAGAGATACGCTGCCCCAGAGTGGACTTATATGGTCACTGATGCCGGGAGTAGTGGGGACCGGGAGACTGAGGTCTTCACAAGTGGTCAGCAGAACGCCCGAGTTGAAGATTGATGTGGGATTGATAGTTCCTGGATAGAAGGGGGCTAACAGTAACTGTTCCGAGACCTCCGATATTGAGCAGAGTGCGAGTTCTGATCCTGCAGGAACTGTCTTTTCCAACCTTTGGATATCAGCCACCAGCTCAGGAGATTGCAGCTGTTAGCCTTGAAATTTTGCAGCGTGTACTAATTGAAATTGGTTCTGAGCTTATAAGAGACTGTGATTGAACTGTGAACTGTAAATAAGAGTTTAAGAAGATAACTTAGGCCTGAGTGGAAGAAGAATAAATTTAGGGTTTCCTATAGAAGAAGAAAGAGGGCTGAGGAAGTCTTTTTGAACTGTGTAAATAAACCCAGAGCAACAAACTCTGAAAGAATTTCCAGAATTTCCATGAACTGTGTTTGAACTGTTTGAACAGCAATCTGAGGTGAAGAAAGGAGACTTTTAGTGTATCCTCTTGCTGAATTAAGCAGACAAGCTAAAGATGGAGTCTGGAAGTTCAAACCATAGGTCTAAGTGTGTGATAGGTACACTCATTATAGGGGTGATAGTCGTAATAGCAGTAGTTATTATTGTGTCTGTAAAAATTTCACATGATGCAGAAGTTGAGGGAGTGGGAGTGCAAGGGACAGCCACACCTACTACTTCTAGCACCAAAGAGGGTATTGTAGGAGCTGAAAGAGCTATGCTAGATCAAGCTAGTCGTATGTTGCATGTAGATTTGTCTAGGGGTGATTATACGCTTAATGCTTATGCGAAGCTGCTATATGAATATGTAAATACAATGGATGTGAGAGACGTGTGTATGCAGTTGCCTGCGTCCGTAGAGGAAGGCATTCGTTATCATCATCTCCCTTTGACGTATGGTATTTCATGTAGTTTATTGCTTAGTATGTTTTATGATAAAGGTCACTATGAATATTATTTTTCTAATTATGATGTAGTGCTTTCAGAAGTTCCAGCTTATAAGCATTTGAACAAGTATGATTATTATAAGCAGGAAGATAGAATGGGAAACTATTTTACACCTATCGTAACTTTAGATACTGCCTATGCACATCATCACAATCTAAAATGTTCATTAACAGATGTAGAGAAGAAATTTATAGATCAAGTAGAAGATAGACATAGACAACTAATAGCAAATCGTAATAGCAGGGAAGGAAAGGTTGAGTGGACCAAGGAGGAGTTAGCACATAAAGCAAAAGGGAGTAGTGGTCCAATAGCGTTGGATTTTGAGCAGAGAGGAAAGTTGTGTGTGAGACAAGTCCAGACCTATTATGATAAAGTCTTTGTGGGACAGAGTGTGTGTGATCATATCTTCACCATTGAGGCTACAGCGAAGAAGTTCTTACAGGATGCGATAAAAGTGGTCCCAAACGTGTACTTCGTGTGTGGGAAGAATGCCTATGTGCGATTGCCACTGAATTGGTATGGTACATGCTATGTGGCAGTGGTGTTTCCGAAAATGTATCATGTGGAAGATTTAGGACATTTGAAAGGTGGATTACATCCTAGGGGGAAGCGAGGTGCAAGTGCAGGTGAGATTGTGGGGGATGTCTTTGGAGCACTGATACCAAGTTTGGGAGTGGTGTTGAATGATGTCAAGATTAGAAGGTTGTCAACTATTGTGGACAAGTTGTCAGCAAACACAGCTCAGTCGTTGTTGCTTGTGGACGGAGAGATGGTGTCGATAAGGGCTATGGTGATGCAGAACCGTCTTGCTTTAGATGTTTTACTGGCAAAAGGGGGCGGAGTCTGTAAAATGCTGAAAGTTCAACAGTGCTGTACTTATATACCGGACAACAGCAAAGATCTGAAGAAGTATATAAGTAACATCACTGAGATCCATCATGAGGTGCATGACCTAGCTACGGAAGGAGTTTGGGACAAAGTGGGAAAAGGGTTTGGTAAGGTAGGAAGTTGGTTCGCGTCCCTTGGACAGGGAATTTTTGGTTACATCTTGAAGCCTATCATCATAGTAGTGGTCTGTATGATTACTTTGTTGGGATTGATGAGGGCTTATAGGTGGCATAAGGTGAATCGAGATAGATCTCGTAGAGAGCAAGAGCAAAGGATGGAGAGACTGCAGGACAGTCATTATGAGAATATTAAAAGCCTAGAGAAGTTCCGACAGGGAAGAGTGGCTACAAGTTCTGTTTAGGTCGGTTCTTTCTCCAGGGAATGCGATTTGTTATGATGACACTTGTCATCAGAGGGGGGAACTGATGGAGCACGAGGGTGCTCTAAAATTGTAGGGGTGCATCATAATCATGGGTAGTCCACACCTGCATATATTCCTGTGTTGTAGTAACATTTGGTCATTAGAAAACGTGTTGTAATAAAAATTCGTAAGTGAATTGATAGAAATTGTTTAGTGCCATGCAAAAGAAACGAAATTACATTTATGTTGGAAAAGAGTAACCTTTAGTATATTGCAATTGCCTAACGGAAAGTCTATATGTATTGTAATGCATTTTGATTTAAACGTGCAGCATATTAGAATCTGCACGTGGAGATGATTAATTATGCTTAACGTGTAATAATTATAGATGCTTGCAAAGGAAAGCACCGTTAACCTGTGTGTATAAATTGATGTTTAAAGGCCTGAGTGAAATGTTCACTTTCTTGTAATTGAAGGCCTATTCGTTTATTCTTATGTTGGCCGATTTGTGTAGGCCTGAAAATGTAATTTCCCTGGGAAGCTGTCGTATTTGGAGGTAGTCAGCAAATTTCATGTGCATGCAAGGTTGTTCTGTTCTCACGTTTCCATTGCAGGTGGAAGAAGCTGCCTTTGTTAGTTAAACTAACGCCTTTTGTTTTAGGAGTTAGGCATGGAGGAGAAGTGATACTTTGTAAGTGGAATGTCGATAATTGGGAGCCGGTGTTCTTTCTCACTAAGGAGGCCTGGGAATCAAGGTCATCGAGCCGAACTTGGATGGAGTGAGGAAGATGGTGGAAATTTACCTATAAGAAGTGCCCAGTAAGATGAGGTGATCTGTGGGCGTGTTTTACATCTGTGCATTTTGTATTAGGGACAGTGTCCCGAGGGATGAGTCAGGAGAAGAGGGATGAGAGAGGAGAAGAAGGGTGTTAGGAGTAGGGGTAAAGAGACCGACCCATGCAACGTGAGCGTACTTCTTAGGAAGTCTTCACGAGCTGACGCCTTTAATTGATCTTGCCTGGGGAATGCTAGGTAGGGATTTCACTTTAGTGATAGAGTAGGGATAGTCTATTGCGCATTACTTTTCAGCCGCAGATGAAGTCTGACTTAGACATTGGGTCAGTCCTTGCCTGTGTTCTGTTTTTGGAACTTTTCATTCTTTTCATGATTTATCAGATTAGGCTCACTCGTAGATATGGCTTTGTATTAGTTCCCATGTACTTTTACAACGTCGTCCTGAGGTGCCTGTACATCCAGTTGTTTCTGGCATTGTAATAAACCCACTAAACTGGAATTCGGAGTCTGTAATCTTGAGTCGTAGTCATCGGAAAAGTTGGAATTGCCTGAATTGAAATATTTCTCCCCTTTACACTTCTCAGCAGGCAACAAAAGATCCATTGACCTAGGGTTCCTAGTTAAATTCTGTTAGCGGAACCCGGCCTTATCACATGCATACAACACACATGCAACAACCATGTTCTGCAAGGATGGGGGAAGGACACGGTTGCAGGGGAATAGCAGACTATCTAAAAATGCAGGAGTTGTCATTCGACCAACTCCCTAGCGGGCAACAGGTAAAAAGGCTGGCTCTGCTAAGTATAATCAGTTTCACTGCCACCAATTGTAGTCTACTAAGAGCCTAGTGAGGCGAGAGTCCTTGCAAACAAAAAAGGATGGTACACTTGGTCTGCACCTCCAACCTCGGAGTCTTGCTCTGGGACTCACCACAAAAGACAAACAGGCCCAAGTGCAGCAGCATGTTTGATGTGGTAGTGGACAAAAATTACTACAGCTTTCTATGGTAAACAGAAGGCACGGGGACACATTCTCCAGAGCCATGAAGGGGACCATCCTGCTTCTGAACCCTCTGCATTTCTTAACTGTATTTAGAAATAGGAGTTTAGGAACACTGGTCACTCCTATCTTCCAGCATAGTGGAATTCCCATAATGTCAGAATTTAAGGACGTTTTTGCAAAAATTCTTTTCTGTTGACAATCACAATAGTAACTTTAAAATTCTGCCGAATTACATTGAGATCAACAAGTGTCCTTCCATTATGCGTTCTTACCCACCTCCCTATAGAAACGATACTCCACATGTGTAGATGGGAATAGTGCACAGGAAAAGACTGGGCCAAAACCCTCAACCATGTCAATTAAGTGAGGGTGGGAGGAGGTTATTTTAGAAGATATTTGTTATACATACAGGATGGCTGCAGTTTTTTGGCTCCAGCACTTTGGGAGCTCTACCAACCCCACACATTTTGGAAAAATCACAGGCAACCCAAGGCGGTCTGACCAGAATGCCCAAGTCAGAATACAACAAATCTATATAAAACTATTTTCTCACATTTACGTGCAATAAAATACAAAGGTGTGCTTCCAAGAGGATCATTTCAACCATCTTCCATTCCTATGGCTCTTCCAAATAAAAAGCAAAGCCACGAGCATTGGTGTGGCAGAGGAACAGGCCAAATAACACCAGCATACCATTTGCCATATTTCTTGAAAAACACATTGTTTGCCTGCATCTATGGCCTGTCCTTTGGTTGTCTGGTCTTCTCAATCCACAAACGTTGGGGATGATTTCTGTGAGTAGTAGATAGGGAATCCATGTTTGTAGGACATTTACTGCTAATTGCAAATCTGTGTTTTACAACACAAATGTGTAGACCGAGTTTGAGCGATACTTTGAGCTCATAGGCGAGAAAATCGGTGTAATTCACCAAGTCATACCATCCTAGATTACTCATTTTCAGAAATCTCACATTCAAACATCTATTTTTTTCCAAAAGCTTCCATAAAGCAAGTTACTTACCCCCATGCATAGATCTGTCCAAAAACACAAATGGCTATCATAAGGTGCTTGGCAATGAAGGGCAGTAGGATATTGGCCTTTGGCAGCTAATTTCCATGTTTAATGCTAGGTAAATGTAAGAAGAAAGTGTTATTCCCCACAATATTTGATGATTTCCAGGTAATATTGGTAAGAACATATTGCATGATTCACGCAGATCGCAATATTTTAGAATCTTGAGGGTATCTATTTTTCAATAATATGTGGGACTGATAAGCCAAAATCTACAGACATTCCACTAGCGATGTTTCAGTATAAAGTCTTAAAGGTAAGTAGTGGGGAAAGATCACAAATAGGCAGGTCTTGTGCCAAATTCCAGCGGAGGTGGGGCCTAAAGGCCAGAGGTGCCAACTTTGGAACTGGGGAATTAGGTTCCAGTTCAGGAATTGGCTCAACATCCTGTCATTCTGGGCAAATCCCTTAATCTCCCTAGTCCTATAAAAAAAATGACTTTGTGTAATGTAATCTGGTGCTCATGTGAAGGAGCTGATGCCTTCGGGCCACGCATGAGCTATATAAAATTACAAACAAAAAAAAGCCCATCTATGCACACTTTGTATGATTTTTGTTCAAATGAAATAACATTGTTCGTGGAGCCCATTCGCATTTAAGGTTCACTACAGAAAATAAATCTGGGGCAATGAATCCAAATGAAATTCCCTAGAGGAATTAAACTTTAAGTGGTCAGCTGAAGAAGGCATGGATTGCCTTTAGTTTTATTTTTCTTTGAGAAAAATCATGTCCCTGGCACTAGTGCCATTTCAAACCCCTGGAAATGCAGATTGAAGTAAATAACCACTGTCTGATCACCAGAGGATGGTGAAGGGCTGATTAAAATGGACAAACCGTGCAGGGCGGTGCAGCTCCTTGCCTAGTGTCCAGGCTAGAGGGAGGGATTTCTGCCCGGTACTGTTGTGATACCCAAGCAGGAATTTTTTGGCAGACTAAGCACTGTAAAGGGTCTACTGTTCTCTTTCAACTGTACTTCTCTCGTAAAAGGAACGCATTACATGGTTGTGCTTGCTTTTCAGATTTCCTTGGGGCAAACTAGCAGAAATAGATGCTGATCTGGCCAGCATAGGACGCTGACAAATTAATGGGTGAACCAGTGGTGGGGTAAATAGGGTGTAGTGGGTGCTTACAATTGATGCTTTTCATCAGATTTCACTTTGGAATTTCCAACTGTCTTGATGCCTTTTTTGCTCCCCCGTAGTCAGAAAAGGGAGATGAGAAAGGGAGGTGGCCTTTGTGCATCTTGCTCTATGGGGGCATCTCTCTCCATTTGTAAAATCCTTGGCATTCAGTGGTGCAACCTCTTCCCCAGGCACAGACTGAAGGTAAACACTCATGTGATTCCTTCCATGGGAGATAGGTGGTAGTGTTGGTATTAGGGAAGAAAGTCTTCAAGCTCTGTGCTGGGGCACAGGCCGCCTTCTCATCACATCACCAACAACTGTCAATCTCGTTTTGATAATCCCTAGTGTGCAGTGGCCACAGCGCTAAACTGTGGGGTAGCCCCTGTAATTTAGGCCCCTATGGTAGCTGAAGGAAGATATGGTGATTGCAGAGTTGGTTGCCTCCACTCTCAGGCTAATTAGGAAGTAAAATCCAAGCCCAGGCTTCGGAAGCTATTCTACTGCTGCATAAGGTTTGGGGAGCCTGCGGTGCTCACATCAGTTCTCCCCAGTGGGGGACATGGATATGACTCCACTCCATGAAATCTGTAAAATAACAGGTGCCAGAGTGAAAAGAAATGTTCTTGAATTATAATAGCTCCTATGGGATTCCCTGAACTCCTGTGGAGAGGACCACCAGAAAACCACATATAGCAGGTGGTTCTCGATAAACCTTACTCATAGGCAGTCTAAAAATGGAGGTGTCCTAGACCACTAGATGATCGAGACCAAACTATTGTGTCAGCCTCAGAGTAATATGAACTACAAGATTCTGAAAACGTGTATGTGCCACACAACAAGTCACAGGAGAGAGGAATACCAATGGAAGGGATGAACTGAGTGAGTTCCAATCATCATAACCCCCATTCAGAAAACCTATGGAGGGGTTCAAAACACCTCCGATTCAGAAAAAGAGAACTTAGGAAATGGAAGTTGACAGTCATGCAGTAACAGGACCTGGACAAAAAAAATGCCGTGCTGCACGGTGTCTTCAAGAGAAGGACTCTGATCTCAAATGTGCATTACTTCACCGGCTTTGTTCCTTGTCAACCACAGGTACTTAAAGTTTATGATACATCACTAATTACAATCAGTAAGCAAAAAAAGTAACTTTGAAAATCATAAGTAGAGACTTACTCAGGCGGCCTTGTATCGGGCCCCAGGTCTCGATGCAGAGAAATCCTGTCACTTGCGAAAGCATTGAAACAGTGTTTTGTCTCTCCAAGCTCCTTCTCCTTTTCTTCTTCTGGGCTTAATTTGTCAGTGTGGAATGATCGCCCCGATGCTCCTGGAGCATTAGGGTCCTGAGGGGGGCGATCTAAGTAAGGTTTTAATTCTGCAGCTGTATAGTATCCAGGTAGACAAGATTTTTTGTTATCTTGGCTAGGTTGTTTGACAGGTGCATTTATCTGCATTTTTGGCATCGCTTCTTTAATATTGTTCACAGCATCCAGCATCATATTCAGCACTTTACTGTTCTCCCTCTTTGATTCAGCCCCAGAGCTGTCCTCAATCACTCCTTTTTGCAGTAAAAAAACAAATGTTAAGAAAACAAGAACAACTGCTCCAAGTTTCCAGTGTAAAAATCTTCTTCTGAAGATGAGCCTTCGTAAGCCAATCATTGTGGCGCGCATATTCTTCCTCTTGATATGACTGAAAACCTATGACAGAAGATCCTTAGGACGCATTTTGTTTTGGAGAATACCTGCAAAAGGAGTATAAATCATCATTTATTTGGGAGAAACATTTCGAGAACTTACACCACCAAAAAAGCACTACTCATTCAAGTAATCAAACATCTCATCCATTGACGTCGATTAACATTTAAAACAACTTTAACACTCAAATGACAATGGCTCTTCAAAACGTCTTAGTGTCATCATACCCTAGGATCCCTTACACCCTCACTATTCTTTGGGATTACAACATGTCTGAATATCCTCAACTCTGTGATAGCTACCAAACTCGAGCCACTGAAGTTAACACAAGAATAAAACACACAAAAGTCTACTAGGAGTGTGACCCTCGCTCTTTTACGTCCATGCCTTTCTTCCTTTTCCCAGAATGAATCAAATCTATGAACATAAAGAAGTCGACCCGTTTCTGAACCAGAAAAAAAACTTCAAAGCACACTAGTAATCTAAAGCACCAAGTAGCCGAAGGCGATATTATGCTATTTTGAGTAGTGGATTGATCTCTGTAATACCGCATATTCTACAGATTACAAACTGCTTTCTATATAACACTGAAGAAGTAAACTGGTTGGTTAGAATGGCACTATATCAGGTCAGAATTCGAATACCTTGTAAAGGTATAGAAAAATGTCTGGGCTGTTGCTTGCAAGTTCCACAGCGGAAGGCGTGACTTAGTAATAAAAGAGATGCATTTTAACAGTTCTATGAGCCCCCGATAACGTCAAACATAATTTCATTCGTTGTTCTCGAGTCCATTTGCAATTCCAAAATACACCTCCACAAATGATGGAAAGAATAAGAAAAACAAAACATTAAATGCAATTAAAAATCGTATGTGGTCTTAGAAAACTGATGAATTCGGAGAACCACCTTAACCTTGTGAAGCATACACATTTTAACTCTGAAGCGTTTTGATGGGATGATCGATATGTGATAGAGTGGGGTTGCCAAGAGACCTATGAAGAAAACACGTTGGAAAGTCTGCTTTGCTAGCCTATATGAAGACCTCTTTGACCTTCATGGTCTTTCATCGTAGGAATCACGGGAACCATATTAAAATCTTTAATACAGTGGGGCTTTTAAGCTCCCCATTTTGGCCCTTGCCACTGAGGTCGCCAGCAGCAATTAGCAGGTCTGGGCCACGTTACAGCTTCAAAATGTTCTTTACTCTCTGGAATTTGATCCAAGTCAGGAAGGTCTCCATAACGGAACACACAATCCCAACTGCAAAACAACATGTCAATAGTGGGGTTGTGGGGGTCAAATGAAGCAAACTCCGTGACAAAGAAAAGGAAGAAGAAATAAAGAAAAGGTAAGCAGGGGAGAAAAGAAGATGTACAGGAGAAGGGATAGGAGAAAATAGGAAAGGAAAATAAAGAAAGGGGGAAATAGAGGGGGGAAGAGAGGCAAAGAAAACAACAAAAGGGAAACGAAAGGGAGCAGGTAAGTGAAGAAGAAGCCAGGAAAGTGGAAAAGGAGAAACGTGACAGGAAGAATGAAAGAACGTTATATTGAACAAGGGAAAGAATGCAACAAAGGAAGAAGGAAAGATAGGGAATAAGGAAAGAAGAAGTGAATAAGGATAACAGAAGAAATGGACAGTCAAGGCAGGAAAGAAAGAAAAAAGGACGAAAAAATCAAATAACGAAAGCAGAAAAAAGCAGAAAATAATGCAAGAATGAAAGACTGAAAGGGAGAGTATAAGAAGAACTAAATATAAAGAATGAAAAACAATCAGATCAGAAAAGTACAAGAGAGTTAAAGAAACGCAAATAGGGGAGGAAAAATTGGTCATTAATAGATAACAGAAGAATGGGGAAATAAATCAAAAGGCGGCAGAAGATAAAATTGAAAAGAGGGCTGCATAAAAGTAAGAGAAAAGCAAAGAATGCTAAAGTATGGGATGAAGAAAGCGAGAGAGCAAGGAAAGGGAGAGAGAAATAATGCCATTTAAAGTTGATAAAAAGCAGAAGATGAAAGGTTCAAAGAAAGTAAGATGAGGAAAGCCTAACACTGAAAAATAAAGGAAAGGAAATAAAGAGAAAGAAAAGGGAAGGTGAAAGCAATAAAAAAACAAATTATAGTGGAAGAAAAAAATGGAAGTAGGAAGAAGCAAAGTTAAAGTGAGATTGAAACTGGAGAAAGAAATGAAACTGAAGAAAGAAAAAACGAGGAAACAAAGAATGACAAGCATTGGCATAGCCAATAGGTCTCGCCTTTGGGACCCTATAAGTGTTTAGCCATGCAACAGTTGATGTTGTTGCACCAAGGATATTGTGCTGGATAACTAAACACTTATAAGGTCCCAAAGGCGAGACCTATTGGCTATGCCAATGCTTGTTGTAAGTGCCAGCACTGCTGTGTTGAGACCTTTTGGCCAATGATACGCTGTGTGACAGTGTGCAGAACTAAAAAGTTGAGTCTTCTGCTTGATATAGTAATATAACCAGTGTATTTGCAGACAACATGTTCACAAAGAGGCATATCCTAGTACTCCTGAGAGATAAAACATGTTTATGGTTTCCCAACTCAATGGAACTGAATGGTACTGCAGACTTGTACCAGTCAGTGATCATGACATCAAACACAGATCCCTGCAGTGGATGCGTTAGTCCACTGAGCCATCGAGACCTGACTGGGACACTAAGAGCATTGCAGCAGTACACACATGGGGACATAGAATGCCTGGGAAACAGATGACAATTCACAAATGTTTTTCTGCACATAAACTCATGTGAGTGAAATGTGGCACTTGTGCAAGTAAAATCAGAATGACTGATAAGTAAGGATCTGTGGGTACTCACATGTGCAGCTATAAGTGCAGACACTGTGCGAGATCTGAGGATTTTCTGCAGTTGAAAGCAACACCCTAGGAAGGGGAAGTAGGTGGTCTCACCCGAATGTCATAGATATGTGCAATGCATATAGAATGAACAACCATGAAGCCTATGCTTTGCGTAACCGCAAACCTTTGCAATACTTTACCCACAATTTTCTACACTTCTAATATATGCCTAGAGTAAACGATACAGGAGTAGGAAGCATGGAAAGTGTGGGAAGAGGTCATAAAAACCCCATTTCATAATATATCACAAAGTAAAATGTTTTCCATGGTAAAGAAAATATAAAAAATGCTTTTGTGAAACACCACATGGATTTTCCAGAATTATGAAATGTACATGTGCAAACCCCAAAAGTTGCACAAAATGTTCAGATACTACTAGCACATCAGCCAAATTGTCATACATCTCTGCAAATTAAAGGTTTATGCCCACAGGGATTTTATAAACTATGTTTATTAGTTTATGAAAAGAGATATTTCTACAGATCAGACGTGCACATGGAATTGGAACAGCATTATATTGACACATATGGTCCAGCAACTAGATAATGCAGCCAAGCGCAGCACCAAACCTTGAATCGCTGACGTGCTACCCCAAACCCATTGCCACAAAGATACATGACATCTTTGTGAAAGATGCCCCAAAATGTTTCATAGATGAAAGAACACACTAAAGGTGGCACTCGGTCTCCTCACAAGTGTAGTGACTCTCTCTTCCTCAGAAGACACTAGCACTGTGTATCTTCAACGCATTTTAAAAAATGTGGTGTTCCACAGAAACAAAGAGAACAGAAAGGAAATTCACAATAAACAAAGAACAGCTCACCTATTGCATATAAAGCCTGCTGCGCAAATTATGCCGTCTCAACTTCACATGAATCCCTTGAGGCTAGTCATAGCATGGCTCTGTGTCAGTTCATAAAATTAAGACCCACGTTTACTAAGGTGTTGCATGGGCACTCGTGTGATAAAGTGCTGCAAAGCAGCGCGGCAATCTGCCATACTTTATAAAGGTGCTCGTGCACAGGTCAGACTTGTACTGCGTCACAAAAGTGACTTCTTTGCAAATCCTGGCTCATGTGTAAGCGGGAAGCCCAAACGCCCAGTCCTAATTCCTAGAGACTTGAATACATAAAGTTGAATATCTCCCAGGTAAGGAGGCAACGCCCTCGACTTTAACAGGTATGGTTAATAGTGATGACGTATTTTGCCATTTCATGGCACTGTGAACAGCACGTGCTCTTGTAACCCAGGTGAACGGGATTGAATTCACCAACCTCATAATAATTATAGAATGAGACGTTCTTATCTGGTATTTCAGTCTGAGTGAGACCTGCAGGCAAAAAATTGCGAAAGCAAGCGCTGAACTGACTGACCTCTCAGGAGCAGTTTAAAAAGTCTCCGCCTCCTGTCGGGCATCTGGTGTCTAATATCTGCCCCTCCACTCGTTACTGTTAGTGCCTTTGTAACCGAGTCATAGAACAGAGGGAGAAAGGGTGGACAAAGACCGAAGGAGGGAAAGTGGGAGAGAAAGGAGAAGGGGAAGAAGAGAGGAAAGAAATGACAGAAAAAAGAAAGGGAGGGTGAGGCAGAAAGCAAGACAGAGAGAGGAAATGAGAGGAGATATAATGAGGCACAGTGTGAGAAAGGAAAGAACGGAGATGACAGCGAGATGGCAGTAAGAACGAAAGAAAGAAAAAAAACGATAGAGAGATTGAAGAGAAGACAGAACGAGACTGAAAGAAAGCCAGGGAAGTAGAGAGAGATAAATGGGGAATAGGAACAGAACGAGGAAAGAGAAGTGGGGCGAAAGAAAACAAGCGCGCGCGCCTCACGCTCAAAGTAAAAAAAAAAAAAGTTTGATGAGAGGCAGCAGGGGGAGGGGAGAGAGGAGGGGGCCTGCGCCTGTTTCCCTTGCGGGAGCGAGCAGGAACCATCTGTTAATTACAAACAGATGGTTTGAAAGCTCGCTCCCGCAAGGGAATCGCCAAATGTGCACGCGTTGCCATTCAAAGCAATGCAATGCGTGCACGTTTTTGACT
This sequence comes from Calotriton arnoldi, assembly GCA_963921515.1. Classification (NCBI taxonomy): domain Eukaryota; kingdom Metazoa; phylum Chordata; class Amphibia; order Caudata; family Salamandridae; genus Calotriton; species Calotriton arnoldi. The sequence goes on from CAWUFW010002053.1 coordinate 1,312,091, forward strand.
GCAAAACTGAATCGATTTCTAAAGGTCTTTTTCCTATGCAGCGCATGCGCGCTGCGTAGGCGAGACCTAAAAAAGCAGGTTTAAAAGGAGCAAGAAGAGGGAAGGAGCAATGGTGCGGTCTAACAAAAATAAATCAAAGGCAGACAAGGTGGTGAAAAGACTGGGCAAAACCTCCATAGAAGTGTAAGGTTGGAGTGATAGAGAAAGGTGACGGAAGAAAGGGCTAACAGAAAAGGAGAAGAATTGACAGAGTGAAGAGAGGCATACAGAGAGAATGACAAGTAGAGCAGGATCAGTAGTCAGGGGTATGTAGAAGAAAAAAGGATACAAAGCCTGTATCAGGATGAATCAGGCAAGTGAAACTGTGAAAATGAAGGGGACTGAATAAGAGGTGGAGACGAAACAGAAACACGGATTGAGAGGACACTGACCAAGGAGGATGTCAAGGTGTGTCTTGTAGTCATTATTGTAGCTCTGGCATAAGGTGGACATCTTTAGCCTATTGTAGAAATATTAGGTTTTGCAGTGGCACTCCTTAGAATACTGTGAGCATTCGAAACAATATGGTGGACACATAAAAGCATAGCCCTCTTTAGTACATTAGGGGTCTTATATGCATTATTGAGGTATTGGCATAAAATAGCCTTTTCTGGCAATTTGTGGGCAAATAGACTATTACGGCGGCACTGAAAAAGTGGCCCTCGTTTGGATATTGTGAGAATCACAGTTAACATGGTGACAATTCCTTAGAATAATTTTGCCATTTGGGTAAATAGTTCTTCGTAGAAATGTGATGTTTCAAGCATTCTTGTAATTAAGTAAGCCAGCCTAGGCACAGTGTGTCCCATCCCTTGCAACTGCGGCAAGGCATCCAGGAATACACTGGATATTTGCTATTCGTTACATTTAGTAGCTACAACTAGGATATAGTTTACATCCCTGACATCTGTTTGCTATTTATGGGCACATGAGGCATATTCTGTCCTTGTGGGGAAGGAGTACATGTGAGCACTTGATGAAAATTATACGCTGGTATTTGGGACACGATTTGTGTATTTACTAAAAATAAAAACTGGTATTTGGATGACAAAGTGTTTTTCAAAACTGTACACACTTTAGTTTGGGGGTAATATAACTTACTTACCTAAAATGAAATGGTGGCGCTTGACAAAAAAGACAAGTTAACGTTTAGAGACAAACTTGTGTATTTCCATAGCATACTTCAAGCTATATTTGAGTAACAATTCGTGCATAATTAGGGCAATTAATCATATTATTTTCTGGGGGTTTAGAGTGCTTTTCTTGTTATGTAACTTATGTGGAGGCATGCATTCATCTATACTTATAAAGCTTTTACATTATAATTTGCGCGCACTTCCCCCTCCAAGTATATCCGTAATCATATAATACGACAGAGAATCCAACTAAAAAGAGAACCAAAAGGACGTGGAAATCAAAATGAAGAAGCACTATACATCCTGAAAATGTCAAATTCCATGCCCAAATCCCTGAAATTGCCCCTAATTTTGCAGCTTTTTTATTCAATGTATTTAAATCTCTATAAATTTAGGCCCAGATATTCTAAGCCTTTGCGATGACATGCAAGAACGCCGCAAAGGCTTCAGTAAGATTTACAAAGCCACACAAGGGGCGGTTTGTGCTGCCTTGTGTGGCTTTGTAAAGAAATTTAACCCAACGCAGTGGCTAGCCTTCTGTTACATTACATTTGGAGCTAGTAGGCATTCCATGGGTGGAGTATGGGCATGCATCCACCAATGGATTGGACACAATCCCAGATTTACAAAGGTTTGTAAATCTGGGATTGCATCAAATCGGTATGCCTGCCAGACGATGGAGTAGCGAGGAGAAAAATCTTTTTTCTCCTCATTATTTCCTCTTTCTATGCATAGCATCACACACAGACAGAGGAGAATGACTCCTTCGATTGTTTTTGTGCAGGAAAATGTCCCTTGCCGTTAGGCAGCACACTGTGCCAGCACAAGGAGGAAGCAGAAGTGTGCCATATCTTAGTAGACATAGCGCATTTCTGTTCTCTCCGTTTCAGGCTACAAAGTGCAGCAACTTTGCTAGCTGACCTGCATGAACCATTCTCAACTATTCCCCAAATATTTCCATTTTACCATAATTTCTACACTGTCCTTATGAATGAACCCCGAGTACCCTTAGACTTCTTTGGCGCACCACCAACATACTGAAAAATCACATAATTGCACTTTCAGAATTCTGTATGAATTCTGTGGCTTTTTCTTCAGTCCGTTTGTAAATTGTGCTGCAAACGTAACTATTTGGCCACATTTTCTTAATAGCGTCCTGCCAACAAGCATAGGAAAGTCGACATGATTAGGCATTCTAAGTTTTTTGATCTCTGCATGAATATCCATTCGCAATTTGCAGCAAAACCTGTAATCATTTGGATAAATTTTATGAAAAATAGTTTCAAAGCTGGGAAATTATTTTTTCCTGATTACTCCTTGACTTTAATAGTTAGATTTGGAAAGTTGTACATATATCCATGTCATTTCTACAGGACCCAAAAGTTTGAAATTCGAAACTAGAGTTCTTTACTAAAAATGATGTTTCCTCTAAAAGCAGTAGAATAAAATTACAAACATCAGAAGTGCACCAACATCACTTTGAAGAGGGATAGAAAAACTCTCTAAACATGGAAAATAGAAGGGTGGCAAGATAGTAAGGATAACACAGGCTCCTTGATCTTTTCTGACTGACACTAAATATCTCATTATACACACACCCGAATCATTCATAGATTGTCCCAAAAGCAGCCCCATGTTCTGTTATAGGGCCCTAGCAGTGTCCTCAGGAATTTGAAACTATTTCCGCCAAAAGAACTACATATAGTGACACTTGTGTAGGGACCCCCTCCTTGCACGACAGGGCAGACAGTGGCAAAGATATGGGATGGTCCAGGGCCAGAGTGATAATCATTGACTGAGAAAGGGCTGCTCTGGGAAAAGCCTACCTGAAATCCACTTGGTGTCGCAGCAACAGAAATCACAGAAGCTCTTGTGGAATGTGCAAGGTCCTCATTCCTGCTCTCCCCTGCTGCTGCTCATCCAGCGTCCGGTCCGTTGTGCCCCTGACTGCCTAGCTGTTCTTTCTGTTTCTTTTGCCGTTTCATTTGTTTGTGTTGTCGTCATGTATTTACCTTCGCTGCCATATATTGTTTCTTTTTGTTGCCACATATTTGATTTTTGTTTGTCTTAGCTGCCAAATACTGTTTCTTTTGCTCGTTTTAGTTTCCATATATTTGCTTTTTGTTCGTTTTAGTTGCGATATATTTGCTTTTGTTTTGTTTAGTTGCCATATATCTTCTTCCCCTTCTGCGCCGGATAGAGCTCTCGCAGCTCTCCTGCCTGTTTTCCTCCCACTTCCCACCTCCCACCTGCCCCGGCCACCTCCCAGGACCTACTTAATGGAGGCCGCAGCACGGCCACGTGCAGTGGGTGACGCTGGTGCGCCTAAAGGCAAGCCCGTCTGTGCCATCAGCACCTGGACCATGCTCAGTGCCGGGAACCCTGGCTCTTCCACCCCACAAAGCAACACCGCCGCAGACCTCCAAGCCCTAGATCCCAAATGCATCAACAACTGCTGCCGTGCATCTCCACACACCACCAGAGGACCATTCTCCTGCCAGTACTGCTGCTTCACCTGCAACACCGAAGCGACCAACAATGCTAGGGACACCGCAAACACAACCGCGTCCTCCGCACCACAGCACAACTCCAGTGCATTCTACTCAATGCATGACCACCGGCAAACATGCCATGGAGATCTTTGACACAATCTCATCCCTCACCCAAGATGTGATGTCCCTCACAGAGACCTGGCTGAACCCAGCCTTCGGGTCTGACATCACCATTGCCACCCTGACGGCTACAAGATAACACACCGGGACCAAACAAACAAACACGGAGGTGGAATTGCCATCATTTACACGGACTCCAACCCCTGCATGACTTCCGCAGATTACTCTACCCCGATAATGGAGAATTTCAACTTCCAGCTCCACACACACACACAGAAAAAGCACCATCAGTGGCACCCTCGCCTGCAGACCACCGGGACCATGCCCCAGCTTCTGCAACGCCATCCCTGACCTCATTGCCCCTATTGACATCGACTCAGAGCACTACATCTTCCTAGGGGATCTCAACTTCCACCTTGATGACCCCAACGACACAAACACAACCAACCTCCTGGAAAGCATGAGCAACATCGACCTCAAGCAACTTGTCACCGATCCCACCCACATATGAGGACACATGCTTGACCCCATTTTCACATCCAGCAACAGAGTCAAGTACACTCACGTCTCACAGCTCACCTTGACCGACCACTACAGTGTCCACTTCACCATCTCAGGATCTACCAACTCTGGCACCATGCCCCCCCAGCTCCAAGCGCAGAAAGTGGAAAAAGTTATCAGACGACCAGTGGATTACCACCCACAACTCCCACCTCCCAAGCACAACATCCAATGCTGATCAGGTTGTGAAGAACTTCTCCCAGTGGATCACTGAATGTGCCAACACAATCGCCCACGCCATACCAGCCAAATCCAAAGGACCTACCAGAAGAGCCAGGCGTTCCACACAGAGTTGAAATCCACCGACTGCAGGCAACTAGAAAGCAAGTGGAGCACCAGTAAAGAGACAGGAGAACAAAACCACCTTCAAGGAAGCATTAAACCAGTACTCCCGCCTCCTGAAAGTAACAAAGAAGAACACCCTACGAAACCGCATAGAAGCCAGCACAAACCGCATCAAGGAGCTCTTCACCTTTATGAAGGAGTTCTTCAACCCCGCAGCCACCGAGAACGAAATCACCCCCTGCCAAAAATTATGTGTTAACCTAGTGAACTTTTTCCACAAGATCTCAACCATCTACGAAAACCTTGAACCCCAACCCTGCACTGCAGACAGCATCAGCCTGCTCACACCCATGAACACAGATTCTGAACACGTGCTCAAACACTGGGACCCATTCATGACTCAAGTCACTATCTCCATCATGAACTCGGTGCACTCAGGAGCACCCATGGATCCCTGTCCCCACTACATCTTCAACCTCGGGAGTAAGACAATTGGCGACAAGTTCAAGAAAGTCTTGAATGCCTCCATCACCTCAGCCTCCTTCCCTGAGGACCGGAAACACACTGAAGTGAGGTACCTCATGAAGAAACCTTCCACCGACCCAGCAGAACCAAAGAACTAATGGCCCATCTCCCTGTTCCCCTTTCCAGCAAAGGTCCAAACAAATGGAATGCTACAACCTCCTGGACCCCTTTCAATCAGAGTTCAGAACCAACTACAGCACTGAGACAGCCCTGATCGCAGCCACTGCTGACATCAGATTCCTCCTGGACTGCAGCAAAACAGCAGCATTCATCCTCCTGGACAGGTCAGCCGCCTCCGACACGGTCTCCCATCACATCTTGATCAACAGACTGCACCACATTGGAATCCAGAGAGACACCCTCTAATGGATCACCTCATACCTCACCAGAAGAACCCAGACAATTTGTTTCCCACCGTTGACCTCAGAACCCAAGAAGGTCATCTGCGGCGTCCCCCAAGGATCGCCCCTCAGCCGCACCCTATTCAACACGTGCATGACCCCCCCCGGCCAACACTGTCAGATCACATGGATTGAACATCATCTCCTACACCAACGACACCCAGCTCATCCCCTCACTGTCCGAAGACCCCTCCACCACCAGAGCCAACTTCCACAGATGCATGATGAACGTCGCAGAATGAGGGACAACTCAACACAGACAAAACATAAGTACTCATCTTTGGGTACAACACCTTGACATGGAACCATTCATGGTGGCTGTTGAACTCTGCCCCTCCCCCACCTGACCACGCCTGGAACCTCGGCATCATCCTGGACAGTAAGCTATTAAAAGAATCAGGTAAACGCAGTCTCATCTACCTGCTTCCACACCTTACGCATGCTCTGAAAGATTTTAAGGTGGCTCCAAGTCAACGTCAGAAGGACAGTCACGTAGGCCCTTGTCACCAGCAGGCTGGACTAGGGCCTATATACTCTACGTAGGAATCACCGCACGCCTCCTGAAGAGGCGTGGCTCATCCTTGACCTCCCCAGACAGACCCACATCACATCCCACCTCAAGAAGCTACACTGGCTCCCGATCCAGAAAAGATGTCAGTTCAAGATGTTAACCCACGCATATAAGGCCCTGCACAATGAGGGACCAGCATACATCAAGGAACGAATGACCTTCCACCAACCAACCAGACACCTACGGTCCACCTCCCACTTCCTCGCAGACACCTCCCGAATCTGCCGAGCCAACAGCGTAGGACTTTCCTTCTCACACCTGGCAACAAAAGCCTGGAACAACCTTTCCCTGCACCTCAGGACCACCCCAATGCTCCAGCAATTCAAGAAAGGACTGAAGACCTGGCTGTTCAAATGAACAGATCACTACAAAGCAGCTAGCAACCCCAGTGCCTCGAGACCCTCACAGGTGATTTGCTGTGCTTTAAAAAATATTGATTGATTGAACAGGTCAGCATTGATCCACCTGGAAGGAGAGAGGGACAAAAGTCTTTGCAATGTGCAGAAAACTGTCAGATCAAGCTCCTATTCAACTTTTCAGACTGATCTGTAGTCCTCAATAACTGGATGTGTGCTGTGTGGCATTTTTTGAGACCAAGTAGAGTGAAACATCATGCCCTCTATAATGATATCACACAGAGCAAAAGATAAAGGTCATTGCAGGGTGAAGGTCATTCAAGCCAATAGGCCTGCACCTTCAAGAATCTGTAGTAGTGTCAACAATTCAGAATTCCAAAGAGATTTCCAGCAACACTACATAGACTAACTGGTTCGGCTTCCTGCGCAGAGAAGGCCACTGTACAGCTACTGCTTCCCTCCAATCATGACATCTGGCCCTTTGCCCAATGTTGACTAGCTTCTCTCCTACACTCTAAGGAATAAAGCCTGGGTCGTCCAAAAATATGCTTACTACTCTCTCCTTCGTTGGGGAGTTAAAATCTGAAAGTGGTATATCTTTTGATTGGGCTCTGCCACCCTTCCAGTGCTCAGAGTCAAGATTTTCTGTGCCACGGCAAACAGACCGTATGATTTATTGAAAAGGTAGTTCCTCTCCTTCAGCTGAGAGAAGTACAGTGAGATGATTACTAGAATGTTTAATTCTGTGGCTGGGTGAACAAACGAAATTTAGAAAATGTTGATCAGGGGCATGGTGGCAGAGCTTTCCCACCCATGCAAACACCATCACTGCAGGGTCACATATTCAGCAATCCAATCTGAAAAAAACAATCTGGATTACTGGATAATAAATGTCCTAAATAAGGAACCCCCAGTAGATCCACTCCTATGCAGGATCCTAAATAACAAATAGATTAGAGATGGCATGGCTCTCCTTTACACTCTGAGAAATCATAATTGCAACCACCATAATTCAGCTGCAAAATATAGTATAAATAATGCGGTAGAGAAGTAGCACAACAGACATTATTCGCTTTTTCAGCACCATTAGCAAATAGGATCTAAAAATTAGGAGTAGCCCTACAGTTTGGAGAAACAAACGTGAACATTTAGTAAGAAAAATTGGACACCCACCAACATGAAGACTTGAACTGGGTCTTTGAAAAGGGATAACCATGACTGTCCGTGTTTCCCACTTAATAACATGATGATACAAATTTAGATGAATGCTTCCTACTGAGGGAATCAGCAGAGGCAGAAACAAACCGTTCATGAAGCTTGAAAATTCCAGTCTTACTCATTATCTGTAAAATACAGACTATTTCACAGATAAGGACTGAGTTAAAAATTAATAGCAGCACATGCTCCCCCTAACCTAATGTTCGGCGGTTCTATAAACCTAAAGTTAAGTCTGTGATCAGCTATAAAAAAGTAATCCCTTTAAAACATACCAGTCGGCCACCATTACATCTGATGTAGGTTATAGGTTATACAGATTTGTAGAGTGCGATATCACATTTGGGGAATCCTGGTGCTGAGCAGGTGTGAGTCGAGCCAAACCTACAGCCCAGTGGGGCTACTCAAAAAGCCATATTTGTTTCAGCTTCTTGCTGAATTCAAGAAGTGAGGAGGACAGTCTTGTCTAGCAGCAGGATGTTCCATGCTTTAGAAGTGATGCAGAAGAGGGCTCGATCACTGGATCTGGTCTTCCATATGTGTGTGATGTCTTCAAGGAAGAGTTCAGACGAGCGCAGTTGTCTGGAAAGTTGCTGAAAGCAGATATGATAGTTGACTTATGCTGGACCAGTGTTATGTAAAGCCGTTAAGGTGTGAGTGAGGAGTCCGAATTGTGCTCATTTGTGTATGGGGAGCCAGTGGAGCTCCTTCAGGTGTGGTGTTACGTGAATGCAGCGTAGGAGGTTCCGAGTGATTCTGGCCACCAATTTCTGAATGGTCTGCAGCATCTGGTGAGTTTTTTGTAGATCCCAGCATAGAGTGTGTTCCCGTAATTCAGCTTGCCTGTGATGAGGGCATGCGTGATCATTTTCTGAGAGCTGATTGAGACCCATTTGAAAATCTTCCTCAGCATCTTCAGGCTATGGTAGCATGAGGCATTGTTAGCTTTGACTTGGTCGTGTTGAATTTACTGCCTTTCGCAATTCCAAGTTTCTGGACGTTGTCTGTCCTAGCTCAGTTAGTCTCCAGGTGGAGTCCTACAGTGAAGTGCTCTTTACAAAGATCACAATTTTGTTCTTGTCCATGTTCAGCTTTAGACCGTTCATCTTCATCGAGTGGGCAATTTCAGTCATGAAGGCATTGAACTTGATCCACATACTGGGCATCTTGTCCTTGAGGGAGAGAATGAGTTGTGGGTCATCGGCGTAGGAGAGGAGGTTGATGTTGTGAGAACTGATGATGCTACCAAGTGGGATTCAGTATGGGTTGAAGGGGGTCAGGCTCAGTGAGGATCCTTGAAGAATTCTGCAGATGAGGTTACAGGCACCCGAGGTGTACGGTGCCAGGCTGACTGGCTCACTGGATCCAGACTGACTGACTCACTGGGTCCTTCCAGTCAGGAAAGAGCAGATCCATCGGAGTGTGTGTCCTTGGATTACAATGTTGTATAATCATTGGATGAGGATTGGATGGGAGACCTTGTCAAACACTGTAGAGAGGTCCAGTAGGATGAGGGCCTCCGTATCTCCTCCGTCCAGAGTCATACGGATGTCATCCATGGTGGTGATGACTGCAGTTTCCATGCTGTGGTTGGGTCTGAATCCAGACTGAGTGGTTTCGAGGAGTTGGTCGCCGAGGGATTGAGTGAAGCTTCTGTTATTGATTTTCTCGAAGACCTTGGCTGGGAACGGTAGCAAGGAGATCGGTCTGTAGTCCATGAGGGTTGATTGAGGTGAAGGCGGCAGCTGGTGAGGTGAAATCCTTCACAATGGCAAAGATTTCTTGGCTTCTGCTGATGCTGTTATCGACGCAGTCCGCTAGAGTGCCACATTTGGTGATCTGGATCATTTGATGATAGCATTTCAGAGCAGATTTGGACATTCTTGTGTCTGCATTGTCCTGACTCATTCTTCATATGCGCTCCAGTTGTTTCGAGACGTTTGTCAGTCTGAGTTCCTATGCATACCAACTGGCCTGGGGTCTAGATTTTCTTATATTGCAGTGGGCGAGGAGAGTCGGGGAGTTCGTGTGCAAGGGGGAGGCAGGGAGTTAGTGTATGTGGTAATCCAACTGCAGAAATTCTTGATATCTTTGGGGAGGCTGTCGCTGAGTTAATGTCACTGGGTCTTGAGAGCAGAATTCCAGTCCTTGTTAGTGATGCTGTTACAGGTTTGGTGGTCTGGTCTGGTGGTGATGCTATGCATTGGGAATGATGAACTTGACGAGGGTGTGGTCTTACAGGAGACTAGTGTGGGCTTGTGGACTCGGATGTTGTCAAAGGAGATTACATTATGGTCCAAGAGCGGGCTGACAACGTGGATAGGTCCCTTTGCTCGTTGAGTGAAGCCCAGGATACCAAGGTCTTCAATGAGCTCTTTTTAGTTTGTGTTGGATGGTCTTCCAGGTGGAAGTTCAGGTGTCTAAGTAGGATGTAATTGCTAGCATCGAGAGCAAGTGGTACAACAAAGTCCGTGATTGCGTTGGTGAAGTTAGTGCGTGGTCCTGTAGATGACAATGTTTCTAGGGTGAATTTGGTGGTGATGTGGATTGTGGACGATGGCAATTCCTTCTCTGGGCTTGTGAAGTCTGTCTTGACGGGGATCTTGTAGTCGGGGGGCGGGTAGAAGGACATTGACTTTGGCAATGTCATGTGTCGGTGTGAAGTTCACCAGGTTTCTGTGAGGAAAAGTGGATCCAGGCCATTGTCATGCAGCAGGTCCCAGATCTCTGTGACATGTTTTCTGAGTGAGTGAGTGTTGAGATGCATGCTTGTGATCCATCGATCTGGGACTAATAATTTTCTACAGACTAGGCCCAATTTCATCACCTAACAAGTCCCTTCACGCTGGGTTAGTGAATTACTAAACAAATTACCAAATTTACCAAGATCCAATTTGTATCTTCATTTCTATTATACCAATTATGGCGATGCAATCTTTATATAGTTGACAGGGTTTGGCAAACTAATACTTGTTTCTAGAAATACTCAAACTAGAAAAACACCTCTAATAAAGACAGACTAATTTGTATATTTATAATGTTTATCAAAATAATGTGAAATGAATGCTCATCAATACCAAAATACAGTACAAATCATAGACCATCACAGAGCAATAATATCAGAGAAATTGTGATAAAAATACATCTCAATTATCAGCGCATAAAGGAGTGGAAAGGCGAAGAGACAAAAGGTTCAGAGACAAATTACATTTGCAAATGATTATGCAAATTCAGTTTTCTGTCTATACTAACCCAATTGATATAGGAAATCTACTCCCTGGCCATGAGAGCAGTAAGGCCCCTCAAGAAGAGTTGAAGAGGCAAAGATTAAGTCAGGAATCAGCAGACAGGAACAGCCAGCTCAAGAATAGGAGACAGCAAAGAAGGCCTCTCCTCACGCAGGTAGGAAAGCAAGCCACCAACTAACCTAACCCCTCCCACCAGGAACCTCAATTATACCCTAAAACCCACATGTCCAACCTACATTTGTGTCAGAACAGAGGATTTCTCTACACATGATTGGTTAAGGAAGGGGGTGTACTGCCACACCACTCTCGTTATGTCCATCTCACTCAATGTCTTATTGTTTATTTATTCTGTATATCTACTTCCACCCCAGGAAATACAAATTCGAGCCACTGTCATAGCATTCATTTCCGCCATCCCAGTCATGTAGCAAATTCTGTGTCACATTTATCCGCTCGTGCCGCATAAAGAGGAAATGTTCTTTCACTCGAGGAAGAATTTGTTTCTTTCAGCTGACTCTTGGCAGTCACACAGGATTTGTGAAGGACACTTGTCTTCCACTTTCCCCATCTTGTTCAACTTTATTTTCAGAGTTTCATTTCATTTCATTAACCCAATGTTGTCCCGCAGAGCAGAAAACCATGCTGCTATGAAAAACAAACACAGGCATTATTAATCACTTATAATGCTTTTCATTACGCATCCACCCAGTGCTGCATCTATCCATGCGCAACCCGCGTTAATATTATTTTTCTAACAAACGTTAATAATGTGCACAAAGCAGCATTAGTCTTTTTATTTTCCGTTTTGTCAAGAAGCATTTGCGGCCTACTCCAGTGCTTTAGTACGCGCTTGCGCAGTAGCATTTTCCCTCATGTTAGGCTCTTTTCCAAATTAGTTTTTCACCGCACACTGTTAGTAAATGTTACTGAGGGTTCAATTTGAGCAGGTTTCATTTCGCGAAAACCCTGCTCCATCAATCCCCCCTTTGATGGCGTTTTGAGCCTTCACCAAAATACCCAATACAAATTATCACTTTCAGAAAGCAGTTGTTCTCTCTCGCTTTCCCATTATTCCATCTAAATCCTTCATTATTTCATAATAATTCCCTTTCCTCTCCTCTAATTCTATCTCTTCTCTCTTTCTCTTTCTTGCTCTTCGTTTCACATCAGATGTCTCCTGTTTGCATTTATATTTATAAATCAGAAAAATCATTAATATTACTGTAGCTACTGCAATGATTGGTGTTAGTATTCTTCCTAATACACTATTCCCAAAAGTAGCAAACCAATTACCCATAGAGGAAAAACTCTTACTAAGGTTCTCCCAAGCACCGTCAACCTTCAGTTCAGCCAAATCTTCTCGGAGATTTGTAATGGTCTTAATATACCCCTCCAGACTCTTACTCTTATCAGGGATATAAGTACAACATTGTTGAATTTTCAACATATTACAGACTCCACCCTTCTTGGCCAATAATACATCAAGGGCAAGTCGATTTTGTAAAACCATAGACCTAATTGCAACCATCTCAGTATCAATCATCAAGAAACCACCAGCAGTATCTGTTGATAAACGATCAACCACTGTGGACAATTTTCTAATTTTATGTGAGTTTAATATGACTCCAACTGAAGGTATCAATGCTCCAAAAATATCTCTCACTATTTCTGAAAAACTCGCTCCTCTCTTATTACCTATTAATCCATTCTTTATTTAATCGATTCTATCATTTTTATCTAAGTGATACACCTTAGGAAATACTATCCCAATATAGCAACATCCATACCAATGTGCAGGCAACCTATAATAGGCATTCTTACCACACACATAATAGATTCCCGGAAAGACAGGATCAGTCCCTCCTTTTATTCCCCATCCTCCCGTAATTAGGAAAGTATGATCACATTCACAAGAACCAATGAAATAATTGTTATAATCAGTTTTTAATCTAAGCAAGCAAAGCTTCCCTCTATGATGCCAGTCCAGGGTCATGGCAGCGTATGTCTCACCCTTCTTATAACCTCCTTCTCTGAAAGCCCATGGAGGTACATGAGACTTTTGCTCAGCAGCTTTTCTCTTGAAATCCTGCCTTCTATCCTCTACCATGTTAATAAATTCGATTACTTCAAACCGCAATCAACATGTTAAGTTATGTCTATGTGCGTATACTACATCTATTGTTTTTGTTGGATGAAAAAATTCCCCCATATATTCTGCATTTTCAGCACTACTTACTCTATTCATGTTCTTTCTAATAGGAATTTCAGAAAACACTAAATCCATGTTAGAATAATAATTTTGTAAGCTACCTTTCTCATAGAAGAGACTAGTTAGAACACTACAAGACACTCCATATGTTAAAGGTAGGTGATGGTAAGTCACCCCCTCTGAGACAGACGATGGTAACTGCATGCACACATAATCTCTCGCATCCATCGTATCAACATACTCATACAACAACTTAGTAAAAACATTTAACAAAAAGTCATTAATTGATTTGTCTTGATGGTAAATGCTGTCACCTTCCATCTTTTCTATATTAGTATGTGAGATTTCTTTAAGACTTTTAAAATCTACTTTCTCACTCGTCACACCATTAGTATTATTTTTATGGTTAGTTACCATTAAGACAGGCACAATAACAATTAGTGTTAACCACACCAACATTAGTAATAAAATACCAAATAAGCAAGCATTAATACATCTATGTTTAAACCTATGATTTTGATATCCAGTCTCTGCTATTTATATCAATTCAGAAAGAAAAGAAAACTATAAAAACTAAAAAACCTATAAAACTATCTAAGAAGTGTATCCAAACACTTCAAGCCTTCTTCCTTTACCCCCTCTTTTTGTTTTTTTGTTTTTATATTTCTATTTCTTCACAGCCTTTAGTTCAATTTCTACTTTAGTTCTCTGCACTTTTCTGAACCAATTCTTTAATTTTCTGCACTTTTAATATACACAATTCTTTTAAGGTGGCTCCAAACGGTTTGCTTCACTCTGCTTTGTACCAGTGTCTTCTTTGCTCCGATCTGTATGCTCAATTTCTTCCAATACCACATATGTCCATTCTGGAGCTGTGTATTTCTTTTTCAGAACTCTTACTCTCTTAGTTTTCCAAACTAATTCTTCTTCTGACTCACTTTGCTCTGTTTTGTTTGGTACTTCAACTATCGTATCTGGTGTTTTCTTTTTCAGAGTGTATTTCAGTCTTTTCACTCCTTTTGGCCACACATCACCTTTCCTTGCTTTCTTAATTTGCATGGTTCCTTCGACTTAAGTGTCAAGTTCGCAAGTTTTTATTCAGTTCTTTTCTCTGTTGCACTTGCTCTTGATTCTCATTTAACACTTCTCCATCATCACTTTCAACAGCAGTCTTATGAGACCCAGTATCTGGTGCCCACTTTATTCGACTTTGTTCCCGTTCAACCACGTGTTCAACACCTTCAGAATCTGTAGCTTCAAACTCTATGGTTTCACGTTCTACAGCTTCTGGCTCTTCTCAGCTCTCTGCCAGTTGCTTTTCTTCTTCTTGTATTTCAAGTGGACTTGGGACTCTCCTGGTATGACTTGCGTGTATCCAGTTTGGCAAGTCACCACACTTCTCTGCTGTCATTGTCACCAGTATTACCTGGTATGGGCCATGCCATCTAGGTTCCAGACACGATTTTCTCACATGCTTCTTCACCAGGATCCACTCTCAAGGACTTAAATCATGTGCTTGCTCTTGCTGTGTTGTGGTTGCACTTTCTCCAACCTGATGAGACACAGAACGCACCACATCAGCCAATCCTTTGAAATAATCAAGCACCAAATCATCAGTTATATTCATCAGTTGATTTGCTGGTACAATCGGCTGTCTCATTGCTCTCCCCATTATAACTTCATGAGGGGATAATCCAGACTTTTTATCAGGACTGCTTCTCAGACTCATTAATACCACGGTAAAGCATCTGGCCATTTCAGTGCTGTGGATGCACACACCTTTGACAGTCTTGATTTAATAGTGCCATTAATTTGCACGACCACACCTGAGGCTTCTGGTCGACAGGCACAATGCAGCTTTTGCTCAATTTGTAATGCTGCGCAAATCATCCGAATTATTTCGTTATTAAAATGTGTACCTCTATCCGTTTCTAAAGAGACTGGAAATCCAAATCTAGGAATGATCTGTCTCAAAAGCAACTTAGCAACTGTTAAGCTATCAATTCTTCTTGTTGGATATGCTTCTACACAACGAGAAAACAGACAAACAACAACCAACACATATTTCAGCCCATTACAAGGAGGTAGCTCAATAAAATCAGCTTGTAATCTAGTAAAAGGTCCTGCTGCTTTTCCAATCCGTCCCCAACTAACAACAGTCTTCCTTCCTGGATTTTGCTGCTGGCACACTACATATCTCTGGCAAAGACTCTCTGCAATAACCCTGAACTTAGGATTGTACCATGACTGTTTGAAGAGTCTAATCATAGCATCTCTTCCCACATGTGTTACTACATGGTACATCCTTGCCATTTGGGAAAGTAAACAGTCTGGCATTACTGGTCTATCATCCACATACACCCATATTTCATCTTCAGGTCTCCTTGTACATCCTGATTTAATCCAAATTTCTCTCTCTTCTTCACTAGCTTCTTCTTGCAATTGTCTAACTTCATCCCATGTTTCTACAGCAGAGAACATCGACAATTTGTATTCTTTTTTTCTGCTCCCTTGTTAATCAAAACCGAATTCTGTGCACAGAAACGAGCCACTTGGTATGCGTATCTGTTGCCACTAGCCACATAATAATTTCCTGATTTATGTGCCTGGCATTTGACCACTGCAATCTCTTTAGGCAATTGTAATGCATTCAGCAAATCTTTTACATCTTTGCTATTTCTGATCGGGGATCCTGAGGATGTCAGAAATCCACGTTGCATCCACAATTGACCAAAATCATGCACCACCCCAAAACCATATTGACTATCCGTGAATATGGTTATCCTCAAATTTTTGCCAATTATACAAGCCCTGGTCAAAGCGACCAATTCGGAAATTTGAGCTGAATTTATCCCTCTTAGACAAGATGCTTCAAGAACCATAGCCACTGTACATACTGCATATGAAGCACGCAATACACCCTTTTCATCTCTCAGACATGAACCATCTACAAACATCACACAATCTGATTCTGGCAATGGTGTATCTTTTATGTCAGGCCTTGGTTTCCTACACAACTCTGTCACATCCAGACAATCATGATCTGCTTCATCTTTTACTTCTTCACAACTCGAACTCGGCAACAAAGTCGCTCTGTTCAGTGTCGTGCATCTTGTTACTGTCACATTCTCAGCACCCAAGATCACTCTCTCATATCTAGTCAAACGACTACTTGTTATGTGCTGTGTTCTTGTCCTTGTCAGCAAAATCTCAACAGAATGTGGCACATACACTTTCAATGGATGTCCCATCACAATTGATTCACTCTGCTCCAGACTCACACATGTAGCAGCCACTGCTTTCAAACAACCTGGCAACGCTGCAGCCACTGAGTCCAAAGTAGCAGAGAAATATGCCACAAGATGACGCGCCATTCCATGTGTCTGCGTCAAAACTGAAACTGCACATCCATCCTTCTCTCAACAGAACAATGCAAAGTCTTTACAATAATCTGGCATTCCCAATGCAGGAACTCGACAAAGACTATCTCGCAATTCAAAAGCCTTCATGCTTTCTTCATCCAGTTCGATCGGATCGACTACATCTTTGTGAGTCAATCTGTGTAATGGCTTGGCTAATGAGTCAATCTCTGTAATGGCTTGGCTATCAGTGAAAAACCACTGATCCACTGTCTGCAGTATCCAACCATGCCCAGAAACATTCAACCTTCTTTCTGTGTTCTGGGAGGACCCATTTGCAAGATCACAGCAATTCGATCTTGTGATACTTTCCTGACTCCTTTCTCAATTCTGTGTCCCAAATATTGTACCTCTTTTTGACGAAACTGCAATTTTGCTGGTGACACTATGCCCACCTACTGCCAAATGGTTCAGTAGAGCAATTGTATCTGTCACACATGCTTCTTGTGTCTTTGATGCCACTAATAGGTCATCGATGTATTGCACCAATACTGAGCATTCTGGCATAACCAATGACTCCAGACACTTTTCAGAATTTGATTGAAAATTGAAGGACTCTCTGTATACCCTTGAGGGACTCGGCACCATGCCAAAACACGGTCTCCGAACCGGAAAGCAAAAAGATATTGGCTATCCTGAAGCAAGGGTATCGAGAAAAATGCTTGCCACAATTCAATCACTGTGAACCATTCCGCATCACAGGTAATTTGGCAAAGAATTACTGCTGGGTTTGGCACTATCGGACAACAAGGTACAACAATCTTATTAATTTTTCTCAAATCTTGCACAATTCTATACTTGCCGCTCGGTTTTTTATTTTCCATAACAGGACTCCCTAGTATCTCTCTCAGAATACCTGGTCTAATCATTTGCTCAATTACAGGAGTAACTCCTGCAATAGTCTCAGGACTCATTTTATACTGTAGTGTTTTCGGAAATTCTGCACCTTGCTTGACCAAAATTTAAATTGGATCAACACCCTTCATCAATCCGATGTCTTTCCCTGTAAAATCCCGCACATCAGTCGTCACAGTATCTCTCAATTCAACAGGCAAATACTTCTCTGTAAATAAAGGATACAAATCATTCACTTCTGTCCCTTGCCTTGCTAACATCACTTTGAAAGCAACATCCTCATCTGGTGTTTGAGAAGCAATACCATCTGGTGTACAGTAGATGGTGCAGTTCATCTTACACAGTAAGTCCCTACCTAGAAGGTTCACCGGATTTGTATTGCACAGCACAAACCGATGCAAATCTCTAAATTCTCCAATATGAACCTCCATTGGTTTGGTCACTGGAGTTCTGATATACTTATTTGAAACTCTTACAACTTGGATTGTTTCTCCCGAGAGGGGTAGGTTTGATATTTCTGCTGCTCTCACAGTAGAACGGGCAGCACCAGTGTCCACAAGGAATGTAATATCATTACCTTCCACTTTCTCATCCACAAAAGGACCCGATTGATCTACCTCTAGAGATGCGCCAAGCACACACTCTTCCTCCCCCCATCAGGCACCGTCATTGAGATGAATCTGAATCACTCTCAGGACATTGCAACCAATATTGTGAAACCATCTGTACATTTTGTTTCTTACCAATTTGTTCACCCGTGTGAAATCCAGTATTCGCACTGTATCTCTGTACCTGAGCATTCACATTATTTGGCATAGGAGCTTCAGGCACTTGTACCTGTTGTACCTGTGGTGTAACTACCTGTTGCTGTTGCAGCTGTTGTTGATTCACAACCACCTCATTCTGCATCTGTGGATTAAAATTTTGAACCATTCCATTATTTTCTAACAAGAACTTACACTCGTTCTTCCAATGTCCTAACCTTCCGCACGCATGACAAGGAAATTTCCTCTTCATCTCTTCCTTATTATTTCTACCTCTACCCGTTCCCGGTAATTGCACTTGAACACCACCATTCGGTACAACATTCATACCAGGTACCTGACCATTTTGAAAATTCTGATTCTGTCCTTTCATTTGGAAACCTGTTTGAGAAAAATCAACAAAATTCCCATTTTTCTGCTGTGCAGCTTTCACTTGCGCCCACATCATTTTCTCTTTCAATTTCTTATGCCTAGATTCAATATCATCACAACAATACTTTGCATACCTCAGTATTCCATCCACTGTCTTGTTTTGCCAACAAATCAAATGCTGCTGAATCATATTACTAATTTCGGGTTTCAATCCAAACACAAACTTATACACAAAATGTCCCATATCTTTGTCAGTTATGCTTTCAAAACCACTATACTGTGTAAACATCTGTAAAAGTCTCTCGTAGTAGGCGTGTCCTGTTTCTTTTGACTCCTGTGTCATCCTGTCAATCTTAACCCAAACTGTTTCCTTTGGGGAAATCTTACTCTTCAAATAAGTAATCACATGATTATATTTCTTCATTACCTCTTCTGAAGGCGCTCCAGTTTTAACATCTCTAGGATATTCCTCTTTTGGCCAATCAATTGCAATCTTACACTCAGTCCATAAATCAGCTGGAACTACAATATCAAACAAACCAACCAAATCTTTCAACAAGACCTTTGAGACCTTTACAAACCTCTCTACCTGTTTATACCAATCGACAGGCTTTTCTCTCAACTTTGGGAAATCATTTGTAAAAGACAATATATCCTGTCTTGACCAAGGAATATGAACATATTCACCACCCGGAACTTCTCTCATTGGATACATCATTTCAGCAGGTTCTGTCTCTCTTAACGGAAGCAAAGGAGATGCAGTCACACCCTTACTTGCAAGCGTTTCTTCTTTCTTTCTCGCCCATCTACCTTTCCATCGTTCCAATTCACCCCATCTTTTCAGAGTATTAATCAACTCCTTTATTTGCAATCATTTACCAGATGCATTCAAACTCTCCAGATCCTGATCGCTAAAATCCAACCGATGTCTTTTGTAAAGCTTTCGATTTCTCAATATCCACTCCATATTCCTGTGCTGCTTCTGCCATCTCATGCAAATTTCTCCCTTTCAATGTAATATTCTTACACAAGAATAACAACTCATCATCCTGATATTTACTCAATCTCTCCGGACTTATTGTACCAATAATCATTTCTTCCAAATCTACTCTTAACCTTCCTATATCTATACTCTGTTTGGACTTACTAGGTGCCATTCCTCTAATCCAATCATCCAACTCTTCTGGCGAAGGTCCCACTGAACCCCCTGATACTGAAGTCGTTTCTCTCACATTTGGCATTAATTTTCTAGGATCGATCTGTACACTTCTTTTTGGCGTTTCAGTCACATTTCTATTTGCTGGTATATCAATCAGTGACGTACTCATCTCATTTGATTCTGGCCCACTAACATTCCTAGCACTATTCACTGGAACTGTCAATGCATGCACTCTCGAAATATTTTGACCCTCACTATACAATGGAACTATAGGACCAATTGTCACCGGAACTGATAACGCTTCTGCATTTAAACTCATCTGATTAATTTTCTGAGTCAATTCTTCCTTTGCTTTATTGAGCATTTCGATATCTCTCTCCTGTGAGGCTCGAGTAGCTGATGAAGACTGTAAAACTAATGGAACTTGTGAAGCTTGTGGTACCTGTGGAACTTGAAGAGCTTCTATCTCAATTAATGGTGCACTTCGAGTAATCCCATCCGGATTCTCCTGATATGGTGGAGGTCTCTTCAATAGCATCTCATCTAATAACTCATCATCAATTTCATTCGGATCTGTATCTAGTTCTGAAGTCTCTACATTATTCTTTTTCTCCTTGCACTTTCCACTAGCTTGTCCCTCAGCAACCATTACTGGATATAATCCATCTATGATTACATCTCTCCTCCATCTTTTCATCTGAGCACCCCATTTAGCTTCTGACTACCATCTCATTGTATTCCTATATTTCATCCCATTCTTCTCTCTCTCCCTTCTGTACGCCTCATGTTCCCATTCCTCAAGCTCCTCATACTGCATAGGTCTAGGATTTGGTTTTAATGAATTCATTTGTCTTCTCAAATTTTCCAAAACCTTTACATTGAAAGTACCATGCTCTGGGAAAGCTAAAACTCCATCATCCTCCGTACAACTGGCCCAATTCTCTAACCATGTACATGTATGATATCCACGCTCTAACATCATAAAAGAAGCAGACGATCTTGGAGGAGGTACAGGAATTCCATCTCTAGTAACTATTTGCTTGTCTTATTTAAACAAATCTTGTATCATTTTTATCAACTTCATTTTCAACTCTCTTTTTCCGCTAAATACTTTAGAAATCAAGGAAATCCTTCTGTAATTCCGCTCACTCTATTCGCTCGCACTCATCCAATACCAGCGCGACTCACACCAACCAACCAATCACGGCACAATACACGCCCGCTATCTGACCAATGCCAGCGCTGCTTTTTGTGACGTCAGTATAACTCCTGCGACTGACCCTCCCTTTATAAAATAATACGGCAATGTACTACAAAGTCTTTCTAAATAAATTCTTATTAGAAACGACACAAAACGCTGCTACTTTGTCTGCTCCACTAAATGAAAGATAGTTCAGTCATTCAAGAGAACCTTTTACAACCAGTAGAATAACGACCAGAGTCACTCTACTCTCAATCAAGTGAAAGGAGGTCTTGGTACTCCTTTAGGTGGGTTTCCTAAAGTTTCAGAAGAGGACTTTCACAAATACAATCAAGCGAAGTTAGGTCTTAGGACTCCTTTAAGTGCACTTTCTAAAGTTTCGGAAGAGGACTTCACTATTACATCTAGCTTACTTACATACTTTAGAATAGGTCCCTTAGAATAATATCAACAGCCTTTCACTGTTCGATATTACAACAACAGACAAAGTACTTCTGCAGTGTGATACTTTTCCACACTCTTCCTCTGCCCCGGAGGCTAAATCAACATCCCGGGATCTTAGGCAACTCCGCACCCGTACTTCCAGACTACATAAAACAAAGACGCTAACTTTTCATATTAGTAACCAAAATCAATAATTCAACCATTAATTTGCCAAAATAATCAATATAAACCATCAGGCTGCTACCAAAACTGATCCAGCGATCTGGGGCTAATACTTTTCTACAGACTAGGCCCAATTTCATCACCCAACAAGTCCCTTCACGCTGGGTTAGTGAATCACTAAACAAATTACCAAATTTACCAAGATCCAATTTGTATCTTTATTTCTATTATACCAATTATTTATTTGAAGAGTTTTATATAGCGCTGGCTAGACCCGGAGGTATCAGAGCGCTTTACATGAGGATAATTAAGTTACAAGTTACAAATTACATCCGTTACAAGATCATAGTAAGACACATGGAAATAAAAACAATGTTCCAGTGATTCGTCCGAGGGAGGGGGAGGAAGGAGACACAGCGAGAAGACAAGGAAGAACTGTGCCCAATGTCCGGCTGGGTAGGTGACGGCCTAGGGGGTGAACCAAGGACAATCTCCTCTATAGCTGTCAAGCAGCTCCACCGGGCATCAGCCACAATTGCTCAGGTCTCAACGGTCAGACATAACAAGAGTGACAGTTTATGCATAGTTACATTAGTTACAGTTAGATAGTAAACATAGATGAAGAAGTCCCCAGTAGCGGATATAGGGAGGGGGAGGGGAGTAGAAAAAGGGGGTTAAGAAGCAGATCAGCAAAAGAGGACCAGAGTGAGTAGTTTAGCAGTCCCAATAGATCGAAGGCCCACCAATGAAGAAAGTACTAGTGATTAAGTTCTCCGTAGTACACGTGAAACAAGTATTGCCGCAAGATGAGTGCAGACGTCAATCGGACGGGGGAAATTGTGGCCACCATTTTGGAGTCAGGCAGCATCTCGGGACCGATCGCTGTGAAAGGCGTGTAAAATACAACCTAGTCCCAGGCCCGTCTTCTTACGCCACCAGCACCGATGTGCAGCTGCTCCCAGGGCGTCTTTTTCTCCTCGCTCGCTAAATCCCCAGCCACTTAACGCATCGGCGGGAAAAAGGGTCTCAATCTTAGGCGGCCATCTTAGCTACGAACGACCCCATTCCTGGGCGCACCCAGCAGTCAGCCCCAGTTCGCACCCCGGGTCTCCTCTCTCCTCAGGCCACTGTTTGGGGGAGTGAGGTCAGCCCAGGGCTAAATCGCGGGCCCGCCAGCACTCACCGCAGGCTCCGGTTTCCAGCCATGAATCATACTGGAGCGGCTCCTCACAAGCTGCCCGCTGCAATCACCACTCCTCCCGGTCTCTCACCGCCGCCGGTCGCACTAATCCAAAAACTCACTACTCGCTTCACTCCGACGGGGGAGCCTCACCAGGGCAGCCGCGCGGCTCACCTCCATCAGTAGCAGCCTTCATCTCTGCGATCATTCGGGGGAAGCACGCCGTCAGCGACCCAACCGCCATTCTGCATAAGGGTTGGGGCTGGTTCAGCCAGCGCGGACAAAAACCACCGGTTCTGGTTGTTTTTCAGGGGATATCCAGTCTCCGATATCCGTCGCTCTCCCCAACCAGCTGCAGGGTTCAAACTGCTCTCGGTGCAGTGGGACACGACCTAAGTGCGCCGCCTTGGTGAAGCCGCTCTCTCACAGCAGGGCGCCCATCTGGTATATGGTAGTAGCGGTTCTCCACTCGTCTCTTAGCTTTGTCAAAGTCAGGGACGGATGCTAAGCGGCACTGGAGAATTGCGGTGTTGCTTCCAACCGATCCCGAGGGGTGATGGAGTCGAGATGGGCCATTTTCAGGGATATTTCGCCAAAAAGGTGATCCCTAGCCCGGGAGCTCCCGGCCGGAGCTCCTTACCCGTCGGCCATCTTGGGCTAATCAAGTTAATCAATCAAATTATGGCGATGCAGTCTTTATATAGTTGACAGGGTTTGGCAAACTAATACTTTTTTCTAGAAATACTCATTAACTAGAAAAACACCTCTAATAAAGACAAACTCATTTGTATATTTATAATGTTTATCTGAATAATGTGAAATAAATGCTCATCAATACCAAAATACAGTACAAATCATAGACCATCACAGAGCAATAATATCAGAGAAATTGTGATAAAAATACATCTCAATTATCAGCCCATAAAGGAATGGAAAGGCGAAGAGACAAAAGGTTCAGAGACAAATTACATTTGTAAATGATTATGCAAATTCAGTTTTCTGTCTATACTAACCCAATTGATATAGGAAATCTTTTCCCTGTCCATGAGAGCAGTTAGGCCCCTCAAGAAGAGTTGAAGAGGCAAAGATTAAGTCAGGAATCAGCAGACAGGAACAGCCAGCTCAAGAATAGGAGACAGCAAAGAAGGCCTCTCCTCACGCAGGTAGGAAAGCAAGCCACCAACTAACCTAACCCCTCCCACATGGAACATCAATTATACCCTAAAACCCAAATGTCCAACCCACATTTGTGTCAGAACAGAGGATTTCTCTACACATGATTGGTTAAGGAAGGGGGTGTACTGTCACACCACTATCGTCATGTCCATCTCACTCAATGTCTTATTGTTTATTTATTCTGTATATCTACTTCCACCCCAGGAAATACAAATTCGAGCCACTGTCATAGCATTCGTTTCCTCCATCCCAGTCATGTAGCAAATTCTGTGTCACATTTATCCGCTCGTGCCGCATAAAGAGGAAATGTTCTTTCACTCGAGGAAGAATTTGTTTCTTTCAGCTGACTCTTGGCAGGCACACAGGATTTGTGAAGGATACTTGTCTTCCACTTTCCCCATCTTGTTCAACTTTATTTTCAAAATTTCATTTCATTTCATTAACCCAATTTTTTCCCGCAGAGCAGAAAATCATGCTTCTATGAAAAACAAACACAGGCATTATTAATCACTTATAATGCTTTTCATTACGCATCCACCAAGTGCTGCATCTATCCATGCGCAACCCGTGTCAATATTATTTTTCTAGCAAACGTTAATAATGTGCACAAAAGCAGCATTAGTCTTTATTTTTCGTTTTGTCAAGAAGCATTTGCAGCCTACTCCAGTGCTTTAGTACGCGCTTGCAGTAGCATTTTCCCTCATGTTAGGCTCTTTTCCACATTAGTTTTTCACCGCACACTGTTAGTAAATGTTACTGAAGGTTCAATTCGAGCAGGTTTTATTTTGCGAAAACCCTGCTCCATCACTTGCGAGTGTTGTATAGGTGGTTGCGGGACTGTACTATTGTAGAGTAGGGTGTTGGGTGCTGTCGATGCAGGTGCAATGAGAGTTGGATGTGGGTACTTGCATGAAAACTAAGGAAGAGCAGGAGAACGCTCCTTCAGTGTATCCACTTTACAGCAAAAAATTGCAATTAGTTAAAGGTAGTAGACTAGACAACAAAGGAAAACTTTAGTGACTGAGAGTCTTCACTTTCATCACTATTCCACTTCTTAATCTAGTGCTATTAACAAAGATAGTTTTGGCTTTGCCTTCCAGTCTTTAAATAGGTTAGATTTCTAAAGAAACCATTCTCAGAAGAAGTAGGGTAATAAATATCAAATACATAAATGTCATAATATCTGAATAGCTCTCCATGTTGGAGATATGTGCCATCTTCAGTTGTTTAAAATAATAACGAGCATTAGGACAAATGACAATGACAGTGATTATTGTGTGTTTGTTTCGAATTGCAGTGGGACCAAGATGTTAGGATGGCTATAAGAGCTCTTTAGCTATTTATGTGATATTGTGAATATATAGACATTTTAACGTAAACTCAAAAGTATATAAAAAGCCAATTAAATTGTAACTTGGCCTTTCAGTAGAATCTATTCCATGGTATTAGCCATTCCACTATATCATTCTGCTCCCTCCCCTTTCCTCCATGGACTAGCACCTCGAGGCATATAAATAGGATCCTTCCTATTAACATCTTTGCAGGCTTGAGTGTATTTAAATTTGATTATCTAACTGAAAATGCAGTTGGGTGAACCCATTTTCTTTGGCTAAGCTGCTGATGGCCTATTGAGGTTATATGACCCTTGGTCACATGTTCACATACCTTTCCTTTACAACTATCCTCCTCACTTGTCCTCAAAGGCCAAGTACGCCAAGGGGAATAGCTGTTGGGGACTCCATTTAAGCAGTAGGAGGGTCCAAATTCAACACTTAGTCCTTACAGCCCAGTGTCCTGTGACACTCATCACTTTAAAAATTCCAGCCTCTGTAATCCGGAGTCTTTGCAACACCCACAAGTGACCACGTTTCCAAGATTTCCCAGCAACTGTTCATCTGAAGGGAATGAATATTTAGCATCACATACCAGCAGGTTGGTCCAACCCTGTGGGATTCTTAGCACAGACTGCTGACACACCAATGCATGGTTGTTCAAAGTGCGGGCATTAGCGCCACTGCACTTGGTCTATGAAGGCTTGACATAGGTCCTGAGTACATAAGAGAGTCAGACACCTACTAGAACACATCACAGCACAACCTTCCATACTTTACCTTCTCCATCATTAAACCTCGCCATTAGGAATGGGGTCTCTAGTTGGCAGTGGTATACACCCTGACCAAGTAGGGACCCTTCCTTCTTAGTCAGGGTAAGGGGATTACACAGCTAAGATAAACCCTGCTCACCATCTTGGTAGCTTGGCACGAGCAGTTGGGCCTCTCTTAGAGGCAACATGTGCAAATTATTTGTACATACACACACAATAACAGTGAAAACACTGCAAAATGAGTCCACACCAGTTTAGTAAAATAGCCAATATGTATCTGAATAAAAAAAGTCCAAAACTATAAAAATCCAACATACAAAAGTAAAGATATCACTTTTCAAAGGTAGAATCAGGTCAGTCCATAGAAACCTATTAATGCATCACTTTTAGCACCAAGTACATGGGATGCGTCAAAATCACAGACAAAAACAAGTGCAGGGGGTGGGGGGTGAGGCGCCACAAAAGCAAAGCGATGCATTGGTTTCTTACTGCCAGGGAGGTGATGCGTCGGTTCATTACTGCAGAGCAGGGGAGGTGATGCTTTGGTTCCCAAATGACTAGGAAGGTGATGCGTTGGTTCCCTTTTGTCAGCGTAGGTGATGCATCAATCTCCGGACATGTCTGGGCAATGTCGAAGAAATCGGCGCCCAGGGACGATGCATTGAAAATTCAGATGCGCTGTGTCGCTGCGGCGGAGCAGGTGCTGCGTCGATTTCACAGCTGCGAAGCAGGAGATGCGTCGATTTTTCTGCCGCAAAGCAGGGGCTGCGTCGGAGCCGAAATGGGTGCCGTGAACCACAGTGACACAGTGTTCAGGACACGGGCTGCAGTGGTTTTCCAGCTGCACTGCAGGCGCTGTGTCGATTCTTCAGCCTCACAGTGGCAATATGTTGATTTTTCAGCCGCACAGCGGTGCTCCGTCGGAACAATGGGCCCCGAGAGTCGATGCGTGGATTTTCTTCTTGGATCACCAGATTCTACTTTCAAGGGCCCTGGAACTGGATTTGGCACCACCTGGCAAGTTAGGGCTCTCAGCAGAAGAGTCCAGGCATTGGTAGGTGAAGTCTTTGATGGCCCTGAGACTTTTTAACAGGAGGCAAGCACGCACAAGCCCTTGGAGAACCTTGGAAGCAAGATGTAGAAAGCAAAGTCCAGTCCTTTCACTCCCAGGACAGTAGCAGCAAGCAGCAGGCCAGCACAGCAAAGCAACAGGCAGAGGGTCAGTCCCTCTTACAGCATCCAGCTCTTCTTTCTGGCAGAATGTCCTTGAGTCCAGAAGTGTTTTGAAGTTATGGTGTCACAGTTCCAGTACTTACACAAGTTTCTGCCTTTGAAGTAGGCAAACGTCAAAGGAAAGTCTCTGTAGCGCACAAGACACTGCCTTTTCCTCACCTGGCTACAGACACACTACAGTGGGGTGGAGACAGCTTTCTGTGAGGACAGGCACAGCCCTATTCAGGTGTCAGTAACAACTCCTCCCACCACTCTAGCTCAGGAAAGCCCATCAGGCTGGTGATGGCTCATCAGGATATGCAGGGCACACCTCAACTCCCTTGGTGTGACTGTCTAGAGTAAATGCACAAAGAGCCCAACTGTCAGCCTAAACCAGGCGTGTATACTACAGACAAGCAGAGGCATCGAATGATAAAGCAAGAAAATGCCTACTTCCTAAAGGTAAACACAAGGAGATGATGGACGGAGCGCTGAAACTTTTCAGACACTCACCCCCCAGTCACATATCTGGGTTGAATCCATCATCGTTCTTTATCTCTTTTCGCCACCTCAGTTCAGACTCAGCTATATGCAAATCAGTCTTGACCGTGTGCCTCATGGGAACAGTTAAACAAAGAAGGACGAACCCTCTGTGTGGATGTGGTACAATCACTAATTACGTTGGTACATGGACCCACTAGGTTAGTTTAAAAGACCCCTCACACACCAACCTAGTTGGTGTCATGCTTCATCATTGGGGTCCCAACCGGGTGGCCGAATGCCGCCCGGTTGTGCTACAACGCCTGATTACAGCGGAGCTGGTTGGTGTATATGTGAGATGTGATGTGAATTAAAAATATCTCTGAGAATCCTTGCCTGTGAACTTTATTAGTGGCGGCTCAGGATATGGTTAAAAATAAGTGTGGTGCAACTAGAATCGGAGATTGTTATCCCTAGTTGACTATGTGTATGGTCTACATGTTTCAGCCCGCAATGGGAATTACGTGGGGCTTTCTTCAGGACCGTGTGGTGAAAAGGTGAGTGGCAAAGTGGATAGTGCCACGTGAAAAGAGTAAAAAAGTACCTACACACGCGCTAAGGTGTGTGGACTAAGTGTCTACGTACTTACGGACACTGAAAAAACACTATGTGTGAAATTGGGCAGCCGATCGGGACTCGGGAGGGGTCACATCCGATGACCGAATTTGGTATCGGGGTGGAACCTGTCTAAGAACCTAGTGTGGTATCCCGTCATCCCGGCTGGTACCTCATGGGAACAGTACACCCCGAACTGCCAAGCCAGGTCTTCCCTGAACCGGAAACAAGCATCCTGGGACCGGTTTCGGGGTAACACCCCTCATCAGCCAGGCTACCTTGAATCCAGTGGAAAAGTAAGCAAGGGACCCACGTCTGGGCATATCCTGCCAACCTAGGGCAAACAAAGCAAACAGAAGGAGATGACGGACGGAGCGCTGAAACTTTTCAGACACTCATCCCCAGTCACATCTGGGTTGAATCCATCATCGTTCTTTAGCTCACTTCGCCACCTCAGTTCAGACCCAGCTATATGCAAATCAGTCTTGACCCTGTGCCTAATGGGAACAGTCCAGCCCGAACTGCCAAGCCAGGTCTTCCCTGAACCGGAAACAAGCATCCTGGGACCGGTTTCGATGCAACACCCCTCATCAGCCAGGCTAGCTTGAATCCAGTGGCAAAGGGAGAAAGGGACCCACGTCTGGGCATACCCTGCCAACCTAGGGCAAACAGTGGCATTTTCAAACACGCAATTCAAAAACCAATTTCACCCGAGTGTGAATGTATGCATGAATGAATGAATTGAAATAGTGAAAAACGAAATTAGCAGTATTTCACTATCAGGACATGTAAAACACACCTGTAACTGTTCTCACCTCTTAAATACACTGCATCCTGCCCAGGGGCTACCTTGGGCCTACTTTAAGGGTGCCTTACATGTAGTAAAAGGGGAGGTTTGGGCCTAGCAAGTGGTTGCACTTACCAGGGTGACCTGGCAGTTCACAACAGCCCACACAGACACTGCAGTGGCAGGACTGAGAAATGGTTGCATAGCTACTCATGTGGGTGGCACAATCAGTGCTGCAGGCCCACTAGTTGCATTTGATTTACAGGCCCTGGGCACACCTGGTGCACTTTACCAGGAATTTACTAGTAAATCAAACCAATTACAGATACATTTTACACAGGGAGCACTTGCACTTTAGCACTGGTCAGCAGTGGTAAAGTGCCCAGAGTCCTAAAACTAGCAAAAATGAAATGCAGCACACAGTAAAAAACAGGATGTCAGAAGGAAAAGAGCAGGGGAAACCATGTCCAAGATGCCAGGTCTATCACTCTTCTTGACCATTCAACATTTATCGCTCTCTTATCCTGACTTAACCCATTTGGTCTTCTTGCCCCATTTCTCCCACGCCCCCCCCCCCAACCCTTTCGTCCATTTCTAGATTGCCCCCTGTCAGCTGTCCTCTCTCCTGTGATATCAACATCACTGTGTTCCACTGTCAGTCTTCAACCCTCATAACTCATTTTCTTCACTTGAACTTCTCTTCATCTATCTGCCGCTCCCCCACCTTTTCCTTCTTTTGTCCTCCTTTTTCTCTCATCTCTCCTTTTTTACTGTCCCCTTGCCCCTTCCTTATGCTGGTCTAATAAATCTGTGATCTGAAGGAATCTACTCACCAGTTGCTCTCATTGCATGAGGCACTTTAATCTGCCTGCCAATGACTGAGACAGACCATCTAAAAAACAATGCATCGAAACGACACTTGCAGCTAACCGAAGGCTGGCAAGGTAAGTCAGAAACTTTCATTGATTAGTTATATTCTTTCCTGTTTTGTCTTTAGTGCTACTTTATGATATACATAGGAGGAAATGTGCCTTAGAGTGCAGGTTCACTTCCCTTAAGCCTACAAAGTCCATCAAGATACCAAAAAGGAGTGAAACGTGCACCAAGATGGATTATGCAAGCCCCAAGTAGACATCTGTATACTGTGTGGGTCGTCCAGAGTTTTCATATTTCCCTGGCTCAGAGCAGGATCAGAACCCAGAATTTTTGTCACCCTGCTGGGCCAAGCTAATTACGCTGCTCCACAGCAGAGAAAACAAACGCCTATCCACACAAAAGGAGTAATTAACAGTGTTTCCCTTAACTCCTGAGGAGAAAATGGTGATGGTGGGGAAGAAAATCAGCATCTGTTAATAAGCTATCACACTGTTCCAGGGCTTGGACAGCCCAGGCCCACTGAACAAAGGAGGAAGGACAACTGAACCAACACAGGTGGGGACTCTATTTTAAAGTTTTGGTGGGAAAGCCCCAGGCAGTGATGTCAGCGATGGGTGGAGATGAGGCTCCCAGGGAAGATGTGACCAGTGACTTGGACTGTCCCAGTATGCTGCGCAGGAGGGCTAAGACAAGAGTGGGGAGGTGATGTGGCACACTAGGATTGGCCAGAGGTGCCTGGCTTCTAGAACCTTCCACCCCCATTTAAAAACTCTTGCACACAGGCTTTTTGTGCTTTTTTGCTGTTGGACTCTGGACACTGGGACTGTGATAGCAACAGCAGCCATGGACAACTGGAAAGAGACACTCCCATATGCCCTAAGGACTCTGTCCCAGTTGATCCTAGGACTAGTGGGTCTCTCCAAAGGCCAGTGAGGCTGGTCCCCTTGCACCCAGAGGACCAGCTGCGGGAAATATCTGAATTTTTGCACCCCCTCAAAGGAGGAGAGGATCACCAGCGAACAAAAAAAAGAACAGGTGGTGCAGGTAAGCATTGGAACCAGGTCTCTGCAAAGTGTTCCACCTTAGAGGCCAGGAGACTTGAGGAAAATGCACCAGCTGCCTAGGGTGTGCCATCAGGAGCAATGCAAAATGGCCTAATGGGGCCAGAGATATCGAAATTAGAAGTATTTGACCATTAATCGGCAGCCGACAGAGCATGGAGCTCCGCTGCAGAAGGTCACGATAGCCCCTCGGGTGGGTCAGGGCCTGGGAGGTGGTCGACGAAGAGGTCAATAATTATTAATGCACCCTGGGAGGGAGCGTCCATGGGGACCCCTCCCCACGTGCGGAGATCCCAACCCAGGGCTGGTCTTATGCTCAAGAGGGCCCGGAACCCCGATCTCTGGTCCTTCGTCATGACAAAGGATTGGGGAAGCGCCATAACCCTCTCCCCCCAGGAAAAGAATGGGGCCCCCACACAACAGAATCCATGGGGGAGTGCCGCCATGCTCTTCCCAGCATTGGTGGGCCCACCCCCACTACCCGTACCTGGGGGAACGGGGCGATCACTGCAAAAAAAAAAAAAAAAAAAGATACTCAGCCTGAAGGAGCGAGCAGCAGATAAGAGCTCTACCGACTCCTGTGCCCACAAAGGAGATTGCTGGCTGGGGAAGCTGGGGTAGGTTCCCTGAGCTGCCCCCACCCAAAAGAAGCATGTACGTTACCCAAGTAGGACCGGCACCTGAACCAAAAATGTTTTTTTAAAAATATAAAGGCAAAAAAAATCAACGCCATGCGAGAACGCGTACAGCAGAAGAATATGGCTAGAGCCTCTCATGCATATTCAAGCACTCCACAGAACGAGCAACCTATAATGCCCTGTGGGGCTAATATGCCTATTTTTCTGCTTCTTGCTGTGGCCCCACGAGGGCAGGGGCACTACCAACGAGTTTGGAAAGTGTCGTGAGAGGAGGGGGGGCTGTAAGAGTTCCAGCAACTCTCCAAGGAAATTAAGATTTGACCCCATGTTTCTGGAGGTCACCAAAAATATGATCCCGAAGATTTTCATTGATATTGAAGCACTCCCAAGGCTGCCGCTTTTGCTCTACAGCCGGGAGAGCAGCGCCCTCTAGGGACTGGTTCTATGGTTGCATTTTATGTGGCCTGAATGAGTATTAAAAAACACAGACGCGTCATGTTTATTTTCAATGCTTTATTCACCTTTTATGCGGACGGTGATTGTTGAGCAATGCTGAAATGGTTTATTGAGAGGGATTACTGCATTTACACCTGATTATTATTGATTCCATGAAATGATAGTGGTAAACATGTGGATCATTTGTCTTTTAATGTGATGACCCTTGACAAAGCCAAAAGGCCTGTTATTTAAAGTAAAGCCCCCTCCCCCTATATTGTGATGTGCTGTCTGGTATAGGTTTGAGGGTAATGTGCCTTTGGGGTCATGACCCTTTAGGGGGTGAAATGTAATACAAGGTATTTTTATCTGCCTTATGTATATATTTGTAAATTAATTAGCAGTATTGAATAGGGTGTATTAATGTACATTCCCTTTTTTTAAAGAAGGAGCACTGGTTGGAAATCATTTTTTGAGTGTGATTGCATGCTAGTGAATGGGGATTACTTGCCCACACCACCTCCCATGAGTATGCCTTGGACTGCTCTGCTTCGCTACCCTTAGAGAGTTAAGCGCTACAATAGGGTGCTTGGTTCCCAGTAAGGGGATATTGTGGACCTATTACTTGCACAGGCCTCACATCCTGCACAACTAATAACCCAATTTCCTAGAAGGACCCTTTCAAGTTCTAGTGGCACGGAGAGGTACTCTGTGACAAAAGAGCACAATCACTTTAGGCAACCACACAGGAATGCATTACAATCCGCTTGAGCATGCTTTTCTTGTCCCCCTTACCCCTTTCTGTTATTTGCGGCTTACCTCCACAATCCCAAGCCCACTGGCGGAGAACACCGTCAAGTTTACCCATCTACTGTTTGTAAAGTAAAATTAGACTTAGGAAATTGTATTGTATTGTATATAGCATTTATAGAGCGCAACAAACACCCTACGGGTACCCTGGCGCTAAAGATACATGTATGCAGACCAACGTGAAGCAAGAAGGACAGAACCTAAAAACATTGCTCAAAAGAACGACAGGATCACTTTCTGGGGAACAACCACGTTTTGATCCTTTTCCTGAACAGGGACAGGGTACTGCATTGTCTGATTTCAATTGGGAGTGCGTTCCAAAGCTTTGCAGCAGCAAAACTAAAAGACCTTCCTCCCAATCTGGCCTTGTTGAACCTGGGAACCTTTGCCAAATAAGCAAAAGAGGAACGAAGGGTCCGGGTAGGAGTATACCAGACCAATTTCTTCTGCAACGGTCTAGGACCGAGTCCATGTAACGCCCTAAACCCCATGCATAGGGATTTAAAATAAATTCTTTGCTGCACAGGGAGCCAATGTAGCTCCGATAGGCACATTGAGGCGGAAAAACTTCGTGGTCTAGACAAGGCCAATTTCGCAGCCGTATTCTGGACACGCTGCAGTCTCTGTATCAAATACTTAGGGGACTCCAGCAGCAGAGCATTGCAGTAGTCAAGTCTACTTAGGATGGCGCCTTTAACAACCAAGGCTCTAACCGAAATTGGGAGCAACGGAAGAATCTTTCTCAGAGCCCTAATGAGGCCAAAACAGCACCCCACCATCTTGTTCACTTGCGTCTCTAATGACAGGTTGGCATTAAACATAACTCCCAATTGCTCTTTTTCAAAAAAGGTTTATTTAGAGAGTTTTTTCGGTGCGAGTCCTTGAGAAAATATCAAACAAGGATTACAGAAATCAAAGTTCACTTGGGGGGTCCTTCTTTCTTATAATAAAAACTCCTCATTTATATTCAAACTCTAAGGGTGGCCTTGAAGAAATGAGAAACCAAAAACGAGAGCCAGCCAGGTAGTGTGCTAACCTGTGGTCTGTGTAATGGGCTGAAGTAGACCGAGTGTTGAGTAGCGGTAAGAGAATGATGGTCTATTTCAAGGCGAGGAAGGCAGTGGCACGGGCTAAATGAACAGGCTCAGGGTTCAAGGTTGTAGAAAGTCACCTTGAAGGGACAGGATTCCAAGAGAGGTTGCAAGCCTCCAGCTTCCAAGTGACAGTGTCCAGATAGCTCTTTTTACAGGCGGAGGGGCTCGGAACCCATGGGCAAAACTGGTAGCTCTCTATTCAGACTGATTGATGAAGCAAAGCATGCAGCCACACTTGGAACGGGGTATTTATAGCCTGTCATGCACATGGAGAGTGCTGTTTGCCACTCAGAAGACAGTCTCCAGCAGGAAACCAGGACAAAACAAAGGCTAATTAGTCAGCAGTCATAAAAACAAAAAGTACCAGAAACTCTGGCAGAAAACTAGGACAGCAAGAAATTGACATCTAATTGCTCAGAAGTATATAGTTGGTCAGCAGTCATTGTACAAAAAAAAATACCAGACATTCCGGCAGAAAACAATGACACCAGGAAACAGAGATCTTTAACTGATTGGTCAGCAGTGCATGTTGTTTTAACAAAAATATTAGGCACTTGTGCTTCATTAAACCAACTTGTTTACAGTGCACACAAACTAAAGTGCATATCATGCAATTAAACACTCAGTAGAGCATGCAAAATAGTACATAGAGTATGTGGCACCTGACTAATTGGAAAATAGTGATGACAATGGAGAACATTCAGCACAGTCAGGCCTGGGTACGACACTAACAAAATCAAATCCTCATGTCAAACACAGAGGAGTGGTTTTCATCTTCCATGGCATATTCATTTGCCTTTTTAAATAGAAAAAGAGGCTGCTCCAAAACCTGTTGAGACATCTTCTTAAGCAGTTTGAGCTGTCCAAGTAGACAACTTCCCAGTGTGTGCAAGGCTTTCTTGAAATCTGGGCAAGTACAGTAGTTGCATGTCACCAATAGCAATGTTGTACCGGGCAAGTTCAAATCAGGTGGAAAAATCCAGCATCACTTAAATTACATTGTGTGCCACACATTCTACATACCATCACCAAGTTTAGTTAACCATGGTGGAAAAAGTTAAACCTAATCAATATAATTCGCCATTGCTGGGCACTAGCTATCAAACCCACCATATTTCCCAATTATCATCGGAGAATTCAGTACCTCAATCACTTTCCCATGCTACTTTCATACCCGCTAGCAAAGGTTTTGCACGTGACCATCAGCTCCCTATGAACAATTGTTATTGCTTTCTTCCCATCAGCATGCACTACCGCTATCATATGCCTCTGGGTCCCTGTCCACTGCAGCTCAGGTCAGTCCAACAACCCTAGTCAGTTGCCCAAATGTGAACAGGTGTTTCACCCATATGTTATTGGCTTCTCTATTATTGCTCAAAGGTTTCAAAGCACAATTTTCAAAAAAGTTGCTTTGTTCTGCCCAAGATCTTTTAGCAATAACTAGGTGCGTCATCACAAACCGAGGAATATCTCCACATCAGCACCTCCAGAATATATTGCATTCTCACCTGTCCTTTTTAAAAAGCAAGAGATTGCCTTTGGTTCCACAATACAAAAGTTAAATCAGTGAAGTTAATAATTATTCTTGGTGCCTAATACTTTGGGCGGACACTGGTAAGGCCTATCTCGCCAAGATATAGTGATACAAGAGAGTCAGAATTTAGGGGATACAAAACCATAATGATAATCACAAATATTTGTATATAAATACAAATGACAAGACATCATAAATACAGAATCAATAGGATTTGGAGCTTAACAGATTTATGTTCTTTGCATGTTCACATGGAGGTCTTGTGCATAACTTGCTTCCAGATTCATAAGGTGAGATTGTCTTTACTTTGAAAAACAGCCAATATGTAGTATATGCTAAGGTGTCTAATAACCCTAGGTCTTCCCCAAAGCTGGAGGTTTAGTGAAACAATAATCAGCTGACAAATATTGTAAAGAAGAAACATTGTAAAGTAAATAATTTTTAAAGGAAATTAATACTTAACGAAGTAAGATCTGAGCTGGGTTGAGTCAGTCACACTGGGGAGGTACGGCAAACAAGAAGCACGCAGGAGCAGTGAGGGAATCATGCTCAGGATGGAAAAGGAGAAAAATATGTAGCGGTGAGAATGAAAAGTACTGGAATGTTGTTTGAAATGGATCCTCTCTTTGGGAAACTCGAAGTGCTTGAGTTCTGTGTTAAGTAGAGTAAAAGTCTGGTCATTCTATGGGAACTCTCTGTAAAGACAACTAGGTGGAATGTTAGTAAAGGGATTCATGAAAGGGACAGAGAAGGTAGCAACAGGCCTGCACAACAACAGATTATGTGGGTTTAAACTGTGGACTTGATCAAGTCAATTGGTAATGTGGCCTGGAACAGAATAGTCTGCTAGTGGTCTGAAGGTTAGACGTCTTTGGTGGATGGCAATTCGAGTTTGGCTGAAGGGGAGTACGCCGAGTTCAGTGTGCTGAAGTCATGAATGTTGCAATCTTAGGAATGTTTTACATAGTGAAGGTTGTCTATAGTCTAGAAGGCATAAGCGGTGTCAAAGTTTTGTCCAGGTGTTGTGCTTTGTTAGGGTACCCAGTCAGAGTAAAGGGATGAAATTAAGTGCATCTGGTGTGGGAAAAGGTTCAAACGCTGCCCCATGAGGGTCAAATGTAAATATGTGGAATAGTCTTCTTTCCGAAACGAAGTAACAGGGAGGGCAGTGGAGTGAGGAGCGTAGGAAGATGCAAGTCACAAGCACAAACTTTAGGGGGAAATGTAGGGTCAAGTTGACATTTTAATGCGGCACTTAGGGACTTGTGATGAGATCCAGAAGCTCCAAATAGTACATTAATGAGTGCTTAAAAGGGGGGGGGGCACATTTACAATCAAAAGTTAACCATGTTAAGAAGTAACTGAGAAGGGAACATTAATACATTTTACAAGTGTAAATATTAAGAGATTGGATTGAGTAGACACAGTGGGCCCTATTCACAAATGTAAATGTACAAGTGTGCATTCACTCAAGTGTAAATTTACTACTTCACGAAGGAGTGACAACTACTTTTTGCGATTCACTATTTTAGAGTGTAAAGTTACCCCTAGGTAAAACATGCATGTTTCTGCCCTTTGGTGGAGCCTCCTACACCAGGATTTATGAGTAGAAAGTTACTGCTCATAACTTTTTACACTTAGATAGAGGCCTCCACCATGGGGATAGATCTCTCTATGGAAAAGTATAGGAGATAATAATAAAGTTTAGTCATTAAAAATTTTTACAAATAATTCATGTTAAATAAAAACGTGAATTAACTTAAAATAATTATTGCTCTAGAACTAAAATAATAAAGTAATACAGCACATTAACTCAAATTAAATGTTTTAAAAATATAATTTAAAAATATTTATAGTATTTTTAAACATCCCAACCTCACTAGCATTTTTTAATTTAATTATAATTTAGTTAACATATTTGTTTAATTTAACTCCCAAGAGGGAGGTTTCATTGACATTTCGACCCTGTGTGACTGTTTATTCATCTGACTACCAGGCCTATCCCACTGAAATGTTTCAGTGCTGGAGGGTATTCTTTAAGAACCAGTACCAATCCGATTCATACCAAACGCGGCGAAGCTAGTCCCACACAGATCGTACCAGTACCAATTTCGAGGCAAAATGGGCATTTCAATTTATTTTTCAACAAGAATGCGCTGGAGATAATCTCTCTTCAATCTGCGCCCTTGAATTGTGGAGAGACAGAGAGAGGGAGAATGTATTATGCCGATGAACATTTTGACACCTTCACTGCAGCAGTTAAACAGCGCTGCAGTTGTAGGTGGCAAAATGCCCATGAGCAGAGTGGGGAACGCATCACAGCGCGACCAACAGCAGCGTCAAGAGTGTCTGCGTTTGTTTGGCTGTGAAATGTCCCCAAATCACCAAGGATAGCTGCTAGACTCATGGCTCTTCACTTTCTTTTCAGAGACTGTCCAGTTGACCAAATTGGCTTATTTGACAGCCTGATTTTTCAATGGCTTGTTTCTTCTGTGACCTATGCACCCTAGTGAATTCAGTTAGATAAATGTTTTTCTGTTTTTGGGAGAGAAGGGTATTCTTTTGTGTTTATGCCATTTCATTACTTAAATGGTAATTATTTTAATTAGCTGTACCCTTTCTCTCTCCTTCAATGATGTGAGATTTTAGATTGCTTATTCTCGGTCTGCCGTGTGGATCTGCTATTTGTGTCAAGACTGTTCTAGAAATCGGGTAATAATCAAGTCGTTCAGAAAGTACTAGGAAGGTTAATGGACACAATTTGAAACTTAAGGTAGGAAGCAATTGCCCTCAAAAAAGTTGTTGAAGATCTGGAAAGCAAGGTCGGGGAAGTACTAGAACCGAATGTTGATAGACATCACAGGAGGTCACCGGGAGATAGGGGACTTAGTGACAGATTGAGAATGGAATTCTCGATTAATGGGCCTAGAGGATCCTAGTCCACAACTCAATCCAAGCATGTATTCCAGAAGCCAACCACTTTTATTTGCGCCTCGCACAATGCAACTGAGGAGCCAGTAGCAGAGGGAGAGCACCATAGGGAGCCCATGACAGGACTTCCACGAGAAGATTCGCCCAAGAGGTGTAGGGAGTCTAATCAGAAGGTCCATCCCGGTGAGCATATACCTGCCTCTCTCTCAACCCCCCCCAGTTCTAGAGTGGTGGTTCACGAAGGGGTTTATTTCCATACATCAATGAATAAAAACATGCTGTAGTCTACCTAAACCAGGCCAAAAAGCTGACAGCAGGTGCAAGAGAAGATCAAGACACACTAAAAAACAAAGTTAAATATTTGCTGTGGGAGGTCAGACACTACTACTCCATCATGATATAATAAGAGTTGAGAGGATTGTATCTGCAGGGGGGCCCTTAATATGGTGACGGTTATCTTCATTCACAAAGATCTGGTAGAAGGCCTTATGGCTATTGATGCACGTTCAATTTGCAATGCGAATACCCAAATATCAATTAGGTATTGGTTACATCCTGATCCAGAAGTCACACCCAACCGAGTCAATGAAGTTTCCAGAAATTAGCAGGGTAACTTGGCGCCAGGGGTACCCATTGGAACAAATGGACTGTTGAGTGGGAAGATTGAACCTATCTAGAATTAAAGCGGGATAAAGTAATTGTGAGGGGGTTTTGTCAGTTCCAGAGTATGGGGTTCCAAATGGGATAACTATTCCACCCAATTGGAGAATTGTTGAACAAAATAGAATGTAGCAAGGGCAATCGCATCCTAAGGAGCGAAGAATGGGCACATAACTGGAAGAAAAATCCAGAAGCCACTATTAGCGATAAGTTGACAGGAGCTTTTAATGTATGCAACTTAGGTAGGCCCCACGAAGACCAACTAAATAAGATTAAAATACTGTTGTGGAATGTAGCCGGGATTAGTAGTATGTTATTTGAATCTTATTGAGGACAGCTTATAGATGACCATGATATCAGCTTATTTCAGGAGACCCGGTCCATTGTCCCCATCTTCAGGAATGGATTTACTCCCTTCTGTATTAATGCGATTCAGTTTGATAGGGGAATTCCTTAAGGGGGTCTGGAAATCTGAGGTAAATATTTCCCTTCAATGCAGAATTATCCCTATTGCCATTGACTCTTGAGATGTTCTAGCCATTAGCTAGATACTGCCTCTTAACGTTTTTAATGTATACAATCAGTGGTGGCTCGAAATGCAGAGTCCATGGTGACTAACATGCTAGACGATATCCTTTCTGAGTCATCTGGAAAAAGCTACTTAATAGTGGCTGGGGATTTTAATACAACCTTCGAACCCACTATAGTAAACCCCTCTGATCTGACAGAGGAACATGATAGTCAGCGGAAGATTCCGAAGAGCGATCTCTCCCCTGTGAAATGGTCTCCCATAGCACCTCAAGTACTTTGCCTTGACTCTCAATTTCGATATACCTGCAGCCAATGGAAAGACACACTCAGATAAGGAGAGCAAGACTACTTTTAATAGACCGAGGCGGATAGACTATTTGTTTAATCAACTCACGTTTTTTGCCTCTCTATTAAAGACACGGTAGTATAGGAGAGAATGGACAGTGATCATAACACTTAAGTCTGACTTTAGTGGCATGTATAATAGAGAAACCATTGAGTAAAGGAAGAATGGATGTTGGGGCCTCTCCCACACTAATAATGGTAAAGGAATTCGGTGGTACTGGTTCATCAAGCACCCCAATGGATTGAAGTGAGCCCATAAGAAGGTTGAGGTAGAAGTTGAGAAAATAGCTGCTCTCCCCTGAGGCAAGAATAGTTGAAAAGCAGGAAAACTATGAAGTGTTATATTCACAGATTAGAGAACTGTTAACCCAACATAAGTTGGTGGCCCATAATACCTGTAAGGGACTAGTCTGGTACAATAAAGCCTGCAGGAAAGTAAAAGAAAATCTGTTAGCAGCTGTTAAATCTAAATTTAGATCTGATTTACTGAGGTTTAGATTGCCTTATAGGAGAGAAATGGTTAAAGCCAAAAGGCTGGGAGAGTGTCTTGTAGGAAAACCTACATGATGCGCTGATAGCCAAAGATAATCCTTTTGGAAACTAGCAACTGACTGCTATAAGGGAACTAAGAGAAATTTGGAATACAGTGTCCAACCCCAAGATTGGGTAACTCACTTCAGCAATCTATATTCATGTAGCAAAGATCAAGACCAAGGTGGTGTAGAACTTCTGCAGGATTACAAATTTAGTAACCCATGCGACACGAGCACTTTAGAATTTGAGTAAAGTAAACCTCTAGCTGCGAATAACTCTTGCCTTGTGGCTAGAGCTAAGGGCCTGATAAGATAACGGATAACCTCTCTATGGCAGCTGCAACATCCAACAATAAGTTGTTCTGGGATACTGTTAATTCAACATTTCTGAAAGATGACTCGTACCCAGAAATTATTTGCCATGTAAATTGTGAAGAATGGGTGACTCACTTCTCTAACATTTTTAACCCATGTAATGAACTATTGGATGAGCCCACAGATTACACCAAATGGCCCACTATTCCGTTAAATATCACTCTTAGCAAGGTTGAGTTAGGTATCAGAGGAAGTAAAGGGGGCAAAGCACCAGGCCCGGACGGGGTACCCATAGATGTTTACAAATCCGTACCAGAATTATGGGGTCCGATACTTACGAGAGTTTTTAATGCAGCAGTCACAGAGGGTCCTCCGAGGTCATGGGGTCAATCTGTTATAATCCCTATTTATAAAAAGGAGATAAATCGGAAGCTAAAAATTACCGACCCATTTCCTTACTGGACTCTTCAGTGAAGGTTATGAGCAGGGTCCTTTTGGTAAGACTGGATGAATGGGTCAAGGATAACGATATTTTAGCTAAATCACAATATGGTTTTAGAAAGGGTCTGGGTACGTTAGAACAGTGTATTAATTTGGAATTTTTAATTGGAAAATATACACGTGCAAAGCAAGGGGGACTTTACCTATGTTTTGCTGACCTGAGCAGCGCTTTTGATCTTGTGGATCATACTTTGCTATGGCCAGTTCTACTCAACCTAGGGGCCCCAGAGTCCATTATCTACTTCCTTGCCAGATTGTATGAAAAATTATCAAGCAGAGGCCGGTATGGCCAACAGGGTGTATGTACCCCGAATTTCAAGGTCAAACGAGGAATTTGCCAAGGCTGCGTCTTAGCGCCATTACTTTTTACTTTATTCATTAATGAAGTAGACGCAGCCCTTAAGTCAATACCGGCAGATGCTCCTCAAGTAGATGGACAGAATATACCAGTACTGCTTTATGCAGACGATGCGGTGCTCCTATCTCGGACACCGCTAGGTCTACAACGACTATTGGATGGGTTTACTGATTTTATTAAGGGGAGGAAGTTGTTAATAAATAAGGCCAAAACATATACTATGGTCTGTGGAAAAAAAAAACAAAGAAAATGAAACACTTCTTTATAGAGGGCACAAGAGTGGAACAGGTTGATACCTTCTGTTACTTAGGGATAACCCTATCTGCTAATGGCAAGTGGTCATGTGAAACATCCAATGTACAAATGAAAATGACCAAAAGTATATATGGGGTCTTTAGATTTGCTGCCAAATTAGGGGACCGACGTATTAAAGACATGATTGATATTTATAAAGCCCGATGTGTTTCCATTGCATTATACGGAGCAGGGTTATGGGGCTACTACCCCTGTCCAGATCTGCAAACAGAGGAAAATACCTTCCTAAAAAATTATTATGCCTCCCTAAATCAGCGTCCACTGAGATAGTCCATCGGGAGGCAGGGATCGAATATCTGACAGATTTGATTGCATTGAGACCCCTTTTATTTTGGAGGTCTATTTGGGCGAAAGAAGAAACCCTGTTTACACAAACAATTATTAAGGACTGCATGCGACTGGATAACTGTCTCAAGATCCCTCGGTTAAAATACATAGTAAATACCACTAGAGAACTATTTAAGTTAAAAACCCTGGACAACCCAATGGAGGTTTTAGATTTCTCTAAATAGGAGATGCGGAATATATTTTTGGCACAAAGGAAGGAGGGCAGGTTGAGACAAGTGGAGTTACAATCTACTTACCAGCAATACCAACTGCACATAGACACCATTGGGTTCCAAAGCTACTTAACATCAGTATCAAGATCATCCCACCGATTTGTACTGACAAGGATGAGATTGGGTCTTGTACATCACTTAGTGGCGTTCCCAGAAATGAAACAGCACCCAGTCACCCCATGCCCGTGTGATAATCGCACAAAGCAAAGCACTCTGCACTTTTTACTTTTTCGTGAACTGTATTCTAATTATAGATTTGTATACTTAAAACCATTGTTTAAGAAATATAATGTTACAACTTTTAATGCAGCTATGAGTCTAATGTTTACACTTAAAGAACCGGATATCTGTTTTTTTGTAGCAACATTCATTTTAAAGTCAATTTATGCACGGAAAAGCATGGTTTTTAAAGTATTTTAATGGAATTGTATTCTCGTATTGCTGAATTATTTTAAAGTAACTTTTCTGTAATAGGATGTTATTATATATATGTGTATGTACATTCGCTTTTATGGTTGTCTCTTATAACCGAATAAAGCTTTTCTGAACTGAACTGATACCGGATAATCTCTATATGACCAATTTGAAACTGTGGGGCCCTTATATAAAACTTCTTTCTAATGCAATTCTTTTGGCAATGGAGATAGCTCCTGCCTGGAAATTTGCAGAGATTGTACCAATATTTAAGAAGGGGCATCGTAACGCTCTTGGCAACTACATGTCCATTGGCCTTATTGATGCCGTACAAAAAGATCTTTTGCAAAGAAGTGCTTACTCATGTGCAAGAATGGATACAAGGAAATTACTTATTGTCACATTGCCAGGTGGGTTTTAGGACTAATTTAAGTACTGTTGACCAGGTTTTTCGGTTTAACTGCATTTTTTTGGACAACGTCAATAATCATCAGGGGCAAATTGTATTTTCCCTTTGTTAATTTGCGTGCCACCTTCGACTTGGTCGCTAGGGGCAAGTTGTGGAGGGTTTTGGCAGAAATGGGTATCCCTGTAAATTTACCAAACATTCTGGTGTGACTGCACTTACAGAACTACGCCCATGTTAGATTAAATGAAAATGGGAATTTGATGGAGCCTATAAGAATAAAAAGTGGAGTCAGACAGGGCTGCATCCTTACTCCAACCCCGTTTTCTTTATACATTAATGGGGTGTTTGAATATTTGAACAAGGATGGTGATGACTCCCCGAAGGTGGGAGGCCAGAGGGTGCCTGCCTTACTCTGACACACTACTGATTTTGAAGCTGCTAAACAATTGTGTTTCCTTCTGTATTGAGCAGGGTTTGGAGCTTAACAGTTCAAAAACAAAATTCATGGCTTTAAGTTCTACAAATCAAAAGGCCTACAAGAAAAATGTGTTTGTGGTGCAGCGGCCAGGGCAGCTGACTTCGGAGCACAGGGTTCATGGTTCGATCCCCGGCTCCGGCGGCAGCTCAGCACCATGTGACTCTGGGCAATAGCTCACTTAATTTCCATGACGGCCCCCAGCGCCTTGAGACCCGTAAGGGTGAGTAGCTGCGCTATATAAAAACGGACTTACATTTTTTTTTTACATTTTTTATCCAGTTTAGTTATAGAGCCATTCCAACAAAAGCTTTTTGAAGCAAATGGTCAGTAGCTATGCCTGGGAGTGACCTTTGCCCTAATTGTGCAGAGGCATCGGAATCATTGATCCATATTTTATTATTTTGCCCAGCATACCATTACCAAAGAACAAAGTGGTTAGCACCTTTATGTAGGAGGTTGGGACACTACTCGGCACAAGGAGGCTTTCAGGATCCTTAGCTAAGACACAAGCAGATTGGTGGTATATTTGATTGCCAGATTTCTTAGGTCAGCTTGGATATGGCATCGTAGTGCATCT
Organism: Calotriton arnoldi; assembly: GCA_963921515.1. Lineage (NCBI taxonomy): Eukaryota > Metazoa > Chordata > Amphibia > Caudata > Salamandridae > Calotriton > Calotriton arnoldi. Next base: position 1,356,554 of record CAWUFW010002053.1, read on the forward strand.
TAAAGTGTGACCAATTGATGTTATTATTTTTATACAAAGTAGGAGGCTTTTGTGGTTCTATTTTTAAGCCTTTGGACGCTATTGCTGGACACAGTCTCCTAAACTGCGCTTTTTGCATAGTGCTTGGTATATATTGAAACTATGTGATTTTTTTAAACAGACAACATTAGCTGGACTTATACTACTTCCTCTATTGCACTTTATTACCTTTTGTACACTACAAGGGAGTCGCGTTACGGGGAGCTACGAGTTCTGTACCATGAATATTTCAAGCTACCGGGTTACTGCTAGGATGGAGGAAATTGCTTTTTAACTTGATATTTTAGTACATTTTGCTCCCTAAGTTGATCTTGGTCTGCATTCAGTTGTTTGTATTCTGTATTGAAATCCCAAGAGAACGATTTCTACCCACTTACACTTTCTGTTTTAATTAAACCATTGTTGTGAAGCATCAAAACCAATGTAGCCAAGCCACCTTGGGGAAGGTATGCACCTTTTCTGGAAATTTGAGTTATTACTGCCCATACCGACTAAATTGTGGAACGGTTGGTTTGCAAAAACATGCGTTTTTATACTTGTTTTTATCCTTGGTGTCTTTTTATAATTGATCTAAATGGCCAAAACGAGGTAATACTTGTTGATTCATGGAAGCATGGTTGTTTGTCCATGTGTATACTTTTTTGTGATTTTATGTTTGGTTGTACTTTTATGATCATGTTGATCCAAATAAATGTATTATGATGATGATGAAGCAAGAGGACTGATAAGCAGTGCCCTTGGCCCCATGAACAGGGCTGGACATGCTCTGGTCCTGACTTGCACCTTCTTCATAGAATTGGTGCTATCAAATCCCTGATTCTTCTCCAGGAACTGCGAGGATCTGATTCTGTTCTGCTTCATGGAAGCCTGCCTGTGCTAACTCTTAGAAAAGTGGACTACTCCGACTTCCCTGCTGCAAGCATATGTCGCCAACCAAATGTTTTAAGAGATTGTTGAGATATGGGAAGGTAAGATGTGGTGCTTTCCATCTGGACTGCGTTCTGAAGAATGAAACCCGTGCCCCCAGCCAGTAAGAACAAATTGGCTGCAGCATGGACTCAGCTGTGCATACATTTCTGTTGCTTTCCTTTAGAAGATATTCTCCAGAAGCTGTGAAATAATATTTGGAGCACAGATAGTACCCCCTCCCTTCCGCGGCTCCTTCGCAATGGCAGAGAAGCGTCGCCCCACTGCAGAATGAAAAATAAAACAATAATAAAAAATGTTATCGTTTTATTTTTCAATGGCAGCCGAGGCTGCCGAGTCTAGGGCGGGGCCAGGCAATCCACTCGACACTAGCCCGGGACTGGGAGGAGGAGTGGAGGACACTTGTAAGTGCGCATGTCAATTTGGCCAGCTGTCTTAGGCCAGCCAAACAGACATGTGCACTTGGAATTTCTCCACCCAGCTGTATTATACAGCTAGGTGGAGAAATGGCATAGGCTCCCAGTCCCTTTGTGAGTGCCTAACCAGGCCGCTCAGACCAATCCAGGCGCTGTTCTCTCAGCATGAGAGCACAGCCTGGATTGGGTTTGGGAGTCTGGGAGCCTGTGATGGCCCAGGGACTTCCAGAAGAAAGGAGCACCACGGCGGCCGGCAGCAGGAGAAGTAGGTAAGTGTGGTTTTTTTTTTTATTATTTGCCCCCGCACTGCCCTAACACTTTATTTTGGCAGCAGCCTCTGATGCCCCCTCCCCACCTTTTAGCAAGTTTCAAGAATATGCAAAAACAGAGGATCCTGCAGCTGCAATATCCGGAAAAGGTAATGGTGCCTGCTACCCTGTTTCACAGAAGGAAGTGTACAACAGCCTAACAGCACTCTCAGCCGATGTGAAGCTGAGAAGCTTGCTGGCAACTTTGTCGCTTTGGTGCAAAACTGGTCTCCATTTGCTGCTTTGTATAACTCTCTGTTGAAGACTAATTTTGAAAGGTGGGGTTTTCTTTAAAAAATGCACAACTTCTGCTTCTCTGAACATACATTTGCCATTCTGGTATTGCTTCAATCATTAAATTGTTCTTTTTAGAAAACCGGTTTTGGATTCTTATGCAATTGATTTCTGTTAAAACTTATTTTCTATTTGGGAAGCCTGTCACTTGGAGCACAGCTACCAAGAAAAATCCAGGATTCTTCACAAAAATGTGCATTTGTTTTTGAGACACTAAGGACCCGATGTACGAAAAATAGCCAGCCGCAAACCAGCTGTAAACTGGGGTATTGATGCACAAAGAATCGGCAATCGTGTATTTCCAAGAATTGCATACCATACAGATTAATTATAGATTTCTAATTATTCCAATAGAAAATACTGTCGCTAACTGCAATTACCAAATACCGAATTGGTATTTCAATGTGCTATTCATTTGCAAAATAGGAAATTCAGCAAAATAAGGCATATTGCACATGCAAAATACTATCAATTTGAAATACGATGTATTCAGGTGCAAAGTATAAAGTGAGGGCCAATATGCAGTGCAATCTTTCACAATAGCTGCACTCTGTTCTGTAGTGAGGAAGATATGGATTCTTGAAGCCCAACAGAGAAGGAGGAGAGACAGGATTTTCAGACAGAATGACTCTGGCCAAATAGAAGAGCTTATGCTAGGTATAGGCACAGCAACTACATCATTCTTAGTTTAATTAATTAATTAAATTATGTACTATGCAAGCCAACAACGCAGTGAAGCAAGTGCTACCTAGATTTATGTTTTGTTTAGCTTACGCGTTTTATCATCTGGAAGCTACCAAAGCACCGAATGCAAAGGGGACTAGCCCGGGGAGCCTTGTGCAGGTTTTTTAGTAATTTTCTAGATGCAATTTTGGCAACAATTAATTCTTAGATTTAATTTCCAACTACCTCTGCTGAGTTGAAAGCTACAAAATCCAATTATATTCAATAGCTCTTTTTCCAGAAGTGATTGGATGTGTAGATGGTATGCATGTTCTAATGTGTTCACCCTCAGAAACAGAGTTTGCATATCACAATAAAAAGAGTCACCACTCATTAAATATACACGAAGTGTCTAATGTCACAAGCCTGATCATAGACCTAGTTACTCAATACCCAGGGAGCACTCAAGACACTTATGTCTTTTGACACTGTGGACCATAAGAGCAACTAACCAAGACAGGTGGCTATTAGGAAAATGTTATTTTAATGAATCCCTAAATTTTGGGTCTTTTTAATATTTCTGAAACAAGTTTGTTGAATTTCAGGAGACAGTGCATATGCATTACGACAATGGACAAGGACTCCATACTTTAATCTCTCAACACCTAGACAAAGTAGTTACAATATTACTCCTAAACAATCAAGGAACATTACAGAGTGGACATTTGGCTTACTCAAAGTCAGATTCCAAGGTCTGCACAAAAGTGGGGTTGTCCTAGAATATGCTCTAACAATGTGCTGTAAAATCATAGCCATCTGTGCAATGCATAATTTAGCCATCAGAAAGAGAGTAGAAATGGACCCTGAAAGTGAGGAATCAGATGTTGTAGTGCTAGAGGCACTCACATGTTTTGAAACCACATGATGACCTTTGACTACCGTTATTTTAATTGACTTTTTGGCATTTTACTTTACCCTAGCCTGAATGTACGACACTTTTTCCTTGCATGTGCACGTTTCCTTAAAGATGTCTTTCATGTAATCTTGTAGTTTTAAAGTGGGAAAGCTTTCACAGAGTAGAACAGCCTTGCCAGGAAAAGAACGTGTGGGATGTGCATTTGAAAGCATGAGAGAGAGAGATGTGGAATGTACTTCTTAGTCTTGAAGTGCAGTGTTATAAGCAGTGGTGCTCAAATGTGCATTATGTTGTATATTGGCAGTTGAAGTGTGTGATGTGATAGGCAGTGGTGCACAAATGTGCATTCTGTTGTACTTTGGAAAGTATTATGAGGTTCTTACTATTGGCTTTGACATATCCTCATGTCATCTTGAATTCTGACTCTGTAAGCTTGCTTGAGCTTTTTGCACGCACAGGCAGGCCCCCAGATTACTCAAGTTGTTTAGGTTATTCACGTTCAAGGTTGTTTTGTTTTCTGCTGGATGGAGGCTTTCGTAAGCTTCGCTGGGATATTGTGTGGGAAGCGTGCTTGGTGCCTTTCAGAGCAGAGATTGCTGTTGCCAGAGAAATGTGTGGAATGTACAGCTCTGTCTCGGAGTCAAAATACAGGGGCCTGGCCAGCTTCTGTCTTGACCTTGACGCAGACTAGTACGGTCAGCTCGGTTTTTCGTAACAGAAGAAAGGGGGTGAGGTTTCTAGAACCTTCGCCTCAGGTTGAGTAAAGGTATTAAAGGCGGGGGATTTTGGCACCCAGACAGGATCTCGCTTGTGGGGCAGACGTGTCATCACAAGGGAACTTGGGTCCCGATCGAGAATCCTGCCTGGGATGTCAAAGGGCTCCTCCAGCTTGGGTTGGCAAGGATTTCGAATGAACGATCGGTGAGGTGTTTTGTTTTTGAGTATTGACTTTGTGATGTGTGTGAGTGAGTGTGTGCACATCCAAGTCTTCAGTGGTTATAATCATCTGAGGTGTTTTCATTGTGATGTGTGAGTGTCTGTGTGCACATCCAAGTCTTCAGTGGTTGGAACATCTGATGTATTTAGTGTATATATATATCTTTCTGATTTCTTCCAGGACATCCAGCATAATCTGCATGTGTTCCATTCCATATTATTATCTGCTTGCGTTTAATTTTATTATCTGCTTGCATTTTTTTTCATGTATATTCCATGCATTGAGTATATATATATATATATATTATCTACTGGCGGTCGCCAGTAGATAGTTATAGTTACAACCTATTATCCATAGGAAATCCGCGACATTCTATTTGAAATAACTCTCTTGCCGGTTGACGTATCTTCGCGAAATTTTCAAACTTCGTGGGGCGCTCCGGTCCGCTCCTACCCTGAAAGTCTCGGGGTGATACGTCAAGCGGGGCCGAGAAAAAGGGGGTCCCAAAACGCGTTTTCCCCATGCATTTTCCCATAGGAAACTTTAGACACGGCTACAGCCCGAACTGCTGAACGGAATTACACCAAATTTGGCAAAGAGGTAGTTCTTGGTTCAGAAAGAACCCTTTTGTTAAATGGTGTAAATCCGTTCAGTAGTTGCTGAGAAAATGAAAAGTAAAAAGTTAGTGATATCTAGGGACGAGTAGGGTCCGCGTACCCTCCCGATCACGAGCTGCATGTTAATTGGCTGTCAGCTGGCTGTCAACATTCCGATTCAGGAAATGTTGGCAGCCATTTTGTCCCTCGGTAGAACCGAGGGACAGAAACAAGTGCGCAAAGCGCACAAAGGGGGCAGGGTCGAAACACCCTGACCCCCTAGGTTTGCTCAGGGGGTCCCACAAGGACCCCCTGGGCAAAAAAAATTTTTTTAAAAATCGGCAGGATGCGCTTAGGGTGCGCGAATCCTGCCGAAAAAAATCGAAGCGCGGTCTCCCGCGCTTCGATGTTAATTGGCCCCGGGTGGCCCAAGTCCCGGGGGCATGGTGGGGGATAATTTAATGTGTGGGGGCCTCAAAGGGCCCCCAAGCCCCGGGGACCGCCACCCCCGGGGCTTTTTAAAAATGGTGCGGGAGGGCTCTGAGCCCTCCCGCAGCCCCGGGGACCACCACCTCCTCGGGGATTTTTTAAAAAAAAATTATTAAACCAGTGTGGGGGGGGGCTCCAGCCCCCCCACACGCCTCGGGGACCACCACCTCCCCGGGGCACTAAACATTTTAATATGGGGGTCCGTTATGGACCCCCAGAGCCCCGGGGACCACCAGAGCCCCGGGGCTGTGTACTGAATGGGAGGGGGCCGCGCGGCCCCCTCCTGGAGCCCTTGATGGCCCTGGGGACCACCACCCCCAGGGCCGGCTCCTGCAGTGTCCCGGGGTGCCTACCCCCGGGACACTGTAGTTTGCTATGGCAGGACGGGAGCCTCGCGGCTCCCGTCCTGCCATAGCAAACTGCTTTGGATATTGGAAGAGAGAGCAGGAAACCTGCTCTCTCTTCCAATATCCAAAGCGATTACTTTTCCACATGGGGAGCAGCATGTCAGCTGCTCCCCATGTGGAGCTAGCAATGCCGGCTCCCAAGGGACGTGGGGAGCCGGCGGGACTGTGGGGGATTGGGGACCCCCACAGTCCCCAACGGAGAAGGGCCAGCCCCGGGGATGGGGTCCCGGGGCAAGTAGTGGCCCGGGAGGGGGCCACGCGGCCCCCTCCCCAAAAAAGAGGAAAAATTTAAAAAAAAAAAAATGGAAAGGCCGGCCCCGGGAGATGGGGTCCCCGGGGCCTTAAAATGGCCAGAGGAGGGGGCCACGCTGCCCCCTCAAAAAAATAAATATAGAGGCCATGCCCGGGGGATGGGGTCCCGGGCGAATACAGGCCCAGGGAAGGGGGCCACGCGGCCCCCTTCCCGTTTTTTTTAAAGGTAATTTAAAAAAGGTGTAAGGCCCTGGGGGATGGGGTCCCCAGGGCCCAAAAACAGAAAAAAGGAAGGGGGCCACACAGCCCCCTTCAGGGAGAAAAAAAAAAACAAAAAAAACGATCGGGCCCGCAGGCCCCGCCCCTTCCTTCACCACTCTGCAAACGCGCCCCTGGCGCGTTTGCAGAGAGGAATCAATCCCCTTGAATACTGGGGGTCCCTGAGGGCCAACTAGCCCACCAGGTACCTCCAGTATGCGCCAGGGAGCTGCCTTGCAGAGAGGTGTACAGAGGCCACGCCCCTTTTTACACCTCTCTGCAACGCAGCTCTGTGGCGCTTTGGAGGTATATGGTGGGCTAGTTGGACTCCGGGGACCCTCAGTATTCAAGGGGACTTAATCCCCCAACTTAAAACGCGCCACGGGGCGCGTTTGCACAGTGGTGAAGGGAGGGCGGGGCTTCAGGTGACATGTGTGCAAACAGGCCCCGTGGCGCGTTTTAAGATGGGGAATTAAATCCTCTTCAATCCTGAGGGTCCCTGGGGGCCAACTAGCCCAACAGGTACATCCAGAATGCGCCACAGAGCTGCGTTGCAGAGAGGTGTAAAAAGGGGTGTGGCCTCTACACGTCTCTGCAACGCAGCCCCCTGGCGCATATTGGAGGTTCCTGGTGGTCTAGTTAGCCCCTAGGGACCCTCAGGATTCAAGGGGACTTAATCCCCCAACTTAAAACGCGCCACGGGCGCCTTTGCAAGGATGTCACCTCAGGCCCCGCCCCCTCCCTTCACCATTGTGCAAATATTCCTCTAAAATCAGCCGAAATAGGAATTCCGATTTACTCACCTGTTATCAGGAGAGACCTCAGTGCTGCATCTTTCAGCCCAGTACTGATCCTGAAAAGTAATTTTAACCGTACTTACCGGTAACTTGAATTTCCTTCATAGGCTAACATTGACTGGTTTCACTTGGAAATTCTTCTAAGTGTGGAGTTTTGGAACTTTAAAATATTCCTCTAAAATCAGCCGAAATACGAATTCCGATTTACTCACCTGTTATCAGGAGAGACCTCAGTGCTGCATCTTTCAGCCCAGTACTGATCCTGAAAAGTAATTTTAACCGTACTTACCGGTAACTTGAATTTCCTTCATAGGCTAACATTGACTGGTTTCACTTGGAAATTCTTCTAAGTGTGGAGTTTTGGAACTTTAAAATATTCCTCTAAAATCAGCCGAAATACGAATTCCGATTTACTCACCTGTTATCAGGAGAGACCTCAGTGCTGCATCTTTCAGCCCAGTACTGATCCTGAAAAGTAATTTTTACCGTACTTACCGGTGACTTGAATTTCCTTCATAGGCTAACATTGACTGGTTTCACTTGGAAATTCTTCTAAGTGTTGATTTTTGAAACATACAAATATTCCTCTAAAATCAGCCGAAATCCGAATTCTGATTTACTCACCTGTTATCAGGAGAGACCTCAGTGCTGCATCTTTCAGCCCAGTACTGGTCCTGAAAAGTAATTTTAACCGTACTTACCAGTAACTTGAATTTCCTTCCATAGGCTAACATTGACTGGTTTCACTTGGAAATTCTTCTAAGTGTGGAGTTTTGGAACTTTAAAATATTCCTCTAAAATCAGCCGAAATACGAATTCCGATTTACTCACCTGTTATCAGGAGAGACCTCAGTGCTGCATGTTTCAGCCCAGTACTGATCCTCAAAAGTAATTTTAACCGTACTTACCGGTAACTTGAATTTCCTTCATAGGCTAACATTGACTGGTTTTCAGCAAAAAAGTTTCAAAGTGTTGATTTTCACAAACTACAAATATTCCTTAAAAATCGCCTGTATGACTTAAACGCATTCTTTCAACTGTTTACAGGAGATGCACCAGTGCTGGATCCAGGATCCAACACTGAGTAAGAAAAAGTAACGATAACAGTTTTTACCTGCTAAGTGAATTTCCTTCCATAGGATAACATTGGTGATTCTATGAGAAAAAGTTTCAGTGTCAACTTTTAAAATACAATAATATTCCTTAAAAATCACGACTGTAACCAAAACGCTTTTACTCAACTGTTTACAGGAGATGTACCAGGACTGAATCTAGGATCCAGTCCTGTGGTTACAAAAGTAATCCATAAAGTAACTAATTGCATTTAACTAGAAATTCACATTGAGCTGAATGTTGCATTGTGTTTGAAAATGTGTTGCCCATTGCAACAACTGTAACTACTGTACTTAAAAGTCTATTGCCTATCTGCAAAGTATTTAAACTAAAGTAATTCATTCTGAGAAAGTATTTTTGTAATGTAATGTATAATGTAATTACAATGTAATTTAAAAAATAAAATATGTAAAAAAAAAATGTTTCTAAAAATGTAGTAAATCAGTATGAAAAAAATTAATATAACAATTAATACATTTAAAAATTGTCATTTACAAATCCTTTGAAATTCACTGAAAAAACCGTAGGTTTCAGGCACGTTATAGTTAGAAATTAGCATTTAAAAAACATTTGAAATTCACTGAAAAACCATAGGTTTCAGACACGTTATAGTTACAAATTAGCATTTAAAAAACCTTTGAAATTCACTGAAAAAACCATAGGTTTCAGACACGTTATAGTTACAAATTAGCATTTAAAAAACCTTTGAAATTCACTGAAAAAACCATAGGTTTTAGGGACAGTTATAGTTACTTGGACATTGCACTCGTACAAAACCCGTGAAATTCCCCGTTATAGTTAGTTCAGCTAACTATAACTCGCGCCCCGCAATGCACTGCTGATGACGTCACATATTACATCACTCATGACATGGTCAGTGACATCACTGATGACATCACTGATGACATCTCAAATGACATCACTGATGACATCATCCACGTGATAATCTGATGCACCTCCTCACAGCCTAATATAACCTTTGATACACCCACTCTAAATTACAGACTGCCATTCGCAAAACCATAGACACTCCAACACCAATAACTACATACCCACTCACTGATTCTTAGGTCTACACACACACATCCACTCACTCACCCGTACAGTCACTCATACTTACGGTCACTCAGTACAGGACTATCATATGCACTCTTACTCCTATATAGACACTCAAACAACGCCACTCATCCATAGAGATACTCACACACCTAGTCAGTCATGCAAATAATTAAACACACTGCCATTTACTCACCTATACAGTTATACACACACCAGCTCACTTACTCATACAAATAGTAGCACATTGTTACGCTCTTATACAATCACTGATACAAGCACACAATCATCCATACAGCCACTATCACAATCACTCACTCTTGCTTATAGCTATTTATATACTCCAACACACATATATACTGCCTATCACATATGTAGTTACTCACACATGTACCACTGGGACATACATTCACTCACTAACACACTCTTACACACACTTACCCACCCATACAGTCCATCACAGATGCACTCTTGAAACCATCGACCCAGTGAATCACCCACTCACACATCTATGCACAGAGTTGCACACACCCCTCCCACACAAACACTCAGGCACCCATACAGATACTCACACAAGCATTCAATAACTCATATAGACACTCATTTAGCTATTCACAAACACATGCAGCCACTTACACAGCAACAGACAGACGGATACAGACATACACCCAGTTTAGTCACTAACCCATGCATTCAGTAAGATACGTTAAATCACTCACTTATAGAGTCAGTCACGCACCTACTAAATCATCCATACAGACACTTACACACCCACTCATTCTTCAATACGTCTTTTCCTATATATTTTAAAAATATTTAAACTTTACAGAAACACACAGTCACTGGATGATGTCATCAGTGATGTCATTTGAGATGTCATCAGTGATGTCATCAGTGATGTCACTGACCATGTCATGAGTGATGTAATATGTGACGTCATCAGCAGTGCATTGCGGGGCGCGAGTTATAGTTAGCTGAACTAACTATAACGGGTGAATTTCACGGGTTTTGTACGAGTGCAATGTCCAAGTAACTATAACTGTCCCTAAAACCTATGGTTTTTTCAGTGAATATATATATATATATATATATATATATACACACACCACCTTATAAAGGGACAGAAGAAGAGAGACATGGTTACTGGATTCTTTCCATGTATGGGGTGCAAGGCCTGTAAGAACAGTCAGAAGACTAAAGAATTCCAAATACCAGGAAGGAAGACTAAACGAAAAATTAACAAACTATTGAATTGCAATTCCGAGTATACAGTTTGTCTTATCTGCCTATGCGGAATGCAATATATTGGGAGCACGATACATCCCACTAAGAAACGGATTCTTGAACACATGCGGGCCATAAAAAATCATGATGCAACATATCCGGTGGCCCTCCACTTCCAAGAGAAACATAAAAGCAATCAAAACCTATTATAATTCTTTTGCCAAGACCAGGTGCCAAAAGAAGAAAGAGGAGGGGATAGAACTAAAAAGCTCAGAGCATTAGAATCTAAATACATTATTGAGTTACAGACAAAAACTCCTCGGGGTCTGAACAATGAAGAAGAGTTATGGGTACACATTCCGTAAAACCAAGATATATTGTAAATAGCTGATCACATAACAAAGAGAATGTCTAAAATCAAATAGGAGGAGGGAATAGACTCAACTGTAATGATCTATTGGAAACAGACTGGCATCTATTATTCAGAAACTGTACCAGGAATTAGCCTACACTATTATACTGCTGGTTTCTGTCACATGCATAAATGATGTAACAGTTGTACAAACCTTAATAAAAAGAACTTTGACTAAAATCAAATAGGATATAGAAATTGTGTTTTAACATATAATTTGTTACTTGGGATTGAAGGGTTTGCCAATTCATAGCAAGAATGTTTTTGATACATGTTATCATATAATTTAACTCGTTGTGGACGCAATGTAATTATCAATTGGTAGAAATGAATTACCTACCTAGAAGCATTTGCCCATTCAGGGCTATATTAATGAACATTGAATTAATGTGTGATATGATATTTATCTATACATGAATTGTTCCCAACAACGAGATTATAACATTACGGAATTTCAACATAAGCTGAATTTATGGACTTATGTTTGATTGAAAACCCTGTTCCAAAACTTTGTATATAGTGATCAGGTAAAAACATACCATTATAAGATGGCCGACAATGACATCCTTCCTTTTGTGATTAGAGAGAGACTTCCTCTATGTCAGTTACTTGAATGAATTGCTTCCTTCCTTTATGTTCATTATTAAATTTATTTAAAAAATGCATGTTTGAAAGATCACACCGACATAGAGAAAGGCGTGAAGCCGAAACGCGTCTGTCTGGTGCTGTGGTCGTGTTGGCAATAAAAATTTGAAGTAGTAACATCCCTAGTGTGGCCCTCAATATATGATCAGGACAAGATCATCGTTTGGAAATCTACACGGGTTTCACCAACGCGGATGAATGCACCCGTGTCGAGTGGAGCAGCAGCCGGTGGAACGTAAAGGAAAATTGGACATTGCTGCCAGCCCCGCCGTGTGTTTTTCCGGTGCACTTGCGGAATCCAATGGGATATACGTGCTGAGAGGAGGAGACTCGTTCCGCTTGGGAAGGAGACTGGAGGCTTCGGGTCGGAGGACGTGAAGAATCCGGTTAAGAACCTGGCGGTGAGTCTACCTTTCCTCTATTTATAACAAACACTAGCAGCAGACACAGGGATTAAACCTTTGAATAAATAGTATTGTGCCACACGAAGGTGAAAACTGCTATACTTTCAGATCGAGAAAGGGAGGAAGCGGCGGAAGGAATATTTACTAAAGGTTCACGGAATGTAAACACCGATCCCAACAGAGCGACGGGTGGTAAAACTACACCCAGTAATTTGAAGTCCTTTTACAATAAATTGGAAAAAACATATGAGAAAGAAACACGAAAATGGTGGGAGGCCATCTCCCTACAGAGGTATTTAGACGCAAATCGTATACCTAGGGGACTACGCATTTACACGACACCATCATATGAGAACCCAGACCCACTGTTACAGGAATGGACCGAGTACACCTCCGAATCAGCTAAAGGCATGGTAAAAATCCTCTTGAAATATGCTTGGAGTGATCGCCAAAAATTATTGGAAGAGATCAAAAAAATAGAGGAAGCCATAGCACTGGAAAAAAATTCAAAATTAAAGGACGAGTTGCATCAACGTATGAAAAAGAGACTCATTGACTAATAAAGCATAATCAGACATCGCAAACAGACCAAGTTTATTCGGGACGAGGAGGATTATGAGTCTGGGCGCATCCTGACATTTGCAAAGAAATGTTATGGTCCCAGGAGACAACTAACCCTTGAAAAATCGGGTGAAGCATCCTCCAGGGATACCTCAGAGTCAGAGGTAGAATTGTCTGAGGGAGAGCGGACAGCACAAAGGAGGGAAAAAGAAACAACACCTACTTTTTTCCAGGAGTATCAATTACTCAGACAAGCAAGACAAAGCCCAGCACCACGGACCCATCCTCCAGAAAAAAGGAACGAAAAACAAGAAGGGGAAAGAAAGGAAAAAGCCCCTTCCCCCAATCAATGGGTCACACGGAGAAAGCAAGGGGGAAAATGGAAACAGTAGGGAAACAAACAGTGGTCAATCTGTCAAGTAGACAGTTAACATCGGATGAGACTGAGGTACTGGAACTGGGTCTGACATTTTGTCCAACCGTGCAATTTGACTATGCCAATACACGCATAGACCTGTATAGATTTATAAGGAAAATAAAACTTATGAAAATACATTTATTGCACCCTAAGAAATCAAAAGCAGTGACATCTAATATTGTGGAAGACAAAAATCCATTGATAGGGACAGACCTAGAGACTTTAATGACATTAAGAGAACTAGAGACAGATGGCAATATAGATGAGACAACCTTGGACTATGAAAAGACAATACGATTCTTGGAAGAGATGGGAGTCTCACAAACAGGAGCGTCAAGTAAATTGAGAATAAAATCACATTTCATTCCTCAGACCGCCCATGATGCAATCGACACCTTCCATGAAATAGTGACAGAGGACCTAAAAAGATTGCAAGCACATGGTCCTAATCTTGCTAAAGAAAATCTAACAAAAAAGCAATGGAAGGCAGTAATGAATTTGAAGGATGATGACAACATAATAAAACCATCTGACAAAGGTGGGAATGTAGTGTTGATGGACAAGAAACATTAGCAAAGAGAAGCTTGGAGACAACTAACGATGGAGTATTGTTGCAAAGTAGTTACAAGATCTGTATACGAAACAAGCATAAAAGAATTTCATAAGATTTTAAATAAATGGAAGACAAAAGGAATCTTAGGGGAACAGGACTTCAAGTTCATGTATTGTGAATTTCCCGAATTACCCACCTTCTACCATCTCCCAAAGGTTCACAAGGATCTAATAGATCCCCCTGGACGGCCAATTGTATCCTCGAAGAATAGCATCCTCGAAAATGCTTCAGTATATATGGATTGTTTTTTAAATCCCATGGTTAAGGATCTCAGCTCCTACATTAAGGACCCAAAAGATTTCCTACGTATTATAACAAATATTGAATGGTAGACAGATATGTTATTGATAACTTGATATAACGAGCCTCTATACCTGCATTGATCACGAGAAAGGACTTACAGCGATACAATTTTTTCTTGATAAAAGAAATTTGAAATACTGTGAACATAATGTGATGTTGATGGAGCTAATATCTTTCTGCCTGAAAAATAAAAAATGTCTATTTTCAAGGGAACTCTACCACCAACAACAGGGAACAGCCATGGGCACGTGCTTCGCCCCCAGTTACGCGAATTTATTCGTGGGCTGGTGGGAGAAGCACGTGGCCTGGTCAGGCAGTAATGAGAAATGGTTGGAAAAGATTATACTATGGTCTCGTTATATAGATGTCCTCTTCATTATTTGGAAGGGGACATATGAAGAAGCAATCAGCTATATTTCAGCACTGAATAACAATGATCTCAACCTAATATTTACTGAGTGTATTCGCTGTACACAGGTGCCGTATTTGGACGTATTGACCTATATTGAGAACAGCACCCTGCAAACTACATTGCATAGAAAACCTACGGCAGGAAATAGCACATTGCACGCAGGCAGTTTAAATCCTAGGAGTGTGATCAGCAGTGTCCCCTATGGAGAAAACATGAGAATGAAACGAAACTGCTCCACAAAGGATGAATTCTTAAAATCAAGAGATCAGGCCCTCTGTAGATTTAAAGAGAGGGGATATGCCGGGGGGATACTGAAGGAGGCAGTGAACAAAATCAGAACATTTACACAGAAAGGACCTTTTACTAAACAAGAAGGGCAACACGGGGGAGACACAAGAGGAGACGCGATCAATAAGAATGATCACAGAATACACAACCAGCTCCTCTGAAGTGCATCAGATTTTCCGTAAGAACTGGAGAATCTTAAAAGCATACAGCATTGTGGGTCCACACATTTCCCAAGTCTCACTCATTACGTATAGAAGAGGCCCTGCTCTGAAAGATCACTTGGTTAGAACCCACTTTATAAAGGGACAGAAGAAGAGAGACATGGTTACTGGATTCTTTCCATGTATGGGGTGCAAGGTCTGTAAGAACAGTCAGAAGACTAATGAATTCCAAATACCAGGCAGGAAGACTAAACGCAAAATTAACAAACTATTGAATTGCAATTCAGAGTATACGGTTTATTGTCTTATCTTCCCATGCGGAATGCAATATATTGGGAGCACGATACATCCCACTAAAAATCGAATTCTTGAACACATGCGGGCCATAAAAAATCATGATGCGACATATCCGGTGGCCCGCCACTTCCAAGAGAAACATAAAAGCAAACAAAACCTATTAAAATTCTTTTGCCTAGACCAGGTGCCAAAGGAAGAAAGAGGAGGGGATAGAACTAAAAAGCTCAGAGCATTAGAATCTAAATACATTATTGAGTTACAGACAAAAACTCCTCTGGGTCCGAACGACGAAGAAGAGTTATGGGTACACATTCCGTAAAACCAAGATATATTGTAAATAGCTGATCACAAAGAGAATGTCTAAAATAGGATATAGAAATTGTGTTTTAACATATCATTTGTTACTTGGGATTGAAGGGTTTGCCAATTCATAGCAAGAATGTTTTTGATACATGTTATCATATAATTTATCTCGTTGTGGATGCAATGTAATTATCAATTGGTAGAAATGAATTACCTACCTAGAAGCATTTGCCCATTCAGGGCTATATTAATGAACATTTAATTAGTGTGTGATATGGTATTGATCTATACATGAATTGTTCCAAACAACAAAATTATAACATTACAGAATTTCAACATAAACTGAATTTATGGACTTATGTTTGATTGAAAACCCTGTTCCAAAACTTTGTATATAGTGATCAGGTAAAAACATATCATTATAAGGTGGCAGACAATGAAATCCTTCCTTTTGTGATTAGAGAGAGACTTCCTCTATGTCAGTTACTTGAATGAATTGCTTCCTTCCTTTATGTTCATGATTAAATTTATTCCAAAAATGCATGTTTGAAAGACCACTCCGACATTGAGAAAGGCGTGAAGCCGAAACGCGTCTGCCTGGTGCTGTGGTCGTGTTGGCAATAAAAATTTGAAGTAGTAACATCCCTAGTGTGCGCCTCAATTTATGATTAGGATAAGATCAACGTGAGGAAAAAAAAAAAAATATATATATATATATATATATATATATATATATATATATATATATATATATATATATATATATATATATATAGATAGATATCCATATACATTTGAATGTTGTTCATTTGACATCTGGGAAAGCCTTTCTGTTAGAGAGCGTTGCATAAATAAAACCCCATGCCTCATTCTTTGATGTGTTTCATTTTATAAAAGTGAAATCCCTTTCCAGGTGGTGTTTTGTTGTTTTTATTGCTTCGTTGTGTTTGAGCCTCCGTGTGGGAGGGCGGTATTTTCTATTATCTGGAAGTGCGAAGCAATACAGATGTATATTTTGTTGTAAACTCCCCTCGAATACAATCTCCAGGACATAATGCTCCAAGAACTGCAGAAGGACATATGTGCAGGGATGATGTCACCAAGAACAAAATTTAAGGGTCTCATCACACACATAATTACAAAGAAAAACCAAATAAAACATATAGATTATTTTTGTTTCTCAAAAAATATATAAAAAAAATTAAGTTCAAGAAAGTTGTCAAGTTATCTACATTTCTATTTGTGTCTTTGTAGTCCAATAGCTGCTCTTTCTGTGGGACACTGTGTGTCTCTTCCTTGTCCTTCTCCAGTTTGGCTTCCAGTGCACCTTGATGTAGCAAGATCAGCAACAGAAAGTCTTTTCACACTTGAGCCCTCCTACGTTTCTCCAACCAACCTTACTGCTAATACAGTTGTTCCGGTATTAGTGGTCTGCATTTCCATTTTGTTATTTGAGCTAGGCACCTTACTACATCGCCAGTGTGGAGGGATAGTTTTACCTGCATGTTGTAGCTCTCTGACACATAGTGGAAGTGGATATAGCCAACATTTAAACAGATCATTCAAATGTTTGGAGGTTATTGTTCATGTGTTTCTGTTGATACCCGTGTGCTGTACAATCTTGAGTCATTTCTGTTGACATATCCTTTACAGCTATTGCCAATTCTTACAAGCTAGATGTAATGGCTGCATTTCCTTCAGAAATTGTTCAAATCGAATTTCGCTACCCGCCTTTACAATTGAGAGGTAGTGTTGTGTTGCTTTCTTTGAATTTTCAACACAGATTGTTCCAATGCACAGAACTGTTCAGGAGTAGGGGAGATTTTCAAGACTTCTCTAATTGCACCGTCCTGTAAGACTTAAAGCCCTTCTTTCTCTTTCTTCTTGGATAGAAACGGGTGAGTGTTAGAGGATGATGTTGAGAAACTGCAAAGGGAGTGATATTTGTAGGTGGATCACCTAATGCAGCGGTGGTGTTTTGCCTGCTGGGTGGACTACCTGCCTCTGTAGTAATTGTATTAAGTGTAGCAGCAGTTTCTGCTTCTGTGTGACAGGAGGATTAACCAACATCCTTGGCTTCTGTTGGGGTTGCATGATTAGGTTGAGCTGTTGTAGATCAAACCATAGTGACGATTTTGGTATATGTGTTTATAATGATTATTTCTTTCTAAAGTAGTTCTATTAAAACATTTATATTTAATAATAGCCTAAGAGCTACATGCAAATAATATATGTAGCATTTACAATATACTTTATATAGGCTATCAAGTCCACAAGGCAAACATTTTTTTTTTTATGCAAGTCTTGGCGTTATGCACATGCCTTATATTACTCATAATGCATTTTAATTATCACCTGATATCAATCAATCAATCATCGGGTTGGTAAAGCGCAACTACTCACCCGAAACAGTCTCAAGGCGCTGGGGGGGAGGGGGGGTTGGGGGCGCAGCTCCCGGAAGTTCACTGTGATTTGTCGAAGAGCCAGGTCTTGAGGTCCTTCATGAACTTGGACAGTGTTGGTGTCTGCCGAAGGTGGAGAGGGAGGGTGTTCCATGTCTTGGCTGCGAGGAAGGAGAAGGAGCGACCTCCTGTTCTGGTCTTCTTGATGCGCTGCACCGTCGCAAGGGAGAGCTCGGCTGAGCGGAGGGATCTTTGGGGTGCGTGGAACAAGAGCCAGTGGTTCAGGTAGGCGGGTCTGGTGTTGTGGAGGGCTTTATGGGTGTGGGTGAGAAGCTTGTAGGTGATTCTCTTCTCGACGGGGAGCCAGGTGTTGGGTGATGTGGCAGTGGTGAGGTAGGTTGAGGACTAGTCTGGCAGAGGCGTTCTTGAGTTTGCGGGTGAGGTTCTTGTGGATGCCGGCGTAGAGTGCGTTGCCGTAGTCCTCTCTGCTGCTGATGAGGGCGTGGGTGACTGTCTTCCTGTGCTCGAGAGGAATCCAGTTGAGGGTCTTTCGTAGGAGGCGGAGGGTGTGAAAGCAGGTGGAGGAGACGGCATTGATTTGATGGTCCATTTTGAGTTTGGAGTCCAGGATGGTTCCAAGGTTGCGTACGTGGTCGGTGGGGGAGTGTGGGTTCCCGAGGGCGGGGGGCCACCAGGGGTCGTTCCAGGCATCGGGGTGTGGGCCCAAGAGGAGTACTTCAGTTTTGTCAATGTTGAGCTGTAGGCAGCTGTTCTTCATCCACCTGGCGACAGCTTCCATTCCTTCTTGAAAGCTTTGTTTGGAGGTGTTGGGTTCGTTGGATAGGAGAGGGTGTGTTGGGTGTCGTCTGCGTAGGATACAATGTTGAGTCCGTGGGATCTGATGATGGTTGTGAGCGGGGCCATGTAGACGTTGAACAGGGTGGGGCTGATGGAGGATCCTTGGGGAACTCCGCAGGGGGTTGGTGTGGAGTCTGAGAGGAGGCGGGGGGGGAGAGTCTGAGCCTCTGTGTCCTGCCGGAGAGGAAAGAGCGGATCCAGTCAAGGGCCTTGTTCCGGATTCCCGCGTCGTGTAGTCTGCGGGCTAGGTTGTGGTGAGAGACTGTGTCGAAGGCTGCGGATAGGTCCAGGAGGATGAGGGCCCTAGTTTCTCCTCTGTCGAGAAGTGCGTGGATGTTGTCTGTCGCGGCGAGAAGGGCAGTTTCGGTGCTGTGGTTTTTCCTGAAGCCGGATTGGGAGGAGTCAAGGATGTTGTTTTTTTCTATGAAGGAGGCAAGCTGGCTGTTGACAGCTTTTTCGATGACTTTCGCCGGGTACGGGAGTAAGGAGATCGGTCTCAAGTTTTTGAGGTCAGTGGGTTCCGCCGTGGGTTTTTTCAGGAGAGGGTTGATCTCGGCATGTTTCCAGTCGTCGGGGAAGGAGGCAGTCTCGAAGGAGCAGTTGATGATTTGACGAAGCTCAGGGGCGATGATGTCAAAGGCTCTGTGGGAGATGTGGTGGGGGCAGGGGTCCATGGGGGCTCCAGAGTGGGTTGAATATATAATCTTCAAGGGTGTCTTCGATGGTGAGGGCGGTCCAGCTGTCTAGCGTAGGCTGCGTAGTGTAGGTGGTGGTGGGTGTAGGTTCCTTGTGTAGGTTGTCGTTGAAGTGGTCATAGATGGTCTTGATTTTGTGGTGGAAGACGGCGCTGACTCTGTCGCAGAGGCCCTGGGTGGGTGGGATGTCGGTTGTCTCACTGTTGGGTTGGGCGAACTCTTTGATGATGCCGAAGAGTTCCTTGCTGTTGTGTGCGTGGGCAGAGATTCTGTCCTGGAGTGCTTTCTTCCTGGTGTATCTGATGAGCTTGTGGTGGGTAGCGGTGGCTGCTTTGAAGTTGTCGAGGTCTGTTGAAGTTTTGGAGTTCCTCCGTGTCTTTTTGAGGCATCTGCAGGTTCATCTTGATTCGGGCGGCGGTGGTTGGGTCATCGTCTATGGTGGTGGGAGCGGAGCTGCTGAGGGAGGCGGTGAGCTGGTCGTCTGAGATCTTGTTCCAATTCCTGTGCTGGAGCTGGTGTGGACATTTGCGGGTGATGTTAGTTTTGAGGGTGAAGTGGACGCAACAATGGTCCGTCTTTGGGAGTTCGGAGGTGTGGCTGAAAGTGATGGCATTTCCTGCAGTGAAGATGGGAGTCGAGGGTGTGTCCTGCTGAGTGCGTGGCTTCTGGTACGATCTGTTTGAGTCCGATGTTGAGGAAGTTGTCGAAAGTTAAATGAATTAACTGTGAATGTTGACTTTATAACACCAATGTTGACCCCTTGCTAAATAAACATCATATTACCACACTGGTAAGTCAATTTGTTTGGCAAAAGTTATTACACTAATTTATTATTATTATACAATACATGGGATTCTGTAATTCCTGTATAAATGCCAGTATCTTATTTCTTTATAATCTGTGACTTATGTCGGACCTAGTCGCCGATTATAAAGAAACGATGTCAGCACTCGAATATTGTAAGCTATTACAGTTAAGTTTGGACATCACAATGCCAGCAGCTGAGGTGAACAAGCATTTGCGATGCAATAGGTCTCGCATTTGCGAGAGTTTGAGCTATTGGCATTGTAAATGACAATGCCTTTTATTTATGTGTTGTTTTTTAAAACATAAATAAAGGCATTGTCATTTACAATGCCAATAGCTTAAACTCTCGCAAATGCGAGAACTATTGCATTGCAAATGCTTGTTTTAAACGCTACCGCAGCAGATGTAAAACATCAACAGAAACCAATATTTTTATTGAAAGTTTATATTTTTTAAATTGAGCACTAACTTCATCATCTATGTATGTTCGACCTGCGGTGCCCATATTCGCGCCCCGTTATGGAACGTTTGAATATTAATTCTTATATATTTCGTGTTATGTGAAAGGCAGGCAATGTTTGTACTCAGAATATAGTCCAACGTTGCGCTTTTAGGTGAGAAAAAGATAGCAGTTTTTAATAACTGTTTTTATGAGAGGTAGTAACTGAGGTCTGACAGCAAAGAGGTGCTTGTGACTAAAGCATGGTGGTGCCTGGTCCTCCTGAGGAGACCTCTCCTGGTGAGGTGACTTTTCTTGGGCATGTCTGTCACCCCGGGGGCAGTGCGGAGCAGAGTTTATGCACGCGCGCACACACACAAACAAACAAACATACGGTCAGTTCGACGCACTCTGCACCAGCTACCCCTTATCCCGCCACTATTACGTGAACAGCTCATGAGTGCCTGTCACACACTGAGCTGTCTAGGCGCTCTATGAAGCCACGGGGAGGGAGTCCGGACACAAACACACGCACAGGGGCCACGTTAGCATCTCGACCGGCAATGTCTGAACCTACTCCATATCATGCATTGTCTGGACAGGAGCACATGGGATGCGCCACACATAAGCGCTCACACACTCACAAATCAAAGACGCCATGTTGGCGACCGCCCTCTCCCTCCTGCAGCCTCCACTCCGGCCAGCAATAGTCACCTGACTTTACTGCACACTATACGGTGTCTTGTGCCCTCAGTGGAATGCCAAGAAGGATTACACTATGTTAAAGGTGTTATGTCTACCGCCCACCACAGCACCCGAGCCAGGTCTCTGGCCACAGTGCACAACACACAGCGTCTGCTAATGCACCAAATAATGAGCGCACAGGCTGTTAATGTCCTGCCAAGCACCCTCGTGCTTGCCATGCCAATATGCCATGCCAGTGATGGAACTGGGGGCGTGCCTCCTAAGAAAAATGTTGGCCACCTGCACTTGCAATTTTTTTTATACAAATTAAGCTCTGCTCCTGTGCAACACTACATTGCCTTGTAGCTAGATTTGTACTATTTGTAAAGTAGCGCACGTTTGTACATATCAGTGGGATGTGTTGAGGCTTCTGCCATCGGTGCACTAGTTATTACCAAAGGAAGCCTCCAAACCAATACTTACTCACGGCGCCTGCTCCCTTCATTGTGTGACCACAGATGGCTGGCCAACAGGCAAGAATGGATGCTTCCTGGCAGGCCACGGTATCTGAAAGGCCTGTAGAACTGAGGTCGAGTCAGTGGTATGTGAGGCACCCTGGAAAGTTGGGTTACAGTGTTGATTATTTATTTTAGGCAACTAACTACCACTGACAAAGGCAATAGTTGTGGCTTGTTGTAAGTGTAATGTTAGTTGTATATCTGGATACAATGACAGAAACAGCAAAATACCAGTCGGGCGCAGGCGCGCAACGCCCATTGGGCTCAACGGGCTTGAGCTCCCCCCGTAGTGTGTGTCAGCCCGGGCTGAGTTCCAGGGCACACACACACACACAGACAGTTCTAGAGCTGCCAGCCGCACCCGAGTACTTCACAGGTCTTTAAAAGACCATTGACTTGTTAACGAGGCTTTGTTGTGTTTTCACCCCTTCTTAGAGCCCCTGCATCTCCAGTTTGCCTATGGCTGGAAGAATTAGCCCCCCCCCCCGAAATTTTTATCAGCCCTCCCCGAAATTTGGCTGTAGGTGTGCCTCTGGTGGGGCGGCACACTATGCTAAGCAGATTTTATAGTAACTGTTTTAAGCCACGCCCCTTTGAGAAACCCCCAGTTTTTTTTAATCCCAGTTAAGCTCTTAAAACACCAATTTCCTGGACACTCTTTAACATGGGCTTATCAGGGGCCCTTCCAAGCAACTAAGTTTGCAACGTCCAGTAACAAGTAAAAAACACGCCCACCGATGTCCCATTCCAGCTGAGTGTGGGACCCGCGACAGAGACACCACATGCAGGACAATGAGGCATAAACTGATGCCACCTTTTGCACACCAGAGAGGTAGCGCTGGAGTGACTACCTCGCTCCTGATCATTACTGACATTATGTTTTAGTCCTGTGCTTTTCTCGGAGGAAACACTACCATCAGGTATAGTACCCCTAATTGAATCAACCAATGCAAGTCGTACTGGAACACCCAGAATCCAACACGTCACAAGAGAGCCCAAGTGTCGGTAAGAAAGGTGAAACAATGGAAGAATCATCACTACAACACCCAGAATGCACTAGGTCCTCGCGAGAAAGCCCCGGTATCCGTGACAACATGAAGTGAGCTGGCAGGCTGCTGTATGAGGGGGGACAAAGCCTTGGGGGGGGGGTGGGATTATACTCACACAGGCCTCCCAACACCCCGGCCGTCCTGCAGAGCCAGCGGTACCACCAGGTAATGCCATTGTCCTGCGCGCTGGAAACTGCCGCGGTCGGGGGCTTGTTGGCGTCGGCCCCTGGCTCCTTGGGTGCCGCCTGCGAGCTCATCATCTTGCGTCCGCCGGAAGGCTCCGAACCCCGGCTCTCCCTTGGTGTGGCGTGTCTTCTCTCCGTCTCTGAGGCCCCGCCCCGCCGGTACAAACAGACCCGCCCCTCCTCTATTGACACTCGCAGCTGTCACTCCGGCTGGCGTCACCGCGCGAGACTCGGGATGACGGAAAGAAAGTGGAAGCGCGCCATGCGCGCGCACCGTATGCGTGCACATCTCTTGTCTTGTCTGTACGCGTGCACATCTCCTGTCCCACTTCCAAAGAAAAATCGACGACAATAGATCTCGCCAAGCGAGCAGCGCATGCGCTGCGTCGCTAGGCGAGACCTAAAAACAGGTCAGGTTACAAAGCATAATTGAAGCAGCTGTTTAAAGCAACGAAAACGGAACACTGCTTTTCATTCTTCTGCTCTATGTTAATAGCTTACAAGCAGCGAGAACATGTTTATTTTTTACACTCGGAGAAAAGCTAGACTCTTTCTGCATTTTGCTACACATCCTGAGGTACTGCAGCTTTTTTTTTTTTTTAAACTGATTTTATTGAACGGTTTCTAATGTCTGGTTGCAACAAATATCTAAAAGGCTTCTGATGTGTTTCATTTTCACTAGCGGTTTTATTTTTATTCATGTTTGCAAACATGCTCGCACTTTCATATGAAAGAGCTACGCACCAAGGTTTTAAGTGCTTTGTGGGAAAGGTGATGGTCTGACCATGTATGATAAAGTACCCCCTGGCATACATGATAAGGATATTGCCTCGTTTCTCTAAATGGTTATGGAACTCTTCAGTGACTTGCAATGTCTTTAAAATTTACTGCAGGGGATACTTTATCCCACATATATTGACATAAGTAAACTGAAATTAACTGACATGACCTGAAGCATCAGATACAGGGTCGGATGTGTCAATCATTGCATACACCAGCTATGGATTCAGGCTTGGCCTCTGTTAATTCTTCCAAAGGGGTAAATTGTAAGGCTATACTTGGTCCCCCACCTTTAGCTGCAGCCTCCTGTGTTCTTGATGCTACCTTCTCCTTGGTGGGGGAAGGAAGGTTGTACCACCACTTCCTGATTTCTTCAAGACCTTCTGGGGATGCCTACAGAATGTTATGTTATGCAGATTTGTGGAGCGCACTATCACATGGGAGGTATCCTGGTGCTGAGCAGGTGTGAGGCTAGCCAAACCTATGGCCTAGTGGGACTACTCAAAAATCTAGGTCTTCAGCTTATTGCGGAATTCAATAAGTGAGGAGGAGGGTCTTATGTGTACCAGCAGGTCGTTCCACACTTTAGGAGCAATGCAGGAGAGAGTTCTGACTACCAGAGATGGATTTCTGTATGCGTGGTATGTGGAGAAATAGGAGTCCGGAAAAGCAGAGTTGTCTGGAAGATTTGTGAAGGCAAATCTGATTGTTGAGGTGTGCTGGGTCAGTGTTATGTAGTGCCTTGAAAGTGTGGGTGAGAAGTTTGAATTGTGCTTGTTTGTGTATAGGGAGCCAGTGGAGCTCCTTCAAGTATGATGTGAGTGTAGTGTGGGAGGTTGACAGTGATTCTGGCTGTGGAGTTCTGAATGGTCAGCAGCATTCTAGCGACTTTAATGTTGACCCCGGCATAGATGGTGTTCCTATAGTCCAGCTTGCTTATGTCGAGTGCATTGCTGTTTTCCAGTTGCTGATTGGGAGCCATTTGAAAATCTTGCTCAGCATCTTCAGGATATGGAAGCATAAGGCAGTGATGAAAATGACTTGGGCAGTCATGTTGACTTTGCGCTTTATGATGATCCCAACATTCTTGGTGCTGTTGGTGCTAGCTCTGTGGCCTCCAGGTGGAGTCACACAGTGAAGTACTCTTCCCGGGGAGCACGATTTCGGTCTTGTTGGTGCTCAGCTTCAGACAATTGGTCTTCATCCAGTGGCGATTTCTGTCATGCAGGCATTGATCTTAATCCGGGTACTGGGCATCTTGTCCATGAAGGAGAGAATGAGTTGTGTGTAATCGGCATAAGAGAGGACCTTGATATCATGAGAGCAGATGATGTCGACTAGAGGGATCATGTATGCGTTGATGAGGGTCGGGCTAAAAGAGGATCCTAGCAGAACTCTGCAGATGAAGTCGTGGGTGTCTGTGGTGTACAGTGCCAGTCTGAGTGACTGGGTCTTTACAGTCAAAAGGGTGCAGGTCCATCGGAGTGGATATCCTTGGATTCCAGTTTCATGTGGGCATGGGATGGGGTGGGAGACAGTGTCTCTGTTGTCTGGATAAATGGTTGGGAATTTAATGTTGTAGAACTATTGGGTGATAATTTTGTGGCTGCTATTCTCACAGCAGGGGAAAAATATTCAGACTCACATTTACAGTTCTGCTATTTAGGATTAAACTTGATTTTTCTCTTATTTGAGATTACATAGCAACCGGGAACAAACCTACACTTCATCCATTTGGTACAAAACATTCATGAATGCTGTTAGATTCCGGATATGCGTGGAGCACCTTAAATGTACATTTTATTGGACTTGCAATTCAGTACCAGGCACCCATCAACATATGTTCTTTGAATGTACACCATTAGATTTCTTTCGGGGCCCAATACAGAAACATTTTTCACTAATCTTTAATACACCCATAGTTCTATCTTTACCTATGATTTTGCTAGGTCCATGGGCTACAGTTACCCCTTTACCTCTTGATAATACGGATATGGAGCTCTTAGATTTGCTCTTATCCATTGCTGTTAAAATTATACTCACAGAGTGGAAATCTTTTCATCTTCTTTCTTACCATACCTGGTGGGCGTGGGTTTCATATCTTCGTGGAGCTCATACTAGGGTTGAAAGGAAACATTATTCGCCTTCAATTGCTAGCAACGTACGGCGTTCCTTGGATAATTATATGGACTTGTCTATTCAAGGGTTGGTAGCTCAATATCCTTTTGAATCCGTTTTTTAACTTAATTTTTTATAGGTGTAGCAGATGTCCCTTCCCACCATCCTATCTCTCTTCCTTTCTTCCAATTCTTTTCCTCCTTCTCTCTTCCTTTCTCTTTTCCTATTTTCACTTCTTCCCCCCGCTGATGTATCTTAATTACCAAGCAATACAAACTCATTTGACTTTACTGGGATATACATAGATATTCCATCTGTCCCATCTTTCTGGGGTTTATACTTAGTAGTTAATACCGGTTATCTCTCATGATATTTATCTGATCATTTTTATATGATAACTTCTATTTCTTTTTTATATATTCTTTTTTATCTTTTTAATTCTTCACTATTATATATCGATTTCTGATTTCTATGTATTGCCAAAGTTTTTTCATATGTAGTTCTTTTTTAATTAATAATAAAATATATTTGAACACAAAAATGTACATTCTATCAGTGGATTATTGTGGAGGTTCCATGTTCCAGAGAAGTCAGTTAGCTGACTAGATTCCCTCAAAACTCGTACCTGCCTGGCTTTACTTTGACAACTTTGAGAGAGGAGTACAATACACAAACATTCTATATAATGTAAGTTTATGTGAGGTCACAATTGGTTGGTCCTGTGGGATAGTGCTATATTTGTTTCCTACAGTGCAGAGTGGAGTATCTGGTGTTATCTGGTGTCCAGTTAGTCATCAAGGCTTGTGACGTGTATTCCTGGAAATATCTGGCCAGTACTGTGTGACACAGCAGTGGTCTCTGACAACAGGCTAATCTGCATAAACTGTGTGGCACTCAGCTTGGCTTCAGTGTTGGACAAGCAGATGTGCCATGTTCATGCAGTTGAGTGGATGAATGAGTTATCTAGTAAGGTAGAGAAATCGTTAAACCTAGACAAATAAGCCCACCAATATCAGTGAAAGGTCAGAGGTTGTTCTTCTTGGCCATTACATCATTTAGGGGTCACCAGGTGTCGCAGCTGCGACCCTTGGATTATGCCTTACAAACCCTGGTACTGTCCTTGAGACCCCTAGTCTCAAAGGATTCAGGAGCAGTGCTAATAGTAGACTGAAAGCAGGGCTGTGAGAGCTCCTTTCACAGACCACCCGCAGACCCTCCTCACCAATCTATGAAGACCGAGGTGCCCGGAGGAAGCTGTGAGTTATTAAAATAAAGGTTAGAAAGGTAAGCACCAGCCATGACTTGTTATTTCATGTGAAGAAGGGAACACACATGCTGCCTTGGTATCAATCAAAAGAGTTTAAAGGTCCGGTGTGTTACATTTTAACATTTCATGATTTAAAAGGCACACACAGCCGAAGCCTTCTTGCAGTTAACCCCTGAAGTAAGTGTGAATGGACAGCATTCTCCCTTTTTCTGAGCTGGAGCTGGTGGGAAAGGGGAGTACTGCAGGTATGGTTGCAGGGAACGTGTAGTAGGAATGGCATAAGTAAAAGTGTATTTCATTAGAGCACAATCACAAGCTAATATAATTTATTTCCAGGAATTTTATGTATTTGAAAATAAAGTCTGTCCAAAATTGAAGTGCGTTTGCAGAGGCACATGTAGGCCTCTGTTCCAGAATGAGAGTGTGCCACAGGTCAGGAATTAATGTACCCCCAGAAATTCCTGTAATGCGTCAGTAATGGCATAACATGGGTTGGTGCAGGTCAGGAATAAGTTGCGTAGGGTAACCATTTTATCCCAATCACAAAGACATACTTTTTCAAGTTCTCAATTTTCCTTTCACAATCCCTTGTTTCCAGTAGTGTTAGTATAATAGGATCAATTAAACTAAACCAATACTACATGGAGCAAAATGCTTTACAGTGGTAAACGAAGGAATAGGACTTGGAAATGACAGGAAATGGGTATCTTCGTGGCATGGAACCACATTTTTATCCCTACAAGTAAATTTATAGAGTTGTGGGCTCCCATTGGTGCCCACAACTGTGGCAACCTACGTTCTTCTGAATGTGCCACAGCTATATGCACAATTCACGTATGTATGCCCCATGTACTTAAAGGTCCTCCAGTTGCCACCACGCAAACACTGCACAATGGTATACCATGGATGTACCCTAGTTAACACATGGGAGGTAACTAAACTAAGTTTATATGCATTAGTAGCTTTTGTGCTATTTTTAATCTTGCACTTATTGGAATGTTGTGGTGTCACTTCCTGTAATGTCATCAAAGTAAAAGTTAATGTGGCATTACTTCCTGAGATGTCATTTGAGGCCAAAATGTGCAGATTGTCACTGCCGCTACCCCAGGCAATTTGGTGAATTGACGTTTCTGTTCTTGGCTTTTAGTGGTATTTAAATATTAATTACATACCAGCTCCTCATTTACAGATTTGCAAGCAAGCATTAACAAATACATGTACTAAGACAATTCAGGCTAGAAAATGTGCTGGAGTGTTTTAAAATATTGAGAAAAGGTCAAAGTACGAAAAAGAGTGAAGTAAATGTTTTAGATTCATTATCACATCTTCACGTCTATCAGTTATATTGCTCCTTAGGAGAAAAATAAAAACAAGCCTCTAAACAAAAAAATTCAAAGTCGGCAAAAAAAAATGAAACGCTGCCATACAAATAAAAAAATCCAAGCCGGATTTTTAAATATGTGCGTTACAGAACCTTATTCTGTGGCTTATAATCAAAACACAAAACAATTTATCATAAAGCTGCTAAAAACCATCAGTGTGCCATCGATCAAATTAATTTCTCTGCCCAGCCTTAAAAACACAAGGCTTGACGTTTCTTTGGAAATAAAACAAGTTTAATCTTTCAAGATTATTAAAAGGGTACACTGAAGTACAACGTATGCTAGGAACAGCAGAAAAGATCCGGAAAGCAAGATCCTGGAAAAACAGTGGTGGGGTTTTCACACCAAGGACCTTAAGGATCTCGTGCAAAGGTGTGTTCACAAACATAATTACTGAGTACACATTACAACATTCCTTATTTTATGAATGCAATGTTTGCTGAAGTCAGACTGCATTCAGATGTTAACGGGCAAGAATCAGATGGTATAGCACAGGCGGCACTCAATATTTTGTACAGGCGTAGCACTAAGGCTGGGACTGCACAGTTCCTGGTGCGCGAGCTGTCAAAGCCATTTTTGAAGAGTTTGGCACTTGTGCGCCTGTGTAGAACATTGTTACTTAGGGCTGCGGCTGGGCTGCTCCACATAATGATCTAATAGGTAATGGCTACTTCTCAATACGTAGAAAATAAAGTATTGAACACAAATTCAGTATACTGTAAGTGTCCACAAACTTTCATGCTGCTCCAGTTTTCCAACTAAATATCCATCTTTCATCCTGAAATCATCATTTGGTTGAATTGGGTTGATTAAAGTCTACAATCCTGCATAGGATTTTTTCAGACCTCATCAGCAGGGCATCTAAATTAAGGTTACCAAATTATGGAACACAGCTTTGTTTTCACCAGAGTAATTTTGGGGAAAAAAAGATAATTTAATCGTCAAACTGGTGATAAGAAACATAAAAACACAGCCATCCTCGAGTGTCTGAATTTGTGTAAGGGAGAAAGCAAAAAACCAAAACTGTTTGTGAGAAACATGAGCTGAGAAAGAGAATGATATGAGCAGTAGAAGGCAGTGTTTGGGAGATTGAGTGTGTGAGAATGGGGGTTTGCAAGGGAAAGGATTTGAAAGGTGAAGGTGTAAGAGTTTGTGAGTGAAAATAGGCTGGTAAGAGGACTGTGTGGAAAGAAAAGAGGGACTTTGAAAGAAGGTTGTAAATGGGTTAGACTAGAAGATATGTGAAAGTAAGATGTGAGAAAAAGGTATGAGACAATAGTGAGATGACTGTCGGAACGAGTAGTATGTCTACTGAACAGAGGGAAGTGAGGATAGAGAGCAGGGTTTCAGGGGATGGACAGAAATGGCTGTGATAATGAAAAGTGGGAGAGGATGATGGTTCCAGTACAAGCAGCAAGTTTAGTACCCTTGCTAAAAGTGGTGGAACAGAAAAATGCACCTTCAACTAGGGAGTGCACCCATCCTTGTGCAGCCATTGAGGGTTCAGACTGAGAAAGTAGTAGTAGGGACAGCTAAAAAGGGGAAAGGATGTGGCCTAACGGCTAGAGTGGTCGACCTCGAAGCTGGAGAACCGGGTTCGAGTCTCGGCATGGACGCTCAACATCCTGTGATTCGGGGCCTTACACTTAATCGCCCCGTGCCTACCAAAAATGAATCTGTCCGTCTGTAACGAAACTGGTGCTCATGTGAAGCACTCGGATACCTCCCGGTTGAGTTGGCGCTATATAAAACTCCCCCAAAAAAGAAGAACTAAGAATGAAAGAGTATGTGAGAGGTAGAGGGGCTGAGAGAGTGGGAAAAGTGTGAAGAGTGTGACAGAGGTGTGTATAATAGATTAAACTGAATACAAGAGAGCAAGAGATAAGCAGATGTGACCGTGTTGAATGCAAGGGAAAAGGGTGAAAAGATCAATGAAGGTGAAGCAAAAGAGAATGGGAAGAGCTAGAAATGTAAGCCAAAAGAGGTACGCATGAGAGAGTGTGAGGGAAAGAGAATAAGCGGGAAAAGGTAGGAATGGAGAGAACGGATAGAGGTAGAGACTAGATTAAGAGTAAGAGAAAGAAAAAGAAAAATATAAAAGAGTGAAGGTGATTATAGAGACAGAAGGGACAATGGTGGGGGAAGAACAAAAGAGCAGCATAATGGTGTGGTATTTTGTTTTTGCCATTTTGCTCCCTCCATCTCCTTTCACACCATGAGTAAGGAAGGTCTCTGTATTGGTATAGGAAGGGCTCAGCCATCAAGGTCTAAGGTCAATTGACAAATATGCATGTGAATGTCCGCAGTTGGATCAAAATGAAGTGGCAGCAGGAAGGCTACAGGATATGACACCAGGATTTGCGACAGCAGGTCTTCGAGTGACAGCAGCAGACTTTCAGGAAGCTGACATGGAATAGCACCTAAGTGACAATGGTGTAAAAACTTGAATATTCACTCACCCATCCACATATAGATTCTTCTCAGTGAGTTAAGCGCCTGCTTCAGAGTGCTTAACCTAGAAACCTACATGCCTTAACTGTGCATGTTCTGTGAGTGATTATAGTTTGTACTAGTCTGCCCGCAGAAGTCTGTTCTGCAGGGAATGGCAGATTTCAAATGCTGCCTTCTGTGAGAGAAGAAAGCTTACTTTGCTACTGCCATGCTGTGCTTGTTCTGTGAGGAAGCAAAGATTGCACTGCTGCATTCAAATTTATGTGTGTTCCATGATGGGTAAAGCTTACTCTGCTGCTGCTATAACTGTACCTGTCCTCTGAAGAACCGAAGCTTACAATCTTTCTGTCCAAGATGTGCCTGTTCTATGAAGAAGGGTTGTTTCCACTCTTATTGTCCCATCTTATGGAAAAAACAAAGGCTATATTGAGTGCACGCGCATAACATGCCATCCGAATCGGGGATTGTTTCCCAATATTCGACGTGAGATACCAAGACCAGTAGTCTTGGGGAAGACATCGAACCCTATAGGGGTAATATTTGACTGACAAAACAGGGTGATCGAAAGAAAAGCAGCGTCTGCTGCTTGTCCCTCCTGTTGTTAATCTTGTATATGGAGACACCAATAAAAAGCATTTTGGCTCACAAACATACAATTTTAATGTAGGTCTGAGTGTAACAAAGGAGGAACATAAATGTCGACTTGAGGGACAAACTTCTGCACATGAGGGAACTCATGACTAGGAAACATCACAACCAGACAAAAGTAATACTGGGTGCTTCCCAGTGCTATATGTGGAACCCATCGATGAAGCACACCACACTTGGTAGGTGTGGGTTCATTATCCTATGTGAGTAAATGAATATATGGTAATTCAATAGAGGTTGGTCTGTTTCTTCCAGGACTGTTGTCTTTTTGCATGTTTATATCTTTTTTGGAGAGCATACAACAGTCTGTTAACTCTTCTCATTCTTTAATCGGTTAGCGACCAAGTTGTAGCTGTTCCATAGGCTTGAGACAACCATGTGATGGGACTCCTGCTTCTACAACCTATCTATTATTTATTCTGTGTGTTAGGGATGGTTGCCCTGCTTCTGCCCATGTTGTGAAAGGCGTAGCTTCCCTTGGTGCAGATTAATCTGGGCCCAGAGGCTTGAGGAGTCCACTGCACAATGATTGTTGCTGTATTTCACAGTTCAAACAGTGGCCAGGGGGCCCATTTACTTCCTTGCACTAGGACCCATGACACACTGACTATGTTAATGCATGTTGTACCTTTTGTGTTATGAAGCTTGATACTAAACTTTCCACTGCAGAATAGACAAAATGACTCACATTGCCTACTTGTTTTAATGCATAATGTGACCAGAACCACAGAGTGAAACCTCACAAATTATGAGAGCAAAACGTACTTTTTGTTTTAGATGTGAAAAAAACAGGTTTTAAAATGGACTTGATGACTCGTAAACATTTAATACATAGCGGACCAGTGGCTAAATGGCATGCATAACACCATTAGCCACTTTTGTCTTTATAGCCAACAGCGCTTTGCGTGCTGAGGTTTGGAACCCATAATGGTTGTATTAAAACTAGAAGTCCACGATGCAACATGCTGTTGGATGAAGAGTGAGGAACAGTTGATGGTACTATGTGCAGAGTCACTGCAATTATGCATCTGTGGCTAACAAAATTACGTAGCTAGAAAAGGGAATTTATTTATTTATGCCGTATAATAGGGCGCAATTTGTAACAGTATTATTACTGGACTGTCATTTTAGCAGCTTTTAAAAATGTCTAGCCAAAGCTGTTCAACATTAGAAAAATCCTTTAACAGTTTTTTTCACACATGCCTTTACCAAGCATAGTGAGTATACATAAGGTGTGTGTGTGTGTATATATATATATATATTTATATATATATATATTCACTGAAAAAACCATAGGTTTCAGGGACGTTATAATTAAAATTAGCATTAAAAAAAATTATGCGTGCCCCTGCGCATAAATTATAAAGCCCCAGGGAGGTGGCGGCCCCCACACCATAATTTAGAATTGCTCCCGGGACCTGGCCCATCCGGGGGCTTTTTAACAAACGAAGCCGGGAGACAGAACCCAGCGCGAATTCGGCTGAAATTATTTTTTTAAAATGCTTTTTTTGGGCCTGGGGGTCCTTGTGGGACCCCCTGAGCAGAAGACACACAATTGATGGATGGAATGCAGAACAAATCAAAACATTCACCCCCAGTCAAGAGATCTGGGTTAAATCCATCATTCTTTTGCTCACCATGCCACCCCAGTTTAGACATGGCCATATGCAAATCAGTCTTGACCCTGTGCCTCATGGGAACAGTCCAGCCCGAACTGCCAAGCCAGGGCCTCCCTGGACCAGAAACAAGCATCCTAGGACCGGTTTCGGGGTTTCACCCCTCTTCAGCCAGGATTGCTTGATTCCAGTGGCACAGTGAGCCCAGGACCCACGTCTGGGCATACCTGGCGCACTTAGGGCGAGAAAGCAAAAGACACACAATTGATGGACGGAATGCAGAACAAATCAAAACATTCACCCCCAGTCAAGAGATCTGGGTTAAATCCATCATTCTTTTGCTCACCATGCCACCCCAGTTTAGACCTGGCCATATGCAAATCAGTCTTGACCCTGTGCCTCAAGGGAACAGTCCAGCCCGAACTGCCATGCCAGGTCCTCCCTGGACGAGAAACGAGCATCCTAGGACCGGTTTTGGGGTTTCACCCCTCTTCAGCCAGGATAGCTTGATTCCAGTGGCACAGTGAGCCCAGGACCCACGTCTGGGCATACCTGGCGCACTTAGGGCGAGAAAGCAAAAGACACACAATTGATGGACGGAATGCAGAACAAATCAAAACATTCACCCCCAGTCAAGAGATCTGGGTTAAATCCATCATTCTTTTGCTCACCATGCCACCCCAGTTTAGACATGGCCATATGCAAATCAGTCTTGACCCTGTGCCTCATGGGAACAGTCCAGCCCGAACTGCCAAGCCAGGTCCTCCCTGGACCAGAAACAAGCATCCTAGGACCGGTTTTGGGGTTTCACCCCTCTTCAGCCAGGATAGCTTGATTCCAGTGGCACAGTGAGCCCAGGGCCCACGTCTGGGCATACCTGGCGCACTTAGGGCGAGAAAGCAAAAGACACACAATTGATGGACGGAATGCAGAACAAATCAAAACATTGAGCAGGCCTAGGGGGTCAGGGTGTTTCTACCCTGCCCCCTTTTCTTGTGACTCGGTTACCGAGTCACAAGGTGGCTGCCAACACATTCTGGTTTAGATTGTTGGCAGCCAATCAGAGTGAAGCTCGTGCCCGGGAGGGTTTGCGAACCCTCCTCGGTGCTCAGATATCGATATTTTTATTTTTTGAATTTCTCAGCAACTGCTGAACGGATTTACACCATTTTTTTTTTTTAAAAGCACGCTTTCTAGACCAAGACCTACCTTTTTGCCAAATTTGGTGTAATTCCGTTCAGCAGTTCGGGATGTAGCTTTGTATAAAGTTTCCTATGGAAATTAACATGGAGAAAACGCGTTTTGGGACCCCCCTTTTTTCTCGGCCCCCGCTTGGAAAATCACCCCGAAACTTTCAAGACAGGAGCTGACTGGAGCACCTCATTAGTTTTGAAAATTTCGCGAAGATTCGTCAACCGGCGCCAAAGATATTGGCAAAAGAAAAAACTCTTTTTGAATAGAAACAAGGTCCTAACTATAACTACCTACTATAACTACCTACTGACAACCGCCATTAGATAATATATATATATATATATATATTTATTATGAGTAGAATTTATCTTCCATCAACTCGCAATGCATACAACTAATTACTATATAAGGTGTACATTGTCGATTGGTTTTAAGTGTGATTCAGGATTATTTAGATTGATTATAGTCATTAATCATGTATTATATTATGTTTATCATGACAGTACATTACCGAGAATGAATTGCACCTTTATGCTCCATCATTGCGCACTTATATTGTGACGACAATAGATAATGGGGATTGCAGATTATGTAAGAGACATGTATGAGCGCGCATGTGCGATATTATTAAGCTTTTATTCTGATGTTATTTGTAATATCAGTTTGATTGGATTTATTGCTCTATTATGGTTTCTATTACAACGGTACATTACCGAGTAAGAAGCGCATTACGCTTGGTCAGCATCTTTCCAATACATTATGGTCTTGATAGGAAATTCAAGATCGTGAATTGTATAACACATGTACAAGAAAGAATAATTGATGTAATTGTGTATATGCATCTTGAATTTATTTTGAAGTTCATTTGTGGCGATGGCACATGATTTATGGGGCAAAATGAATTATAATATTGCTCGTACAGCGCAGATCGTAATGCAGTATGTTTTCACTGTTTGTCAACTGTGACCCGTATTTCTATGGGGGATTGGGCACAGGTCATTTACTTGAAAAGGCTTTGCCGAAACGCGTCGTTTGTGGACACAATAAATGAATTGTGTTGTCCTTTGGTGTGCCGCTTTTCTTATTTGGGAACTCTCAAACAAGATTATCCTTATGCACATATAGCGGCTGCTGCTGCCGCTGCTGGCACTGGTGTCGAAAGGAAAGGGATTTGGCTGAATGCGGCATTTTCTTGGACTTTACATTATTGCCGTTCCCGCCGCTCCATACACATTGACTGATCTCCTGTCGGGTAAGCTGGCGTAAGTGGGTGTGTGCAGTGAGTTGTCCAGATTCCTTGTCGGAGGGCGGGGGTCGGGTACAGCTCCGTACACTCGTTCACGATATCGCATATGCTGCCATTGACTGTGAACAAATTGGAGCAGACACAACACCCCGGCTTCGATCGGCTAAGGATGTCGAAGGACAAGTTAATCTTGTTATTTATTATTGAGGATGAATGAATGGGAATCTGCTAGGAAGGCAGAAGCACTTTCCCTATTTGACGAAGGACTGGATTCTGAAGCAGTTTCGTCTGGCTCGGGAGGAGGTGGCCATACAGTAGAGTCATCACTGAAACAAAAATTGGCTCTGTGCAAGAAACTTTCCAAAAGGGAACTGAACAAATGGTGGGAGGTTACTTCCCTCACAAACTACATCGATGTCAATAGAGTTCCCAGAGGTCTGAGAATTGCCATTATACCCACATACGAAAACCCCAATCCGGAGCTACTGAAGGAATGGTCTATCTTTATGGCAAAGACCTGCAGAGGCATGCTAGAAATGCTTGTTAAGTTAGCCAAAATTGATCTAGATACAACTCGCAGAGAACT
The DNA here is from genome assembly GCA_963921515.1 of Calotriton arnoldi. NCBI lineage: Eukaryota > Metazoa > Chordata > Amphibia > Caudata > Salamandridae > Calotriton > Calotriton arnoldi. Next base: position 1,392,988 of record CAWUFW010002053.1, read on the forward strand.
TGCAGAATTGAAGCAAGAATTGGAAAAATCAAAAGATAACAAAGCAGTGATTGATTTCTGGAAATCGTTGGAGGGCAAATTGAAAACATATGAAGATACCATCAAGGCTAAAAAACAATGTAAATTTCTGAGGGACAAAAAGGATTATGCTGAAGGCAGAATATTGACCTATGCCAAACGTTTTGACTGGGCACAGCGTAACCTCCATGCAATTAAAAAACAAAGGCAACAAGAAATTATATCAACAGGTTCCAGCTCTGATTTGAGCTCTGATTTATAACTTCTGTGTCTGAGTGTCCCTTTAGGAGCGCGTCCCCTCACTTTCTTGCACAAATTCCAGATACTAAAACAGGAATTGGACGAGAAAACTCAAGCGAGGGGCAGGGGAAGAGGCAGAGGTCCAAAAAAAGGAAGAGGCAGAGGAACAAAAAAAGACGGAGTAAAAAATAGAAGAGGTGGTAGAACAGCCCCTATTCTTAACGTTCAAAGTGGACTCAACATCAAGAACAATTCTGTTATCAATCTATCATCAAGAACACTCACTAGAGAGGAGGAGTCACTCTTACAATTAGGATTATCCTTCTGCCCAACCAATGATATGGACTTTGTGACTAGCCGGATTGACCTTTTCCTTTATGTTAGAAAACTTAAACTCATGAAAATATTCAAAATGGCAGCAGGACAGAAGAAATCTAAAATTGGCTGTCAACTTCCTGAGGATGCCTCTGATTTTAGGATTGTAGATGTGAATTTCATTTTGGACTTACATCAACTGGAAGAGAATATCATGGAAATACCCAACAAAGGCAAAATGCTTATTGAACTAGGTTTTAGACCTGATGCCACATGCCATAGTGGGTTCAAACCCCGATCGATATTTAATCCCAATGTCCCACACGACAATTTAGAGGCATTCAATTCCATTATGATTCAAGAGATCAACAAACTAAAGAGTCAGCGTGTTCACCCCCTACGAGACAATCTGACACAGTCACAGAGAGCAGCACTTAAAGCCCTAATGAGTGATCAGAATATAATTGTGAAACCATCGGTTAAGGGTGGGAATGTCATTATTATGGATGTTCAACAATATAATGACGAAGCACTCAGACAGTTGAGGGATCTCAACTGTTATGAGGAACTTAGTTGGGAGATGTACAAATCATCTATCACATCTTATCATAACTCCCTGAAGGGGTGGTGGGACAAGGGTCTATTAGATAGAGAAGAATATTTATTCCTGAAGACCGATAATCCACGGGTTCCGTGTTTCTATCTTTTACCCAAGATCCACAAACACCCCACTAGACCACCAGGGAGACCTATAGTCTCCTCTAATGGAGGACTCTTGGAAAACACCTCCATATTCTTGGATTCATTCTTATCACCATATGTTCTAAGGTTAAGATCATACTGCAGGGACAGCAGTGATTTTTTGCGTCGCATCCATGATATTAGATGGGAGGACAACTACCATATGATAGCATTGGATGTATGTTCGCTATACACCTCCATTAATTAAAGACAGGGTGTAGATGCTTGCCTGTATTTTCTCAGAGATAGACACATTTCGCTCTGGGAGCATACAGTAATGCTGGAGAGCATGATGCTCTATTGCCTTACACAGAATATTTTCATCTATGACAGGACACTCTTCCGACAGAAGTCAGGCACTGCGATGGGCACCTGTTTCGCCCCCAGCCTAGCGAACCTTTTCCTGGGCTGGTGGGAGGAACAGGTGGTATGGGTTGAAACTAATGAAAAATATACCGAACACATCCCTATCTGGATCAGGTATATTGACGACCTGTTCCTGATATGGGATGGATCTTTGGAGTTGGCACAAGAGTTTATTGCCATATTGGGCAATAACCAACTGAATTTGACCTTCACCCACAATATTAGTACATCATATTGTGAATTTCTTGATGTAGCCATCAGAATAAGCAACGGACAGATGGTTACGAGTTTATTCCGTAAAGATACTGCCGGCAACACTTTGCTTCATGCAAATAGTAATCATCCTGTGCCCTTACGCAACAGTATCCCCTTTGGGGAGCTCCTCAGGGTGCGCAGAATATGCAGCTCAGAAGGGGGATTCTCTAGAGAACAAGAGCTCATGGAGGGAAGATTCAGGCAACGAGGCTACAAGAGCAAGACCATATCCACAGCTGTAAAGAAAGTTCGTGAAATCACACGTAATGAAACCTTTTTACCTCTAAAAAAGATAAGACCAATGAAGGTAATATCCCCAGAATGATCACCACATATAACATGAGATCCAGCAGCCTACAACAGTCTATGAAACGCCACTGGGGATTGTTGGAAACAGATCCCTTTATAGGTAGTAGTATCGGCAAAACACCTCTAATAACCTATAGGAAATCAAAATCGCTAAGGGATCATCTTGTAAACAGTTATCAAACCAAACCCAGCAATAGTACATGGCTGGGAACTACGAAAGGTTTTCACAAATGCAACTCATGTAAGGCGTGCAAATACAGCAGTAGTAGGGATAAATATAACATCGATATGTGCAAAACAAGGCAAATCACCAAGTTTATAACCTGTACCAGTGACTATGTTATCTATGTCCTGGAATGCCCGTGCGGTCTTAGATATATAGGCAACACAAAATTGCAATTGAAGACCAGAATCTTGCAGCACATGAGGGCCGTCACTAACATAGATTTGAATTATCCAGTAGCCCGACATTACCAGGAGAAACATCAGAGTAATCCTAATCTGATTACATTTTTGGGAATCAATAGGATCTTACCACACCCACGTGGCGGAGATGGAGAGAAAATACTACGTGTTACAGAATCAAGGTTCATAATTGAGCTCAACACGAAAATTCCTAATGGGCTCAATAGTGGGGAGGAGCTAGCTACACATAATGGATACAGATGTTATTGAGAATAGAGTGATCCTTCCTACAGTTTTTGCCAGTGTGAGATGGTCAGCATTGCTGTTTTAATCACTTTTCACTATTTTAATTATTAGAAAGCAGGAATGCCTAGGGTGCATAGATTGCAGGATTTGCCAAGTTGATAACTGGGTGGTGTAGATAGGATGTCTGGCACACTTTTTTGGAATCTAGTATTCTAGAGATTCCCTCAGTCACATGCAGTTAATGTGATTTCACCTCAGGCGGAAGTTAGGTTGTTACCTATTTTCCGTGTTTTCCTGCTTCTTTCTATTATCACTTCTTTTCTTTTTTCTATTAGTGTAATCTCTCACGTTATGTCCTTTATTGTACCACTTCGTACTGTTAGTCTCACCCCCTCATTTATGAACGGATACATACTGCTACTTTGCTGTACGATTTAAAATTTGGAATCATGTGCCAAACCAAGTGATTAATTTTTTTTGGGGTACATTACCCATGAGTAGAATTTATCTTCCATCAACTCGCAATGCATAGAACTAATTACTATATAAGGTGTACATTGTCGATTGGTTTGAAGTGTGATTCAGGATTATTTAGATGGATTATAGTCATTAATCATGTATTATAATATGTTTATCATGACGGTGAGCGAAGTGTGGGGGGATTACATATATTTATCATATTAATCACAGTGTCCTGCCCAAGATGTGAAACCTTAGGATTACATTTTGACATTCAAACGATTAAATCCATATTGCGCTTTGATATTTCTCAATTTCATTGAATTTTAAACAATTATAGCAATTACAGTACTCCAGTGGGTACATATTCACATCTGTGTAGTCTGTCGTTTTTGCTATACATTAGTACATTTAGTAATTCAGTAATTTCCCCAGTCTGGCTACTGAACCGGAAATAATTTTGTCCCGCCCTCTAGTGGGCACTTGGTGAAAATGTGAGAAAAAGTGAGAAAGTTAAAACTTAAAAAGATAAATAGTGATTTCTTCAGAAAAGTCAATGTTCACGCCATAAGGTCATGCTTTACAGGTGTATGTACATTTCTTCGTCCTGATTTAAGCCACAAAGTGTTAAAGAGTGTAAGATTAGTATATGTCGAGATTCACTTTGTCTCAGTTTGCGTGTTCTGTCTCCACCCCTTTCTCCTTGTTCAATCATTTCGATCGCATAGAATTTCAGCAATTTCCAGTTACTTTCATGGTTCCATGTGTTTAGCAATCGCGTTTCCTCAATCTTATATATATATATACACACACACACACAGAGCAAGAGAGAGATCGAGAGAGAGAGAGAGATACAAAGAGACAGCGAGACAAAGAAAGAGTCAAAGAGAGATATAGATACGGAGAGATATAGAGACATATATAAAATAAAAATGTGTTTTAGGGAGGTAGTTTTAGGGTTGGTAGAGGTAAAGACCTGTCAGCCTTAGGGTAGTCTTACCCCAAACGTTTGACCTTACTCCCATTTTTTGCTGATCTCGTTTTTGTTGGCCTCAGGACTCTATCCTTTTTACCACTGCTAATCAGTGTTAAAGGGCATGTGCTCTCTAATCTAAACAATGTACAATAGGCTTACACCCATTTGGCATATTAAATGTACTTCTATGTCCCTAGTATATTGGTACTATATGAACCCAGGGTGTGTAAATGAAATGCTACTAGTGGGCCTGCATCACTTAGTGGGCCTGCATCACTTAGTGGGCCTGCAGCACTTACTGGGCCACCAACTTAAGTAGCCCTTTAAACATGTCTCAGGCCTGCCATTGCAGCCGTGCAGTTCTAAACTGCCATTTCGACCTGGCAAAGTAAACTTAAATGTTTCTAAGTCGCAACAGCCCATAGGGCAAGATGCACTGTATTTAAAAAGTTGGACATGTTCTTTTATCTTGTACATGTCCTGGTAGTAAAAACCTCAAATTAATTTTTCACTACTGCAATGCCTGCCACTCCCAAAGGATAGCAATTGGTTAACTTATTACATCTAATAAGTGATAACTTTCAATTAGGAGCAGGTAGGAATTTCAAGTTTGGTCTCTATGGAATAGTAATTTAAAACACTCTTTAATGGGAAATTCGGATTTTAAGTCACATTTCTGAAGTTGCCATTTTCTTGTCCTAACCATTTGGTGCCTGCTGCCTGTATTCTAGGTCACGTGAGAAGTTGCAGCTGGTCTTTGTGTATTCCTCCCAGACAGTGAGACAATAGGTGCTGGCAGGATGATCTGTCTAAGACTTGATGAGGGGGGGGACCAGCTGTCACCTTTCACAAATGCACATCACAATGGCTCTGCCTGGGCACACTCGCAAAGGGTTTGACACTAGTCTTTTGTGACCCCAGACAAGCTGGGACCAGGGCAGGGAGGCAGGAAATTCCAAACACCTTTGAGGGTGGCAACCTCCAGAACGTTCTTTCATTTCACAGCTGGCACCAGGTATAAATAGTGTACCCTCAGACCTAACTCTTCAGTACACCTTTGGACCTGTGGAAGGCTCAAAAGGACTGCTGTGCTGCTTGTCAAGAAGGACTGGTAATCTGTTGCCTGAGAGAAAGGTCTGGACCTGCATCTTGAAACCAGGACCACCAGAGTGACTCCAAGGCTTAGTTGGCCGGCCTCCTGATCAGAGCCTCAGGGACAGAAAGAGCTCCAACCATGTTGAACCCAGCACCTGGACTCTACTTGCTGTGACTTCCACCCCCACCCTACCCCAACAAGGGGTGCCACCCCAGTCCGGGACCCTTGAAAGTGGGCCTGAAGGTACTCTGCCAGCCCAGCTGTGGTCCTATGAGCAGAACCGTCACTGTGCGATGGATCTCGTTGCAGCCACATGAGAACCGCCGCTGCGCAATGCATCTTCGAACCAGGATCTAGCAATGCTCCGCAACCAGGATTTAAGGTACTTTGTTCAGCGAGCCTAACCTGGTCCCTGTATCCGGCCTGTGCTCCATCATGGCTGGCTTGAACTTGTGACTTTGTCCCGGTCCGGCATGACCAGATAACCACAATTGGCACTTTGTGCTTCTATGCACTATTTTCACTTACATCTTTAAAATTGCATTTCTCTGGTTCTATTAATTGGATTATTGTTGTTTTGGTTTAAAATCATTTATTAAATTTTACTCCACTCCGGGGGGTCCAAAACACATTTTCCCCATGTTAATTTCCATAGGAACTTTAGACACGGCTGCAGCCCAAACTGCTGAACGGAATTACACCAAATGTGGCAGGAAGGTAGCTTTTGGTTCAGGGAAGTGCCTTTTTGTGATTTAGTGTAAATCTGTTCAGTAGTTGGAGCCCTGGGGACCGTCACCTCCCTGTTGCAAACGCTGCAAATGAAAGTGGGGGGCTGCGCGGCCCCCACAGCCCCGGGGACCACCACCTCCTCGGGCGGTATCCTGTAATGGAGGGGGGCTACGCGGCCCCCCTCCTGGAACCACAGATGGCCCTGGGGACCGCCACCCTCCCAGGGCCGCCTCCTGCAATGTCCTGGGATGCACACCCCCGTGACAGTGCAGTTTGCTATGGCTTGGCGGTAGCATTACCGCTCCTGCCAAGCCATAGCAAATGCTGCTCCGCTTTCAGCAAGCAAGAGCAGAAAAAATGCTCTCGCTTTCTGAAAGCAGAGCAGCATTGCTTTTGGACAGAGGGCGCTGCAGCTGGCAGGGACCACAATGGTCTTCAGGCTCCCCTCGCGGTCCCCAACGAAAATGACTGGGTGCCCTGGGTGGGACCAGGGCACCCACTATTGTGGCCTGGCCCTGGGGGCTAGGGTCCCGGGGCCAAAATTGGCCCAGAAAGGGGGCCGCGCGGACCCTCGCTCCCATGTTTTAAAAATAAAGGGCAGGTCCCAGGGAGGGGGCACCGGGGCCGTAATCGGCCTAAGGAAGGGGGGCCACACCACCTCCCTTCCTTTAGAATTTAAAAAAATTAAAGGGAAGAGCTACTGGCATGACGCCGGAGATCCCGTCCCCTTTCTGCATCACTCTGCAAATGCACCTTCTGGTGCGCTGCTGGTTGGGGGAGGAAGTCCCCTTGACTGCTGAGGGTTCTTGGGGGCCAACAAGACCTCCTGTTACCTCCAGTAAGTCCCACACAGTGAGATTGCTGAGAGGATTTCGGAGGCCATGCCCCCCCCCGCCCCCCTTGTCCACCACTCTGTAATTGTGCCTCCTGGGGCACTGCTGATTGGGTGATGAAGCCCTCTTGGATGTGGAGGGATCTTTGGGGCCCAGAAGCCCTCCAGTAAGTCTGACAGCAGGATTCCCGAGAGCTGATAGGACGCCCCACCCCCTTGTCTACCACTCTGCAAATGCGACTACTAGCTAAACAATCATAGAAATTCACTTAAAAACCAAAGGTTACAGGGACCTTATAGTTAGGCTCATATTTCACTCATACAAAACCAGTGAAATTCAGCAGTTATAGTTACCTGAGCTAACTAGAACTTACGCCCCCGCAAAGCACTGCTTATGACCTCACATATTTCATCATGTGAGGTCATAAGCAGTGCATTGCAGGGGCGTAAGATATAGTTCGCTCAGGTAACTATAACTGCCGAATTTCACTGGTTTTGTATGAGTGACACCTGAGCCTAACTATAACGTCCCTGCAACCTTTGGTTTTCTCAGTGAATATTTATATAGGTTTCACTTACCTTACATATACTTAGAATGCATTGTAAAGGCTTGCGTGGTAAAGGTTTGTGTGGTAAAGGCATTACATTGTAATTGATGCATGGTAAAGGCATGCATTGTAAATGCATGTGTGCTGTCATTCAACCCTTCCAAATCATATTACAGGGTGCCCACTCTTGCAACACATGATGGGGGGGACTGAAGCAACAGATTTAATCAGGTGTCCATGATGATGAATCACACCTTGGGAACTGTAAAACTGCTTCCTGTTTCAGCATTGTCATTGAAAAACACAGAAATGTTACAAGGCCCAGTAAGGGTGCCACAGAGTACTGAGGGATGGGACACCACCTAAAAAATGAAAAGTAATATTTATGGAAGAATTCACTATGCATAATAATGGAGTATTCGCTGTGGTCGGTGGTGAAGAACTAGGTGTAGAGGAACCACTACTTTAGGATAAGATTATGAGAACAGGAGGTTTATGGCATGCCACAAGTTTAAGGACAGATTCAACTCTAGCAAGATAGTGGTCTCTAATTTACAGTACATACCTAGAAAGCATGGGTAGAGTTACTCAAAATCAGATAATACATACAGTAAACATTTTCCTGATATTTACTTGACATGTGGATCTCAGCCATGTATAGTGTTAGGTGGCCAAATTCAGATCTATCAGTTACTAGGGGTGAGACTAAAGTGGAAGAGTGTGATAGGGAAGCAGATCTAGAAGGCAAAGCTGGATCTTTAAAGCGATAGTGAAAGCATGCGAGCACACAATAAAAAGGAACAACAGATTCATGCTTATCCAACATAAGTGTTTTATAAGAGCACATATAGCACCCAAAATCATCATTCATAACCTTCACTACAAACTACCCAGATACAGTATGAATGATGTGTATTTCTGGCATTTATGGTGGAACAGTGGAATTGAGATCAATATTTTAGAATGTGAAGTACTGCATCTTGCTTGGTTCTTGGGCCTGAGATTAAGAGGCGAATGCCACTGACCACTGGGGTTGGTACCTATGAAGAAGAAGTCACACCGACTGTTTAGGTTTCTTGCATTGAGACTCATACCAGCAAAACACCAAAACGCCTAGAAATTGAAGGGATTGAAAACTCCAACTGAATAAACCCAGTCGGGGAGACATGTAAAAATAGGTTATGGTTGCAAAACTGGCCATTAAGGAGGGGACAAAGATGGTTATGCAACACAATAGCAAGATGTAGTATAGGAGTCCTTGGAAGCAAGGAATGAGGAGCCTGACATAAGGTCTTATTAACAGCGGGAATTGGTCACAGTACTACGAGAAGGACCCTGTCTGGAACAGTTGTTAAACGATACCAGAGAAACTTATTTGTGACATGTGGCACTGCCATGCTCTTCCAAGGGTGCTGTCCAACGGTTGACACCTAATCAGGTAGGGTTATGTTTGCTAGGGGTGGTCTTGTCACTTAACACTTATGTGTTTATTATATTTTCATTCTCCAATATGCTAGGGAACTGAGCAGGGAAACATTTAAATGTATACTGTAAGGACTAACGGGGTCACATCATGCTTGCAAAGTTTGTTTAATAAATATTAAAGAGAGCATGTTATTTAAAAAAAAGAATAAAGCGTTTTGAAAACATAATGTAATTAGCAATTTTAACCCTTCAATGACCCTCACTACAAAAGCATTCTTACAAGTATACTTATGTGCCACTTGTTTGCACTGACAATGTGGCACCATTACAAAATAAAGATAGACCAGAGCAGGTGTTATGAAACTCGACACAGCAGTTCCTTCTGTATAAAGCATCCATCCTCCCTACATAAATATATGCTATACCTCACGATGCTTATAACTGGAACCTCTCCACCATACAAGTCAGTAGTTAACTTGAATGTAAAATCGTTCAGCAGTCCAGAATGTTTTAACGAAAAATTGTAAACTCCAATCAGCTCTGATGACTTTGCATAAATAGGAGACAGAAATCCAAAATTTGATGAATAGGCTATTTGGCCTACATTAGACCTGCCCTAATGTGGGCAAATCTATGGACAAATATAGAAGAAAGGTGTGTTAGGAGATTATGGCTCACCTGATTTGTGATCTAACATTAGGTCTTCCTAGGGTGGCACATGGAAAGATGGAGCTGGTTAATAAGGGAGTACACTGCAGGGAAGGTATCACCTTATTTTGGTGAGGCTGTAAGAAGGCAGTCACTACAGCATACAAAAGCAAAAACACCATCAATTCCCCTCCATCAGGAAACACTGGTCTTTTCAGAAGAGCACAAACGGACAGGTGCCACAAGGCCAGAAGGGGTTCATCTGATGACCAGCCAATTCATACATTTACAGGCTATCCAACACAGATCATGCTTAGGAAGGGATTGTAAGAACTCTAGCTGCTCTTGCCCCTGGGGGTCAGGGCTTGAAAAGAAAACCCACCATCCAAATTACAGAACTGCACTCATGTCCAGCCTCACTCACAGCGATTTCTTAATTGATAGCAAAGGAAAATGCAGTCAGGGTGGCTATCAGCCTCTTCATGTAAGAGTTAACTTGGTTCTATGCGTTGGGTGCAACACAAACCTGCTTAACTCCTGCACTGTAGGCACTGTTAACCATAGAGAATAGGGAACACACGGCTCAGTAATAAGTAAACAAAAAGCTACTTGAAGATGTTTTTCTGTTTATTATATAACAGTTTATGTGAAGCATTATCTTAAATGTATTATTTTGCATGAACACATTTTGTTCAATTAAATCTTATAGCAATGTCTCAAAAACGATCAACTATTTGCAATCTCCCTTATGTTCAGCTTCCCTGTCAAATGTTAGTTCTAGTGCAATAAACACTTGGGGCAAGTGAGTTCTTGTTGCAGCTGTGAGGTAGAAAGGGGGAGAATGGATACGGTAATGGAAGTCCTAGACTAACATGTGACGAGTCGACACGTGGAGTACAAGAAAAGAAATACAACTCGAGATTCGGCAAGGTTTACAACGCAAACCGAGATATGTATCATACTGTTGCTTCAATAAGGCATTGAGAAAGGGACTTGAACCCTCTTGTAGTCCTGATCTCAAAACTAGGATCATGTTGGGCTACAGGACAATCTGGCAGAGGCAGAAGGGACGTCTGACAAGTCCGTACGTGGGCTGATTTTTTGGTTTCGTGGGCACGTATTTACTGTTGATTTCCCTGACATTACTACAAACATTATCTGCGGCAAGCACATATACATGCAGTCTACCTTATCTTGCAAAAGACCTTCAGAGCATGTCTGCACAAGTTCAGAACTGCCCGGTTTGTAAGCGTAGCCATCCGACCCTGCTCAAACCACGGTGCGCCAAGGAATATTTGAGAAAGATTAATGAAAGAGTATTAGATAATTAGATAAAGAAGTTATAGTTATTAAAGATAACCGATCAAACCTGATTAAACAGTCGTTCACGAAGGACAGTACCCCGAACCGCCGAAAGCTTCAATGGGTAGATGAATTCATCTCTTAAATTCGCAGAGTTGAGAAGCAAAAGGTTTGAATGGCAAATGGAGAGGGCCAATATTGGAAGTGAAAATCATATGGCAAATGTCACAACTGAATGGCGGCATTCCTTGTTAAAAAAAAAAAGAAACCCATACTGGCTCCGGTAATAAGGATATTTGCAAACAAAAAAAAAAGTCATAGCAAACTTAGAATATGTAATAGTCTCTATCGAAAATGAAGATGTTAATGGGTTTGTCATGTTGCCCAGTTATCACTTGAGGACCCCACTAACAACCACATTTTCCTTTATTATGGGTACAGAAGTACCTTTTTAGTAAGGAAATGCACAATTCACTTATGACCCTCCATTATACATGTGTTATGATCATGATTACCATGCTTATGAAGCAAGTGTACTTGTAACCAATTCTCTTTTTATATATTATTGACAATACACATATGTATATTTTGCTACCAATTTACGACTCCATGCAATACATACTAAATGGTCACAGACAAGATCTTGGTACCTTTTGTTAAAACGCCACCAGACTTCGTTCTAAATTATTTTCCTGCTTTTATGTTCATTGTCATGCAGGTTAATGCACACTATGTGCTCTACATTTCGTATTGTTTATGCCAGTGATTATTAATCTGTGGTCTGAGGAGCTCTTGTCATCTGAGGTGGCTAATGAGGGGTCCGCTGACCCATATGAATTTCAACCATTAATTGCAGTCAATCATATGCATTTTGAGCGAAACAACTGTAAAAAGAAAGTTTCATCAAGTAACAATAATACTTAAAGTCGTGTATCACCAATGTATTTGAAATATGTTTTAATAACATCAAGAAAATAGGCTTAAAAAATAAAAAGCGTTTAAAAAAGATTTTAGTCAGAAGCTGACTGCAAGTTCAGGTCAGAAAATGCATGAATGCGCTAGAGTCACTGGTCGCATTCAAACACTTCCCAGCCTGAACTAGCAAACAGTTGCTGACTAAAAGTAATTGTGAATTGCTTATGGTTTCCTGGAAAATCTTAAGCATCTGCACACTTTTGTATTGCACACGTAGAATGCTCAAAAGGCCCTTCCAGGCTGCACATGCTCCAATCCATTGATTTACATGGATAGGCATTTAGAGGCGGCAAGCACTTACACTTGTTGTATCGGAAAAGGGGAATGTCTGCACTTTTCAGCAAAGCTGAAATACTTCCACAGGCAGAGTACCACTTCCCAGTACACAACAAGTACTCTAGCATAAGGAGCACCTGGGGAAGCTTCACATACAGTGCCATGGAGGCACAACAGGCATATGCATTCATTGTGTGTGCACCAGGAGAACTTTAGTATTACCGAAAGGGCAGCAGATGTTTGTGTGGCTGCTTCTGTAATACAGCTGGCAACAGTGACATCATAAATGGGCACGCTCTCATTTGCATGGGGGCGTGGCCCCATGTTAATGAGAGAAACACTTTGCCTCTGCACCTGTGCCATATTATAGGGGAAACAACCTTTAGAACGCATGCGTTACATCGCATGCCATTAGATTGCGGTTTTTACAACGAAAGTCTTTACAACGACTTGCACTGGAGGGCGCTATAGGACAAGGAGTAGTTTAAATTACTATCCAACACCTTCCCTACTGTACGTAGGCTGGAGTTGGAATAGTAAATTAAACTACTCCTAAGTCCAGCGCCCTCCAACGCAAGTCGTTGTAACGACTTGCGTTGTTAAAACCGCGATCTAATGGCATGCGATGTAATGCATGCGTGGTATCGTCATACATCCTATTATAGACTTGGTGAACATAATGGGGTGATCCAATAAGGCCTACTAAATGGGGAGGGGTCAATATCACAATAGAAAATCTATACAGAACCCCACATGGCAATAAATAAATATTAATCAAAAGAACACAACATACACATTAATCTGGTGTGTTCAAGTATTTATCTCGTTTCTTATTTCATAAACTAATTTTCAAATATGTTTTACAGTTTTTTGATAATCTTATCTTTCTGGTGCAGACAACACAGATACCTGAAACAATTAACACAATTAACACAAATCAAAGAATACAAAAATTACAAAGAAATTTTGAAGATCCAGAACTTGTCCATATCAATGAGTTATAGATATTGAGTCTAAATATATACTCTCAACAATCAATATATATACACGTGATCTTAGGAACTTTACCATTCAGACTTGACTGAATGAGTGAGATAGTGCCCTGATGATGACCTCGTAAAAACGTTTACATATACCCCACCACTTTTTGAGGTCGTAACACGCTGGCAGTTTCTTGGGGAAGAAAAAGGAGAACTTTCTCTGCGAACAACTATATATTTTGGTTATGAAGCTTGAAAACCTTAAATTATGAAAAGGGAAGGAATGTGTATTTTTTAGGTGGAGAAGTGCTTACAAGAATGCCTTTTAAACCCCATGTGAGAATAGGGCTAATGCATGGATTGTTGACAGTAGATATTTAGACTCAATATCTATAACTCATTGATATCGACACGTTCTGGATCTTCAACATTTCTTTGTATTTTTTGTATTCTTTGATTAATGATAATTGTGTTAATTGTTTCATGTATCTGTGTCATCAGCACCAGTAAGATAAGATAATCAAAAAACTGTAAAACATCATTAAAAATGTAAGAAATGAGATAAATACTCAAACACATTAGATTAAGGAGTATGTTGTGTTTTTTGATTAATATTTATTTATGGCCATGTGGGGTTCTGTATAGATTTTGTATTATAGACTTAGGCCAGAGGCAAAGACGCTGTAACAAGGCATGCTGACCGTGCGCTAATAACGGGTGGTGCAGAGTCAGTGTGCCCTCTGAGGGCACCCTCAGGAGGGAGGAAAAGAGGCACCATGAATCCTCACCAGACATCTTCCTGAGGGCAGGTTCAGTCAGTCAATGCACCTGCCTGAAGGGGATCTCTCTCTCCCTTTGAAGTGTGGGGCCTTGGCAGCCAGCACTGTGAAAGACATTGTTACTGCTTCAAACAGCTGCTCTACCTTTCACGAATTTGCTGGCCAGAAGGCAGGCACAAGCTTGTGGCTGCCCTGAGGGCTGCGCATTATACACAATCAGGTGCACAGTCCGGGCCTGCGATCGGCACACCTTGTTAAAGTATTCTAGATTGTATTAAATCACTGTCTCTTTTTGACAGAAAGACACTGCACGGACTCCAGCTTTGTTCATACCAGGCACAATTGCTGCCCTGGGTCTGTCAGGGGACAATGTCAATATGGTTACTACTTCTGTCCCAAGACTTCTGCTGTGAGCTGTGACTTAACAAGGATTCCTAAGATTTTGTGAATACAAACTAGGCCTTGTACCGGTGTGTAGATACTTTCATATTTAAACATGCAGCTGCAGAGGATAGTAGATGTGCTGGGGTCAGATAGCGTATACTTGTTTGTTTATTTTGTGTATTAGTGTTGAGGTACAAATCACAGATATGGGTTAGTGGTTCTTGGCTTCCATAGTTGTGATTCAATGGAGTTTGCAGAAGTCAAAGAACCACTTTGCTTATGCAATTGCACACTGATTTTAAACAACCTTATTCGCAACATCTCAAAAGGTAAACTACTTCTATGAGACATATTCTTACTTACACCATATGATTCTCACTTCCAATATTGATCCACCTCATTTACACCTTGTGCTTTTTAAAAAAAACAGAACCTCATTGCTTTGTAAATTCAAGAGGACTTCCTGTTCCCATTGAAGCTTTCTGCAATTCAGGTTCATATCCTCCTTTAATCTCACTTTCTCTGACCATATTACTTCAATTTCAGCCCAATTAGGTCCTCATCCGTTTTTATTGTTATTGCTTTGACTAACTTCACCATATGGAGACATCTGGTTCTGTCAATATTACACTTAAATGGCACAACGCCTTCTACACCATACTTTAATTATTTTTTCTCTACTTGCTTGTGGGCACATTGGTTTCATCAGGTGTGAACCAGTATATCTTTAATCACAATGACTTCTTTATCATCTAATACTCTTTAAAGTAATCGTTCTCAAATTTTCCTTGGCACGTCATATAGGTTCTCTTGTCTTTGTACATCTATTTGTTATGAATTCGAACTGTTCAGGCTAGGGATGTACCATATTTGTATAGAGTAACTACAGAGCAGCTCAAATGCCTCTCAACTCCTATTTCAACTACAAATCTTAATTTTGTATTCCTTGCATCCTTGAAAAAGCTCCAGTAGGGACGAAACATGTGACAGCAGATCTTTTGTTAATCGTTTACTATTACTGGTGGATTTATCCTCCTTATCTATGACAACTACAACAAGAACTTACTTGCCTCAAGAGCTTACTGTACTAGAACTGCTAACATCAATCAACTGGAAAGCTCAACAAAACTGCACTTGCAAATAGAGTTGATCTTTTTTGAGACATTGCTGTAAGACCAAGTTTCATTGAACAAGACTTGTTCATGCAAAATATCATACATATATTTTCATGCTTCACATAAAAAGTTGATATATAATAAATAGAAACAGCAAAAAAAAAATTCCCAACAAGGCGCTTTATGTTCACTTATAACTGAGTGGTGTGCTACCTTATTCTTAATGCTTAATAGAACCCACAATCCTACCATAAGTACCACGAGAAACTGCTTCTTGATTTAGTTATTTTCTAAAGGAAAATTTTAGCGAGAAGCAGGCCTATGTACTCCATGTTTGATCACATGAGTACTGTAGTAGCTACTAAAATAGGTATGCTATTTCCTCATTAATTCACTAGATAAGATGACGTGGTTGACATTGTAGTGGCACTTCATGAAGTGGACATTCCCTTCCTTGGTAAACACGCCCTTAAATAGTTAAAGTGTTCCTTCCCTTCAGATTGTTTGGATGACTATCACTGAGAAGGGGAAATATGATGGGACACATGATGGGACCTAGGATGAGGGAAGACTTGCTGCAGTATTCACTTTTTAAGCCTTCGGTTCTTCTCTGTCTTCTGCCACACTGCTAAATAGAGTCTGGAGAGAGGCAGGCCTTTCTCCCCCTCTACTGGGACACCTGCCACTTCGCCCGTTCAATTAGAAGGCCATTAGGGTCTCTGCCTTCTCATTAACCTTACTTTTTACTGCCTATCGATCCAAAAATGTGCAGATTATTCAATGGGCTTGGGGGCCCAAGGAATGGAGACTGCCAGTGCTTTCCACTGCCCTTTAAATCAGATAAGGATTCTAGACTTTATTTATAATTCTTCACTTATGGTCTATTTCGATTAGGTCTTCTCTGGGGCGTCAACTTAATGCACACCAGTTTGCGGAGTTTAGAACAAGGACTACTTTTGCTTTGATTTTGACCAGGGCACTTAATAGCATGTGGACTACTCACAATGACTATAGCCAAAAGTTCTCAAGTTCAAGGACTGCCTCTTTATGCAAACCCCATTCCTTCACTGGATCTGCAGAGGATTGATCTAATGTGGAGTATGGTTTCTAGTGCAGCATTAGACTGCTTGACTAAAACTGCAGCATAACAGCTGCTACTGTATGTTTCCCCTAACTATCATCTAAACCTCAGACAAGGAAAGGAGAAGCAAGGTTGATTGCCCGGTACTTTTTCTGCTACTCCTAAGACTAGGTTGTCTTGGTCATGCCATTTAGCAACAGAACAGTTTTATGAGACAGCCCTTGGTGGTACAGAAAATTCCATTCTGATATGACTCTACCACGTCAACAACTTCAGCATCAACGGTATTCAACAACTGGTTGAGAGTGCCTTCAGAGCAACAATACCTGAGCTAATGGCAGGACTTCAACCTTTTAAGTGAAAGTTGCACACCTTACAGCGAAAGAATTGTAAAAAGAAGGAATATGCCAGATGACCAATATATAATTTGTAAAGGTATTGCTTTACAGAGGTACAAAAAAAAAAAGACCACATAATAACAGTGCTTTACATAGGCAAGTACTGTCAGATAATGGATATCTGCACTACTTTTATTTGAGAGGTGAAAGTATTAGAGGTGGGCGAGACAACAAATTAATAGGGCGATCCGAGCCAGAGCCGAGCCAAAGTCAAACGAACCAAGCCCGGAATATGTTTGCCATTTAAATCATACAATTACCATTGATATAGTGTAGGAATGTAGGATGTGCTTCTATGGTTACCCACACTTTTTGCTTGATGTAATGCTGTTTTCTGACTAGTCTGACTGGGATCCTGCTAATCAGGACCCCAGTCTCTCTGCTTTCTCCTCTAAATTGTTATGGTAAGTACTTTGGTACATCCCACATTGGATACTGGGGTACCCTTATAAGTCCCTAGTATATGGCACTAAGGTACCCAGGGCATAGGTACCCGCAGAGGTCCCCCATAGGCTGAAGCATGTATTATGCCACCTATGGGAGACCATTCAAACTATCTCTACAGTCCTACCATTGCAGCATGTGTAAGCTGGTGCTAGCACCACTTATGAAAGATATAGGTTTCCCCAGATCTAAGATCACTGCACCTAAAACCTATAAGTCACCCCTATACCAGGCCTTTTCAATCCTGAAGGCAGTGTGCTTGGTTCAAAGTATGAGGGTGCCCCTGCATGAGCAGGACACCCCTACAGCCTTACTGGGTCCATTCTCCCGGGTTGTAAGTGAGAGCCATATAACATATAGAGGGGCACGGCGTCATTACGCGATGACCATCTCGAAACTGGTTGTAACGACCACTGCCGTGTTTGGTATCAAACATGTTGGAATCATACCTCCACACCGTAAACGGTGTGGGGGTATGATTCCAAGCACTGTAAAGGCCCTCCGTTAGGCCCTTAGTGCTCCCAGTGCCAGTCTTCTAGATCCGGACAGTACATCATAGCTGCTGCTGACCAGAGTCACAATTCTGCCCTCCTGCTGCTGAGCCAAGCTTGAGCAGGGGAAGGCAGAACAATAGGCATCCTGTCACAGGGAGGTGTAACCACCTCCCAGACAGGGTTTAGTGTATTGGGGCAGGGAGGGAGCGCTTGCCAGTGCCACATAGTCTGCGTGCAGGGCACATGTGGTGCCCTCCCTGCACAGTCCAGCTCAAACCAGTTCAGGGAGCCATCGGCTCCCACTCTGGCACGAAACTGGACAAAGGCCAGGGGAGTATCCTCCCCCTTATCCAGCCCCTCCTTAGGGAGGGACCCCTGTATCGCCCCAACCCTTTCCTTAGGGTATTTAAGGGCTTACCTGAGGTCCGTCCCTAGATTCGTCGTGGGACACGATACAATTCAGAAACCACTTCAACTTCGACCGTCTGAGCACTCTGGACTTCGCTCTGGGCATCAAGGCTGCAACTGGGAGAACTCCTGCTGCTCCTGATCTCTTCGCCCTGCTCGTCTGCTGCAACATCCGTGCCTGTCCTCCATACAGGAACCCGTCCAGGACCTGTGGACATCCAAGACACCTGAAGGAATCTCCCTTGAAGTGAAGGAGTAACTTCCCTGCATCTGCAGGCACTGCAACCAAGCTGACCGGTCTGCGGATCCTGGGCTCCTACGGACTCCGGGAGGCTCAGCAACACAGGTGGTGGTTCTTCACATCCCTTGAGGCCTGCCCTGCCCTCTCACCAGGTTTTAGGCCAGTATCCCTTGCCGGAGCGGCAGGAACCGAACCCCTTGTGCACTGCGTCGACTTGCAGTTGCAAAGGCTTCTTTCACCAAGATCTTCGGGCTCCAAGTAGCCCCAACCTCAAGCATCTCAAGTGACCAGAATCTTCGACAACACCGCATTGCTTGCACCGTGGGCCTGCTTCTTTGGTAGCTACTCGAGGTCCTCTTGCGACTCCAGTGCCTCCGGCCTGTGGGTCCTGTCGAGGGTCACATTTGAATTCATTTGGCTCCCCCGATTCCTATGGGCCTGCCCTGACTCCTCTGCTTGTGGTGAGTCTCCTGGACCTTGCTGGTCTCGACATTGCACCCTTTTCTACTCCTTCGTTGGTTGCAGTTGCCAAAGCTTGTTGGTGCTCCCACCAGATACCGACCCCATCAACTCTCGACATCCGACGTGGGACAGCTCGTGAATGGCTCCTGGTCTTCCACAGCGATACCTGGTCCACACTGCTGCAGTTTCATGGTCACCGTCAGCTCTCCTGCAACACCCGACATCGGTGGGCATTCGTCTTCCATGCCTCCTGGTCACTCCTGAGTGGCATAGACTCTGTCCCCTCTACTTGCAGGTTCTTCACATCTTGAATCCACCCTTGGGTTCCACCAGACACTTTCACCTTCTCCAGCAGCATCATCTTTCTGAAGTCTCCCATTGAGTTCGACAACGGTTTCTGACGCCACTTCACACCTATGCACCCGGCTCCCCTGGTGCCGGTATCCTGGTTCCCAAGGTATCCACGGGTGGGGTGGCTCTCCAACCTCTTGTCTTCCACTGGATTTCTTCAGGGTCCACTGGGAAGGGTCCTCTTTTTTTTTAAATTGCAACTGTGACTTACACATTGATTTGTATGGAAACGTGGTCGTGTTCTTACACTGCACACGACCTCCGTGGGGCTCCTAGATACTCACCTTGGGTGGTTCCTTGGGTCCCCGGCACTTCTACGTCCTCTGACTATCGCCTTGACTCGAGTCATGGTTTGCATATGACTATTTTAGTATATGGTTTGGTCTCCCCCTGTGGACCACTGTGTATTCTGTGCTACTTACCTGTTTCTATTGCAAAGTATTATGTGCATTGTGTATATCTCCGGCTAGGAGATATCTGTATGTGTTAGTGAGTGTCTTATAATACATACATATCATATTTTTATAAATACACTGTGTGGTTCTTTTCACTTAATCTACACCTATAAGATTGTGTTCTGGTAAAACAAGCTGCTTTACAATCCTTCTGGACTAAGCCTGAAGGCTGCTCTACACAGCTACCACTTAGAGAGCTTTCTAAGGTTGTCTAAGACCACTAAAATCACCATGAGGGTTGTCTGGATCAATGCAAGGTGTCCACTTACATAAGTGTACATCATATACTGAGCCAGCCTCTCACATATAGTATTTCCAAAATTTTAAAATGTGCATTTCTTTAAAATGTGGAAGCTTTGACATTAATAGTTTTCAAACATGAACTGAAAACCATTCCTGACCCTATCTGGGCGACAGTGCTATTAGTGAACTTAAAGGCAAGACAGCGGTCATGTGAACCCTTTATGTGGCCCAGATAATACCCTAGTAAATCAAACACTGGTATTTTGAACTTACGTATTTGAAGGTGTTTTTATAGGTGATTACGTAATTTGGTTACGTGGGAAAGCTACGATTAAGCCTGGTTTTCTGGTTTCACTTCGTACAAATCAGTCACTAAATGGCTATATATTTCCCTCTCCTTTTTAGGTTTCGCTTGCGAAATCTCTTGTATTTAATATATCTTAAACGGGGGCTCTTATCAGTTCCCATTGGCCAAATTACTGTGTTCATTCGCTTTTGTGTTAACTTCCCCTGGTTTCATACATTTACGATACTTCTACTAAAGCTGTTCACACTGTTTAATCCACATTCACTGTCAAGATGCTGGAATGCTTGCTTTTTATTACTTAGTTGTGTAAAGCAGATGCTTTAGCCTTAGAAGTTTGTCGCATTTCCTATTCATGCCTCAGTACCTTTCTTTGCACTTTGTAGGCATTATCAGATTGATTTTTTCAACTTAATCTATTTGGTCATTATGATCAAATTCTAAATGTTGTAATAAACATTGCATGTTAAAAATAAAGTTCTTATACAAGAGCTATGCTATATTTTACTTCTAAACAGGCAGTCACAAGTGCAGTTAGCTTGCAGACAACAGGGTCATGATGTCAATAGTGCAGCAGCTGCAGTGATACCAGGACCAAAAGCTCTAGGCACCCACTAAACACCTAAAATCGCTATATTTTACAACTAAACAGGCAGTCACAAGTGCAATTATTTTTCAAGCACTAGGGTACTGATTTGAATGTTGTAGCAGGTGCAGTGGCACCAGGTCAAAACATTGTCAGAACTCCTCTAAGCACCTAATATTGCTATATTTTACTGCTAAAAGGCAGTCACATTTGCAGTTACCTTGCAGTTGAAAGGGTCTTGATTTAAATGGTGCAGTAGCACGAGGCCCAAAAAATTTTGTAACTCCTCTAAACACCTAATATTTCTATATTTTACAACTAAACAGGCAGTCATAAGTGCAGTTATCTAGCAAGCACTAAGGTCATGATTTTAATAGTGCAGCAGGTGCAGTGGCACCAGAACCAAAAGCTTCAAGTACCTCCCTAAACACCTAATATTGCTATATTTTATTTGTAAACAAGCAACCACAAGAGCAGTTACCTTGCAGACAACAGGGTCATGATTTGAACAGTACAACAGGTGCAGTAGCCTGTGCCCAAAAGTTGTCAGAACTCCTCTAAACACATAATATTGCTATATTTGCCTACTAAGCAGGCAGTCACATTTGCAGTTAAAAGGGGCTTGATTTGAGTGATGCACCAAGTGCAGTGGCACTGGGGCCAAAAGCTCTAGGGCCGCACTAAACCTAGATTATTGCTAAATTTTACTACTAAACAAGACAGTCACAAGTGCATTTTATCTAGTAGGCAATAGGGTCATGATTTGAATGGTGCAGCAGGTGCAGTGACACCGGGGACCAAAGCTCTAAGAACCACTCTAAACACCAAATATTGCAATATTTTACTACTAAACAGGCAGTCACAAGTGCTGGTACCTTACAGGTAATGGGGACATGATTTGAATGTTTTCAGCAGGTGAAGTGCCACCGGGCCCAAAGAGGTTGTCAGAACTCCTCGAAACACATAATATTGCTATTACATCAACTAATTCTATTAGTTCCCTCTATAATTTCATTTTCAAAATGTTGCTATTGCTTTCCCGCACTATACCACTAGTAACAGCACAGTATATTGCCTTTATGTACATAAACAAGTTAGAACACTTAAACAGACTTTCTGTAACTTATACTGTCCAGCTACTCCACAAGCTACAACTTACAACAAAAAACAGCTTATAATTGATCACATAGACGAACCTGTTGCATTTGCCAATGCTTGTTACTTAAAATGTTACTGTTTTGTGTACGAGGGTAGCGCG
Source organism: Calotriton arnoldi (assembly GCA_963921515.1). NCBI lineage: Eukaryota > Metazoa > Chordata > Amphibia > Caudata > Salamandridae > Calotriton > Calotriton arnoldi. Next base: position 1,415,132 of record CAWUFW010002053.1, read on the forward strand.
AGAGTGCAGGCAGAAGCCACATTAAAGCTCGAATCATTATAGGCTCGAGGTTGCAGCGGACCTCGAGCTAAGCCAGAGCCAGGCCTCTGGCTCGAGCTTTCAGTAGCTCATCCGCCTATAGAAAGTAGCAGCACTTCTTAGCAGACGTGCACTTCTTTCAATGGTAGAGTGCCAGCATCGCACGCTTGCAAAGTGCTAATCCGAGGAAGCAGTTCAATGAAAGAAAGAGCTCTCTCTGTAAGCCTGCTTCATCTGGCACTTGATAAAGTATGCACTCAAACCTTCATAGCTACTATCACATTGCACTGTAAAGGTCAAAACACTTTTTTAGGTCTTCTTCCATGCAAACTAAATTAGATTATAAAACGTATTGGTGCCCCTGCACCCTTCTTAGACCTCTTGCTTCATTAGATCGGTTCAGCGCAGTTAGTCGAGCTAGCCAGCCCCTGTTGAATGTGCACTAAATGTCCATAAAACACTGACTTGCCGCCTTTTCTATAGAAAGATGCCGGTCATTTGTTAATGTTTTAATGTTCCACAAAGGCCCGGACATGATTCTTAATTAGAACTTCATGTAAAATCGCCTGAATTTATTATTTACATGCCCTTTCTTTCTTTAATTATAAGTCATGTGTCATCAGCTGTGTAAACACATTTTAAAGTGTTTCCTTCTCCTATTTACTGTACTGCACTGATAAGGGGAAAATATACCGGTATTAGGTGAATTTCTTTTTTTTTATGTACCATCCGGGACATAAAAATATCGGTAATGCCGAAACAAAACCGGCCAGGTGGCAACCCCAGCTGACAGTCAGTGCCCGCCCTAAACGCAAGATGTATCCTACCTGCACCAGAGTGTCGGGCAGCTGAAGGCTCGTTCGGCCGCGGTACAGCGTAGTGCCTCTCTGGTGTGCTTTTTCGGCACAACCACCCCTGCTGTCAGAGTCCACGCGTCTGCCCTCAGGTGTGCTGCGCCCAGGTGCTCAGGAGGTGGGTTCGCGCTGTAGCTGGGCGGGACTTACACGCTTGTTTGTGGGCAAAATCCTCTCCCACTTCCGCCTATGGGAACAACCAGGTGAGCTCTACGCTGGTGTGTACCATTCCTCTCTGCGCATGTACGTCACGCACTTTTACCTGACCACCACACTAGGTGAGACCTACTTGAGAGCGAAGAGAAGAGGTCTCTTGTGCGCATGCCTGGTGACAGTTGGTACAGTGTTCGGGTCTAGGTGAGCAGAAATTGCTTTTTCGGTTCGCGCGTTCAGCGTGGGAGCAACATGGGAGACGTCTTCTAAATTACACATACCAGAACTGTAAATCTACAGGCGGGCCTCCCAGCGCCAGGCTGCTACACTCTCATACGTGCCAACATCTCAGAAGAGGAAAGTGGGAGATTTAAAAAAAAAAATCGGGAGAATGTATTTCTCCCATTGACTTATACTGAGGGAGAGGTATTTTCAGAGTGGAGACAGCCAAAATAAAACAACATTTTTGCTTTAAAAATCAGGATTCTCCCGCCGAGTCGGGTATATTGACATTCTCCAAAGCTTTATCTATGTACGTAGCATGGGAATACACAGTTGGCCAGTGCTCTTCGGGTGACCTTTTAACTTTTTTGTGCTTTCAGTTTCATTGCAGAATTTGGTTAAGGGAGAGGAAGAAAAGGGTTAATATATGTTGCTGTGACTTTAATAGAACTAAACAACCACTCATGTTAGTGGAGTATAGTCTTGCAAGCCTGGATGTTCTATTAGAGCAAACAAAGTGTTTCAATAACATGTTAGGCAACTTGACCAGTGCTTAATTTATGCCGGTGTTTTCCAGTGCTCAGCACCGATTTGACAGGCCACCATGTGTTGGCGTTATCTGTGATTTTTTTCAGAAGAGCACATCAGACGATTGTTTAAAAGTTTAATCACTGAAATAAAGAATCCTTGTTCAGGCTATTCTTATAGCTTAGGTGAAATTGTTTGAGTGCGAAAGGTTTGTAGTAACAGTGCACTACATATGGCAGCAGTGGCAGGGTGTGCAAGCTGCAGCCTCCCAGGAAGTACCTTTGGCCCTGACATTTATTGTTTACAAATTAAGCACCACTTGATCAATTGCTTCATGGTAATAAATCCTAAAGATGGAATCATAAGACCAGTCTGCCTATTTCCTGATGTCCTTCTAACTATAAAAAGGCCACAGAATTTAGCACCCCCTCTAGTGGAATCAATCCTGGCTACTCCCATGAGTTATCTAACGTAACGTCTCAAAGGTGGTGAGGAAACTGGACAGTAATACTTCTTAAAAGATCTTCTGACTACTTGATCCCTGAGGTTCGCATAGGTGTAACCACCCTTTGTATCCCAATCATTGGTCTCAAGAGGGAGTTTGGAGGCCCACATGTCAACTGAGATTTAGAAAGTACTGGTGATACTGAAGAGCAGTGTCAGTGTCTCGAAGAGAGTGGGGCTGCTATAAATAAAATCCTAAGTAAATTGGATATTTTACACCAGAGGATGATAACTTATTTAATGAAATTAGGCTCTGTGGAAACACAAGTAGAACACAACGAGAAAAAGATTTATGCAGTCAAAGAGAAATTGGGCTAGATGGAACATTGAGTGAAGTGCCTAAAGGGCTAAATTTCAATCCTGCACTCACCACCATCTGTCATCTTGAATACCAGGAGGAGCGCCTTGAAAATCTGCATAGGACCAGTCATCTGAGAACTGGGGTGTAAGAAACTGGGTTGCTGTTGTTAGACCTGGCACCATTGGCGTGGGTCTCCCTTCCATTTGTTTGCCTTTGCCTCCTGTGTTTTGCTGTATGTTGGACTCCGTTTTGCTGGTCTAGATGCTTTGGGCACTTTGCCACTGCTATTCAGTGCCAAAGTGCAAGTGCTCCCTTTGTAAATTACTGTTATGGATTGGTGTTTCCATGATCGGCTATTTGATTTACTTGTCAGACCCTAGTATAGTGTACTGTGTGAGCCCAGGGCCTGTAAATCAGATGCTGCTAGTGGGCTGCAGCACTGATTGTGCCACCCACAGAAGCAGCCTGTAAAAGGTAACTCTGGCCTGCCATTGCAGAGCCTTTGTGCAGTCTGGGACTGCCATGTCGACTTGGCTAGTGCACACACTTGCCAGTCCCTAAACCTTCCCTTTTCTACATATTAGTCACCCCTAAGGTAGACCCAAGGTACCCCTGTGGGCAGGATGCATTATATGTGAAAGGTAGGACATGCCCTGATGTGTGTGGCATGTCCTGATACTGCCAATTTCGTTTTTCACTATTGCAAGGCTATCTGTTCCCATAGGACAGAATGGGGAGTTTGTTTATAACATCTTATAAACATAACTGACCCTGGGAACAAGATGGAAAAATAAAATTTTGTATGCCTGAACTCAGAATGTTAAAGTGCATCTTCTGTGAGGGTGATTTTTGCATTCTGTGTTTGAAAATACCACTTTTAGAAAGTAGGTATTTTCTTGCCTAACCATCCAGTGTGCCTCTGCTAGGTTTGTGTATTGCATGTCTGGCTTTTGGATGACAGGGGCTGGAGAGGGGCAGTGGCTCCAGAAGTCTGATGAGTCAGGGCTGGGCTGAATAGACCTGGGCTGCATTTAGAGTAGGGAGAGGAGATTTCCTTTCACCTGCATGGGCCTGGTCTGCCTTCAACAATGCTGTCTCCACCCCCTGCCAGGAAGCTGCACCAGTGAAGACAGAACTGGTTTTGGCTGGGTACAGACACTCTGCCTTCAGAGAACAAAGGATTTTGTGGTATAAATATTGGGGCCCAGACCCCAGAACTTTAGATCACTTCTGGGAAATCAAGAGGAACCTTTGCCAAGGAGAAGAGCCAGAGAAGCTGAGGAGGAATACTGCCCCTGTGCTGTTTGCTGTCTGGGGTGGTCTGCAGTGGCTACTTGTTGTCAAGGAAAGGAGAAAAGGACTTTGCTGTTTGCTTTGCCACCTGCTTGAAGAAGATCTCCAAGGGCTTGAAACTGAGCTTGCCTCCTGTCTGAAGTCTAAGGGGCACAAAGACTTCATCCCTTCCGTCTCTTTGCATCTGGAACTGCTGTTTCAGCTGCCACAGAAGGAAATTGCAACACCGACGCCGGCGAGCGATGCCGTACCTGCACCGAAGCCGTGGGCACCGCTCGTGAAGAGCACTACGCACCGCCCGACTTGTATCGTAGGCCAACGCCATGCCGCATTGACTCCGAAGCCTTCCCCGGTGCTTCATCAACGCGGAACCAATCCTCGACGGGGGTGACTCCCGAATCCATCGACATCGCACCGTCGTAAGGAACCGATGACTCGCCGCCATCCGTGACGTCACCTCCCCAACACAGTAAGGAATCGACGTCTCACCTCCCCTGCGCTGCAGTAAGGAACAGAGGCATCACCTCCCCTGGGCTCGTAAGGAACCGACGCCGCAGGCGCCAACGAAGCATCACCTCCCGACGCTGTGCACCGTCTTTGCTTTCATCAATTCCAAGGTACTGTTCTTTGGGGGTCTGCTTGACTCCGGGCCCGACGCCGCGCACCTCGCGGTTGGCGCCGTTCTTTGGGATTTTCATCTGTCACGACGTCGTAATAACTCCAGGTGGAGTTATTTCAGTTGCTAGAAGCTTGATTTGAGTGAATATCCTATTTTTAAGGATATTTTTGATACTGTATTGTGGATTTTTGTCGTTTGGTCTTGTTTTGGTTTAGATAAAGATTACTTATTTTTCTAAACTGGTGTGGATGTCCATTTATAGTGTTTTCACTGTGTTGCTGTATGTGTTCACAAATGCTTTACACACTGCCTCTGAAATAAGCCTGTATGCTCATGCCAAGCTACCAAGGGGGTGAGCAGGGGTTATTTTAGGAGTGTATCCTCCTTACCCTGACTAGAAGCAAGGGTCACTATTTGGACAAAGGTACCTACCTCTGCCAACTAGAGACCCCCATTTCTAACACTGGTTTACTGGGATGTGAGCCCTGGTCAAGCAGCAACCACAATCCTTGTCAGGGTTAGGCACGAGCAACCCCAAATTAACCTGTGCTCAACCCCCTAGTAGCTCGGCACAGAGAAGTCAGGCTTAGCTTAGAGACAATGTGTAAAGCATTTATGCAACACTTAAAACAGTAAAAGCATTGAAAACACCACACAAAAAGTTCCCAAACTAGGCTGGAAAAATGGAACTTGATTGGATAAGTAAAACAAGACCAAAATGACAAATCTAATTAGTAGAACCAGAGATATTGAGTTTTATAGTTTTAGAGAAATAACCCCAAAAGGCGTAAAGAACCAACCGTGGATATCTGATGGCGCTGGACCGGGACAAAGTCACAAATTCAGGCCGACCTCGATGGAGTGCGGGCCAGCTATAGGGGCCCAGTTAGGCCTTCTGAACACAGTACTTTTAATCCAAGTTTGTGGAGTGTTGCCTGGATCCGCTTCAAAGATGTGTTGCATAGCCGAAGCAATGCGTTGGTTCCAAGATGCGGCAAGGCTGCGGTGAGAGGTCCTGCTGCATCGGCGTTGATGATCCCATCGACAAAGACTTGTGATGCAAAGTCTAGAGTCGGGGATCCATTGCACAGTTGCGGCGATGTGTCGGGTCCAAGGAGCTGTGAGGCTGAGATGCAGAGCCTGGCATAGTCATCGAGGCTGCTTCAAGGAGAGATGCTAGAGCCTGTGGAGCCAGCGGTGGTCCAGAAGGCGATGCGGGGTGTAGTGGCGATGTGAGTCTTTGCAACAGGTCCAATCCATGCAGCAGCGGAGATGCATCGGTTCTGCTCGGGTTTGCACCGTGCAGCAGAGGAGATGCATCAGTTTCGCTGGCTCCACAGAGGCTGGCAGAGCATCTTAGGCCCCCTTTCAAGGATCCAGGACTAGGGTGGCACCACTTGACAGGGTAGGCTCACAGATGGCAGAGTCCAGGTTCAAGGTTGTTGGAGCTTTCTGTCCCTAAGGCTCTAGTCAGGAGGTCAGCCAACTAGCCCTTGGAGTCACTCTGGGGTTCTGGGTTCAAGAGATGCCGGTCCAGTCCTTCTCACCAGTCACACCTACGCTCCCATTGTCTTGGCTGTCTAGGAGGAATACACAAAGCCCAACTCCCAACTACACACAGTCATGCGATCAGAGACAAACTGCAGGCACCAAATGGATAAGGCAAGAAAGTGCCAACTTTCTAAAAGTTAATACCAAAGGGTTCTGCAGTTTGCGTACCCTGCTGCTGCACTGCATGAATGAGAGAAATACTCCAAAGTGAACCCAATCTTCCAATTTTAACCAAATTAATCCATGGTACACCAGACAGTTTGAGAATCGATACTAATCATGTCTTTCCATGTTTGTAGAATCAATCTGGAGACAGCACGGTTGAGCAGAATACTTTATTCACGCATTTTCAGATGCCTTCTGTAGCCCATCCAGGCTTTTACATAAGCACATGCGTTCAACCATAATTGATAACCGGACTCTTTGTGTAACCCAATGCATTTCGAACCGACTGGTTCTTCATCAGGGGTTGCTGTAGAAAAATTAGAAACATCGGCTTAGCCAACCACTCAAAGAACACTACCTTGTAATCCCAAATTCTGCTATCACCCCTGATTCACAGAGCTGTTTTGCACGCATTAACTTGGCAGTTCAAGAAAAAACGAAATATTAATTAAGGGAAGGAGTGCACTCGCTATTTATTAACTTGCTTCGCAATTATCGTCCACACGCGAGGCTGCACCCCACTGGTTTCAAGAATGGTAATGAAGATAATGGCAACACTTAAAAGCATCAATTTGGGGACAGTGGAACATCATGAAAGTTGGAACGGACATTTTTGAACGAAACAGTATAACATTTGATTGGAAAAGAGGGGGAACCGAGCACTCGAGGGATGTTTATCATATTACGAACTTATTCAGTTAAATTGCACGTTTTGTAATTAACATGTGGTATTGTAAAGTCCCACTGATTATGTTAGATTTCATACTTTAATGTCACAAATGATGATGTTTGTTGTATGGGTTGCGTTTTTTCTTTTGGATTCGAGGGAATTCATTTTGTTGGGCTATTGTATTCAAACTCAGGGGCAGTGTATTATGGGAGTTGTAGGAGGGACGAATTTTTTTCCCCACAATGTTCATGCACAAGATAGATGAGGTCATGGGTTTCACTTGAATTTGGTCATCACGCAATTTCATTGGGCACAGGTGTTTGAGTTGGTTTTAAGGAAGGACTGGGAGGGAGTGGTTGGAGGTTTTTTGGAACACGAAGGGAAGTACGAGCAGGACTGAATGCTGGATGCAGTATTTTGAAGGTAAATGGGCACAGTTCATTTTGAGTGGGTGGAATACACTTAAGAGAAAAAATAAGGGTTTTTTAGAGTGTTCTTTTTACTTTTCACTGAACAGCACATGTATTTGTGTAGGGTGGTTTCGGGAGGGAAAACTTTGGTAGGTTTAAGGGGTGATAGCAGAATTTGGGATTACAAGGTAGTGTTCTTTGAGTGGTTGGCTAAGCCGATGTTTCTAATTTTTCTACAGCAACCCCTGATGAAGAACAAGTCGGTTCGAAATGCATTGGGTTACACAAAGAGTCCGGTTATCAATTATGGTTGAACGCACGTGCTTATGTAAAAGCCTGGATGGGCTACAGAAGGCATCTGAAAATGCGTGAATAAAGTATTCTGCTCAAGCGTGCTGTCTCCAGATTGATTCTACAACCATGGAAAGACTTGATTAATATTGATTCTCAAACTGTCTGGTGTACCATGGATTAATTTGGTTAAAATTGGAAGATTGGGTTCACTTTGGAGTATTTCTCTCATTCATGCAGTGCAGCAGCAGGGTACGCAAACTGCAGAACCCTTTGGTATTATCTTTTGATAGACTGTGATGGGGCGATTCACAGAGCTGTTTTGCACGCATTAACTTGGCAGTTCAAGAAAAAACTAAATATTAATTGAGGGAAGGAGTGCACTCGCTATTTATTAACTAACTCAACTTTCTAAAAGTGGCATTTTCTGAATTTCAATTTAAAATCCGACTTCACCATAAGTTAGGATTTTAAATTGTAAATCCAGAGACACCAAACATTAAGCGGTTACCTGGTCCTATTTTGGAAATTACACTTATTAAATAAAATAAGGTAATTCCAATGTAAACCGATGGGAGAGGTAGTCCTTGCAGTAGTGAAAAACGAATTTAAGAGTTTTGCACTACCAGGACATGTAAAACTTAAAAGTGCATGTCCTATTTTTTAAATGCATTACACCCTGCCCTCTTGTCCAGGGCCTACCCTAGTTGTGAATTATATGTATTACAAAGGAAGGTTTGGGCCTGGCAAAAGGTATTTCCAAGGTCGAAATGGCAGTTTAAAACTGCACACACAGGCTGCAATAGCAGGCCTGAGTCATGCTTTGAAAGGCTACTTAAGTGGGTGGCACAATAAGTGCTGCAGTCCCACTAGTAACATTTAATTTATAGGCCTTGGGGCGCAGGTAGCCCCACTCTACTAGAGACTTATTAGTAAATTAAATGTGCACATTAGGTATAATCCAATGTTACCATATTTTAAGGGGAGAGCCCTTTAGCACTGGTTAGCAGAAGTAAAGTGCACAGAGTGCTAGGGAAAACAACAATGAATTCAGCAAAAATAGGAGGAGTGAAGGCAAAAGGTTTGGGGATATCCCTGCAGAAAGGGCCAAGTTCAACATGGGGTGGCTCCCTGAAGAAGATGAGTTCAACTAGGATCCTCCTCTTGAGATGTTTATTCAATAGTTAGTGCAACCGGAGATAACCGTGCACGGTGCAGTGGTCATACACGCAGAGAGAATACCAACAAGAATTCAAGAGAAAGGTGGAGACCACAAGGGCACTATTCAGGTGACACTAGCAGGAGTAGGCAAGAGGAAACTGATCCTGAAAGCAGCAGCCATAAAGAAAGACTTTCAAAGTATACAGGGCACATGATTCTCCTATTCCCTGATCCGAGTCTGCTTACCATGCATAGGAGGCAAAGGATGTAGTAGCTACGTAAAATAGTGGTGAAGGGAGTGAAACCTTCAGTACCATTCCCAGTGAGTCTGTGTATAGTAATAGAGTGTAAAATACATATTTGCAGAAGCTGCAGAGATGTACATGAAGTTACTGAAGAGCATGAACCACGAAGCCTGAGATAATTAAACTGCGGAAAAACTGGTTATTTTAGCCACCGTTTTGGGGATTTCACACAACTCTGTCGATGTAGGGGAAGTATGGCTGCATCCTAACTGAGGCTTTCCATGCAGGACGTGATTTGGGTCTTTCTCTAGTTGTAGCTTTGTATACTACCAGCCGGGAAATCTGTGTTTGTTCCTCTACATTTGTGGATTCTTGCTTTTACCTACCCCCTTAATGCCTTTGTTGCCCCCCATATAGTGATTAATAATACACACCTACCTGCCAATTCAACTCCTAGAATGGAACCTGTGGGCTCGTTTTGGGTGAGGAAGACCCTTCTGGAATCCCCAGCTACTTCTGTCCTCTCCCACATTCCATCTACTTACATTCTCTCCTGATTTCTCACTTTCTTCCTCTGGCATTTTTGGTTTCATCCTCCCTACATAAGCCCCAGGACCTTCAGAAGGACTAGGGCATGATTCAAGAAGCATTTAACCCATTCTTGGTTGAGGAACCCATCAGGTGGGGCTGGAACAGTTGCCCTCTATTATCCCAAGTTGTTCTTGAGATGATGGAAAATGTGGCATTACCAGAACACAACAGCTAAAGGCAAACTAGACTTTTAGAATGTACACATTTTGTGATGGTTATTGGTGCTTGCATGTTAGCACAAGCCTTGCTTTATGGGTACTGGTGAGAAAGTGGCTAACTGGGTATGGTCTGTAGTGCAGTACACAGATGTCAAACATTTTAGCAAGTACAACACCAGCTCAACTCAGTAGTCTTTTCTCGTCTGTGCAACAATTCAGTCATCCAATAAAGTGCACATAGTTGCTGATAATTGTAAACCAATCTTTACATCAACACATGAAAAATAAAGTTTGTCTTAACCGGTTTAGTGAAAAGGTAAACTTTATAGGAAAAATGAAGAAAACAGATGACGAATACTAAAGCAATTGGCAAAAGAAAATAACAATCACAACAGAAAAAAAACACTGAGTTCACAATTAACGGGTAAGCAATATTTATTGTTTTTTTTTTTAAACAGATTTTATTATCTTTTACACAATTCTCACAGCATACAAAATCTCTGTTGCAAATAAGGCAATTGCACAAAAGTATCTAACTACCCATAAAGCAATATTTATTGTTGCTGTTGATATTTTTAGATCATCTGCAAAAATAAATATTGAAAAACATGGAAATACGAAAAGTCACAATTTTCATTAAATGGTAAAAGTGTAAAATTAAAAATCACTGAGACACCAACCCTATTCAAAATGATTCCACGTGAAAAATATTAGTAATTTAAGCAGCTAATATGAAATATGCTTTCTATAACAGACCTCTTAAATGCCTGCTCACCAACTCACCTAGCATTAGACTCTATTGTATCCGGCTTCTGAAGCAACCACAGCACCAAGACCGCCCTCCTCGCCGCCACAGACTACATCCGCGCCCTCCTCGACCGAGGTGAAACGGCAGCCTTCATCCTCCTGGACCTCTTGGCCGCCTTCGATACCGTCTCTCACCGCACCCTATGCACAAGAAGACTCCACACAACGCCGGCATCCACGACAAAGCCCTGGAATGGATCCACTCCTTCCACACCAGCCGAAAACAGAGAGTCAGACTAGCTCCGTTCCTCTCGGAACCCACAGAGATCAGCTGCGGAGTTCCTCAGGGCTCCTCCCTTAGCCCCATGCTTTTCAACATCTACATGGCCCCGCTCGTAGCCATTGTCAGAGACCACGGACTCAACATCGTCTCCTTCGCCGACGACACCCAGCTGATCGTCTCCTACGCCGACGACACCCAGCTGATCTTCTCCTTCACCAACGAACCCACAGTCGCCAAGAACAACTTTCAAAACGGGATGAAGGCTGTCACCGCCTGGATGAAAAACAGCTGCCTCAAGCTCAACTCAGAGAAGACCAAAGTCCTCTTCATGGGCTCCACCCCTCCGCCTGGGACGACTCCTGGTGGCCCACAGCACTTGAAGCCTCCACCACACCCACAGACCACGCGCAGAAACTCAGCATCATCCTGGACTCCTCACTTACCATGAACCGCCAGATTAACACCGTCTTATCATCCTGCTTCCACACACTACACCTGCTCCGAAAGATCTTCAAATGGATCTCCACTGAGCCCAGAAAGACTGGTCCCCCACACACTCGTCAGCAGCAGAATCGACTACAGCAATGCACTCTACGACGTCATTACCCCAGTCGAGGGTGGGGGTTCCGAGGGGGTGCTGGGGCAGGGGGTGCTGGGGGAGTAGAGGGGGCAGAGGGGAGCTCGGGGGGTTAATTTAAAAATAATTATAAAAAAAAAAATTTAAACTTACCTTTCTGCCGGCCGGGTCCCGCGTCTTCACTGCTCCTGCTCTCCTGCCTCCAGCAGGAACAGGAAATAGGCAGCAAGGCGCCCTCCCCATGGCCAATCGCAATGCTGCAAGCAGCGTTGTGATTGGTCGGGACGCCGCCCAGCCAGCGGCTTATGGGGAGGCCATGTACTCCATGCAGGCTGCTATGCGGCCTGCATGGAGAAAGGGCAGAGTGTGCATGACTGGTTTGGGCGGCCCCAGAGGGCCGACCAAACAGTCTTTGCGCACTCAGGAGTGGGCACACCACTCCTCCCCTGCCCTAATTGCAGAGGAGCCCCGCCCACACTCCTGCCCGCAACCAAACATAAAATGGTAGTAACTGGAAGTTATTACCATTTTATGTTTCTGCTTCACGCACTGTGAGAAAGCAGTGGGGCGACGCTCCTCTGCCCTAGTGGTGGAGCCGCCCCTGCATCACCCAGAAACTCAGGAAACTGCAGAACATCCAGAACACCTCCGCCATACTCATCCTCAACATCCCCGCAGCAACCACATCACCAGCCACCACAGATACCTCCACTTGCTCCCAGTCAACAAAAGAATCACCTTCAAGCTCCTCACACATGCCTACAAAGCCCTACACGACATGGGACCTGCATACCTCAACCACTGCCGCACATTCCACGTACCCACCAGAGACCTCTGCTCCGCCCAACTGGCCCTGGCTAATGTCCCACGTATCCACAAGACCACAACGGGAGGAAGATCCTTCTCCTACCTCGCAATGATGACCTGGAACACCCAGCCTCTCCACCTCAGGCAATCACTGTCACTGCCTCAATTCAGGAAGGACTCCAGACCTGGCTTTTCGACTGAAGCAAAGCGCCTTCAACGGACCAGCAGCTCTCCCCCCCAGCGCCTTGAGACCCTTACAGGTGAGTAGTCGCGCTTTACAAGCCATTGATTGCATCTTTCAAAGCTTGGCCGAAAAAATCTTTCATGCTAGGCCTCAATGTGGGAAAACCACCAAAACAGCTACTCCCTGCATCTAGAGAAAGGCCATTGATAACAAGTAAGTGAGACCATTTCAGATATGCAAGGATTTCAGCCTCTGGAGGGCTGTGTCACACAGGGGAGCTGAAAAAATGGTCCGACATTCATTGTTGGCAGACACCTTAAGAGAAAAAGCCCAGCTCCAGATTCGTGCAAGTCTTCTTTGCCATTTGGCCTTTGATTTAAGAAGGATGAACGAAGCCACCACCAAATCTACAGGAAATCCCGAAAATTTTATTTTGGGTGTTTGGCTTAAAAATGGACTTGTGTGCTAAAACAAACCACAATTGCTAAAGCACTGGCATCTGTATCCGTTAACAATTTGCACAGGAGCATAAAGTTCATGTCGTCCAGATAACCAGTGACCCTGAGCACCCTCTACACGGAGACTTCAGCTGCATCACCATTGGTCTTATATTTTTGTCACACGCCAAGGTGCTGACAAAGAACATAATGGAATACCCCTGATTTGACATTTCCCTTGTTCTCAAATGCAGCAAGGGAATTGCATTGAGCACAGCTTATTTGGAAACAAAAGGTTAGCCTCCTTTAGAGCCACCTACTCCATCCAAACTGGAAAAGGTGTGTGCTCCTTAAAAATACATCACCTCATCTTTAATATTTTCAATAGAAGAGAACCCAATTGACCTGCTTAGATTTCATCAGGTGATGAAATACTTCCTCCCCTTTGGAGTCAAGAAATACATTGCCAAGGATATCTGGGCACCTGAAAGATATATGCTGTATTGATTCCAAAGACAACTACAAATCCTGCAACGCAGAGAACCAATTCAAGTTAACAGCGGGTACCATTAAAGAATGAAAAAGCAACTGAGCTGAATAGTAATATAACTTTATAATGCAACCCTGGACAGACATGAATACACAAGTCATTCTTTCCAACTGACAAAGAGTGAATTTGCCATCAAGCTTTCACTGGAAAGAAATGCCCTAATTTAGAGTATGGTGGACTGTACTTTGTTAGGCCAGGGCAGCGGAGGGGAGTACTTCACTGCCATGGCAGACTGCAGCCCACCATACTTCAAGATCTCTGCCAATGCACCTCCACTGAAGACAATGAAGCTTTTCTTTTTCAAAAATAAACTCCCAAAGCAAGAGTTTGTGTTTAAAAAACAATAAAGAAAGGTCCCTGCCACGCTGGGAGTTTTCTCCTGGTGTGTAGGGGTCATATACTGATTTTCCTGTTCAGGAATGCCAGGCTTTCCCTGGTGGTCTTATACAGGAGGGAAAAATGCGTAGGAATGTCACCCCCGGATAAGACAGGTGATTTGTGGAGACAGCTGACACGCTCCGCCAACGAAAACATGGCAGTTCCTCCTTGACTCCAAATAAAAGGTAAGCATGACAAGTTTGAGGCACTGAGTATTCCGCCATATTTGTGGTAGGGTACACAGTCCACCAAACTCTAAATAAGGTCCAACTTTATTTTCTTTGAAACATTTATCAATAATTATTTGCGTAGAAGCAATATATCCCAGAAGATCATTTTACATATCATGAACCTCCCTGATTAAGGACAAATTCACAAACCCACCCCATTTTATTCTGTCTTCAAACAAGCATGGTCACCATTATTTACAATGTAAACAGATAATTATAGGCATGTATACTCCTGAGAAGATAAATCAATATCTTAGTTAAGTTCCTCCTACACGCACAAATACCCTGTTGGTTAAATACATCGCTAGACTGGCATCCTTACCCATATTTTTAGCAAAGTTAAGTAAACAGGCTAAAGGCTAAGAGGCTAACTTAGCAAGATGCCAATGGAGAACCTCTTGACAGAAGACAATCCATCATAAGATCCCAGATCTGGTCAAACCAGATAAGATCATAAACCATTTGAACATTGAGCCAAACTATGGCCAATAAGTTCCAAAGACAGTCTTGCCATAGCGGTATTGCAGGGGGTTCAGTTTTCTTTCAGTGAAAGGCTAAACAAAATTTTGTTATTGAGAGAAAATGCCACAGTAGAATCCTATCATTCATCAACACCTTCCCAACATCAGGAGAGCATCACTGTGAGAGGCTGGCTCAGTATATGATGTTCACTTATGCACGTGGACACCTTGCACTGACCCAGACAGCCCTTATGGTGATTTTAGTGGTCTTAGACAACCTTAGAAAGCTCTCTAAGTGGTAGCTGTGGAGAGCAGCTTTCAGGCTTAGTCCAGAAGGAGTGTAAAGCAGCTTGTTTTGCCAGAACATAATCTTATTGGTATAGATTAAGTGAAAAAGAACCACACAGTGTATTTATAAAAATAGGTATTTATTATAAGACACTCACTAACACATACAGATATCTCCTAGCTGGACATATACAAAATGCACACAATACTTTTCAATAGAAACAGGTAAGTAGCACGAAATACACAGTGGTCACCAGGGGGAGCCAAACCATATACTAAAATAGTGGTATGCGAACCACGACTCGAGTCAAGACAATACTCAGAGGACGTAGAAGGACCCAAGGAACCACCCAAGGTGAGTATCTAGGAGCCCCACGGAGGTCGTGTGCAGTGTAGGAACACGACCGCGTTCTCCTTTTCAAATCAGCGTGTAAGTCACGGTTGCAATTTTAAAAAAAGAGGACCCTTTCCAGTGGACCCTGAAGAAACGACATGGAAGACAAGAGGTTGGAGAGCCACCCCACCCGTGAATACCTTAGGAACCAGGGTACCTGCACCAGGGAAGCCGGGTGCATAGGTGTGAAGTGTTGTCAGAAACCGCCGTCAAACCCAATGGAGGACTTCAAAAAGATGCCGCTGCTGGAGAAGGGGAAAGTGTCTGGTGGAACCCAAAGGTGGATTCAAGATATGAAGAACCTGCAAGCAGAGGGGACAGAGTCTATGCCACTCAGGCGTGACCAGGAGGCATGGAAGACGAATGCCCACCGATGTCGGGTGTTGCAGGAGAGCTGACGTTGACCTTGGAACTGCAGCTCTGTGGACCAGGCGATGCTGTGGAAGACCAGGAGCCATACATGAGCTGTCCCACATCGGATGTCGAGAGTTGAGGGGCCGGTGTCCGGCGGGAGCACCAACAAACCTTGGCAACTGCAACCAACATGGAAGTCGAAGAAGGTGCAATGTCGGGACCAGCAAGGTCCAGGAGACTCACCACAAGCAGGGGAGTCACGGCAGGCCCTGAGCAATTGGGGGAGCCCAAAGAATTCAAATGTGACCCTCGACAGGACCCACAGGCTGGAGGGACTGGAGTCACAAGAGGACCTCGAGCAGTTTACAAAAGAATAGGCCCACGGTGCAAGCAATGTGGTGTGGTCAAAGATTCTAGTGACTGGAGATGCTTGAGGTTGGGGCTACTTGGAGCCTGAAGATCTTGATGGAAGGAAGCCAACAAGCCTTTGCAACGGCAAGTTGACAGTGCACAGGGGTTCGGTTCCTGCTGCTCCGACGAGGGATACTGGCCTCAAACTTGGTGAGAGGACAGGGCAGGCCTTGAGGGATGTGGAGAACCACCACCTGTGTTGCTGAGCCTTTCGGAGTCCGTGGGAGCCCAGGATCAGTAGACCGGTCAGCTTAGTTGCGGTGCCAGCAGATGCAGGGAAGTGACTCCTTCACTTCAAGGGAGATTCCTTCAGGTGTCTAGGATGCCCACAGGCCTTGGAAGGTTTCCTGTATGGAGCACAGGCATGGACGTTGCAGCTGGCAAGCAGGGCGAAGAGATCAGGAGCAGCAGGAGTTCTCCCAGTTGTAGCCTTGATGCCCAGAGCGAAGTCCAGCAAAGTCCAGAGTGCCCAGACGGTCGAAGTGGTGTCTGAATATAATCGTGTCCCACGACGAATCTAGGGACCCACCCTCAGGTAAGCCCTTAAGTACCCTAAGTAAAGGATTGGGACGATTCAGGGTTCCCTCTCAGGGGAGGGGTTGGACAGTGGGGAGAATACTCCCATGTCCTTTGTCCAGTTTCACGCCAGAGCAGGAGCCAACGGCTCCCTGAGCTGGTTTGAACTGGACTATGCAAGGAGGGCCCAAAGTGTGCCCTCAAGCTGACTGAGTGGCGCTAGCAAGCGCTCCCACCCGGCCCCAATACACTAAACCCTGTCTGGGAGGTGGTCACACCTCCCTGTGATAGGATATCTAATGTTCTGCCTTCCCCTGCTCGAGCTTGGCTCAGCAGCAGGAGGGCAGAATCGGGTCTCTGGTCGGCAGCAGCCATGTTGTGCTGTCCGGGTCTAGAAGACTGGTACCGGGAGCACTGAGGACCTAACAGAGGGCCTTTACAGTGCTTTGAATCATAGCGTTCATTACAGCCAGTTTTGAGATGGTCATCGAGTAATGACGCGGTGCCCCTCTATAAGTTTAATGGCTGTCTCACAACCTGGGAGAATAGACTACGAAGGCTGTAGGGGTGTCCGGCTCATGCAGGGGCACCCTCACACTTAGAACCAAGCACCCTACATTCAGGATTGAAAAGGCCTACTGTAGGGGTGACTTATAGGTTTTAAGCGTAATGACCCTAGATATAGGGAAACCTATATCTTTCGTAAGTGGTGCAAGCACCAGCTTACACAGGCTGCAATGGCAGGCCTGTAGTGATAGTTTGAATGGTCTCCCATAGGTGGCATAATACATGCTTCAGCCTATGGGGGACCTCTGGGGTACCTATGCCCTGGGTACCTTAGTACCATATACTAGGGACGGACTTATAAGGGTACCCCAGTATCCAATCTGGGATGTACCCAAGTACTTACCATAACAATTTAGGGAAAAAGCCTAGAGACTTGGGTCCTGATCAGCAGGATCCCAATCAGACTAGTCGGAAACAGCATTACACCAGGCAAAAAGTGGAGGTAACCATAAAAGCAGATCCTACTTTCCTACAATCGCCCCTGGAGTTTCTAGAATCAGCTAACCCAGTATGTTTTAAAAGGCATAAGAACACTATTCGGGGGCGTGGCTTGGCAAGATTGCCAATCGGATGCACATTTAGAGTGCTCCGTTTCCCCAGCTTAATATCCTGCTGAATCCTACAGTGATGAGCCACACCCAAGGGTAATCTTGCACTGCATCGCCCACATGATTCGTACCCCCCAAACACAACCGGTTAGGAGGTGAAAGGTTGTCTGGCAGCTGAGAGAGAGCAGAGCGGCCTACCTGCGGCTCACGAAACTGGGGGAGATCATGGCCTGCCAGGCCTGGCGTGTGTGACCCTGCCCCGGTCTGGAGAGGAGGTGGCCTGGGGCTGATGAGGCGATCAAGGTGTTTTTGCTGGGGCTGATGGTGAAGGGTGCAGCGGACTGCCTGGTGCCCTCCCGGAGGAAGATGGCCGTCAGAGCAGCTGTTGATGGCAGCGGAGGACTGTGGCACAGCCCTCTTGGGTGTAGCCTTGGGTGGAGCTGGGGTTGGGCTGCCCCGTGTTGCTGCAGGAGTGCAAGGGGAGGCAGCAGCCCACCATGCAGTTCCGCAGCGCGAGAGGCGGCACTGGGGTTGTGCCGCATCTGATTGATAGTGGCCTGGGGGCCAAGGAGGCACTGGGCGCCACCCCTTGGTGAGAAGAACAGCAGTCAGAGACACTGCTGGGTGGCTGCAGATGATTGTGATTTGGCCCTGCTGGTGGAGCCGGGGGATGAGCTGCTCACCGCAGCCCTCTGCTGTGTGTGGAGGCTTGATGGGAAGTTCCTGGAGTAGGAGAAAGAACACTGGGCCTGGCGCCGACCCACAATCGACGGACAGCAGACTGGGGCACAAGGGAGCACTGCAGGCTATTAGGCTGGAGGACTGGTAATGCTGGAAGCTATGTGGACCAGGCTGCCTGGGTGGGCGGTGGTGATTCCTCCCCAAAGGATTGAGGTGCAGGGGAGGTGGGTGTCCCAGGTGTCGGAGTGTGATCCCTGCACATGACTTGAGACTGCCACGAGGTGGAACCGGGTGTGGAGCTGTGGTGTGTCTGACCCCATCGATGGATGTACACCTCAACTGGGGGCAGCAGGACCTGGATGCATTCAGTGCCCCAGAGCTGGGACTGTGATATGGCATCCTGCTGGAGGCTGGGACCTTGAGACGGGGATCAACCGTCACATCTGGAGCTGTGGAGAAATGCCTTGTGGTGAGAGGGGTTTAACGCTGAGCCGTGCTTGCCTGCAGGGGTGCTTTATTGGTGCGGAGGAGCAAGAGTCGCAGTCAGGACAGTGTGCAGGGAACTGTGTTCCTGGCTTCCCCCTTTCTTTTTAACATTCCAACCATGGGACTCTGGCGATGAGGAAGGGTAAGGCCACTAAGGGCCCACTGGGGCAATACCATCATGCAGTACACCACATCACAGGGCGCTGCTACAAGGACCGCCAGACTGCTGGCGGCAAAGCACCGGCACAAGAGCCAACCCGCGATGCCCTGTCTGAGGCCAAACAGAGCTTGCGCACTGCACTGGAGGGTAAGATTGATACGGTGTCAATAGATGTGGGACTTCTTTGTGCAGACCTCCACAAAGTTGTGGACAGAGTAACCACTGCTGAACATGCTATCATGGACCTACATTCGGAGGTGACGGTACTTAAGGCACAGGTGTATCGCTTGGTAGCCACGACTGAGACTCTGGAGAAAAGTGCAGAGGATGCGGAGGGCATCTCCAGGAGAAACAATCTCATACTCCTGGATTGCCTGGAAAGGGTAGAGAGTGCCCCAACTGAAAATGTCTTTGAGGAATGGTTGAAAACAAAGCTGAACTTAATAATAATAATAATACAGTCATTTATTGAGCGCAAACAGCTACCTCCTAGGAGGTGTCCCGGCGCTAGAGCGGTAAGTGACACACGGGAGACAGGCAACTACAAATTAAGCCCGGTTAAAAAAGCCACGTTTTAACTGCCTTCCTAAATTGTGTTTCAGAAGTGATCTGACGCAAGAAGTTAGGAAGGGAATTCCACAGTTTGGACGCCCCAAACATAAAAGATCTGCCACCTAGCCGGGTTTTCTTCACTCGAGGAGTGCAAAGTAGTTTCTGGGAACTGGATCTCAATGGACACTTAATGGACCTGTGGCCCCTGTTTGCAATTGAGAGGGCACATAGGGAGTATGTGGCGATGCCACCACCGGGGACGCCCCTGAGAGCGATTATTGCCAGAGTCTTTAACCACCGGGACTGAGACATCAACCTGCGGGCTGCCCGAGAGGAGGTGGAGCTGTGATATTAGAACCACATAATTGCCCTTTTCCCGGATTACACGCGCACTGTACAGACTCCGAGAAAAACTTTCCTGAAGTCAAACAAAAACTTTGAGCGATGAACCTTGCCTACATGCTAATGTACCCTGTTCAACTTTGTGTGATTGCCAATGGGAAGGCGCATTTCTTTGAGAAGCCAGAGCAGGTGTTGGCTTAGTTATAGTTGTGGGGTCGGGTACCTGGCCCTGAGAGAGGAAAGCCTGGGGCAGACCTGGGAGGCAAGCTGAGGAGGTTGTGACTTGGCCGCGGCAGCTAATCCCCTGAAAATGATGATTGGGGAACACGTCTCACACTGAGGGTGCTGGTACAGCGGGATAGTACACTGAGCAGAGAACAGAAGAGTGGTGGGGGGGGCACAGAGTACTGAAAGACAGTACGCCAGGCATTCTACATATATATACTGTAGATGAACGCTGAAAAGTGCGGTTGTTGGAGGAGATATAAATGTGTAACTATGCTTTGTTGTCAAAGGACGTAATTACTGGAGACTTGGGTGTGGCCTGCTGGCATATTTAAATAGGGACTCTTAGGACAGCTGGAGCGTGGTGTCTTGTCCTTCTGGGATTGGAGACCTGCTGGGCGCTGCCTTGCTCCTGCGTATTTTCTTAGTAAGACAGTATATAGGTGTCTGAGTGGCCTTTTTCTTGGCCTAGTTTGAGTACTGGTGTCAGGGTCTTGGAATGGACTGGACAAGAGTCCTGACCAAACATGATGGGTAAGCTCACTGTTATATTCTTCTGTAGCTGTTGGGTAAGTGGGGGTATTGTTGTGTTACTTTTGTTGTACTGTGTTTCACTGATTATGGGTTAAGGGTAGCGCAGTGGGGTTGTGGAAAGGTGCAAAACTGGGCATCTATAACTCAGCAGGTGATGGGTGGTTGAGGGGTGCAGGTGTTTCCCCCAAGACACAAAGCACTCTAGGATATGGTTCATACATACAAAGTAGTTACTTAGAATGTCCGGGGACTTGAAGGGAATGTAAAGCAGCATAGAGTGCTGTCCTTCCTGCGGAGACAGGGGATACACATAGCATACCTTTAGGAAACACATTTGGTAGATGAGGAGGATCGTACATTAAGGAAGAAATGGAGTGGCCAGCTGTACTCATTGACATATTCAGCTTAAGCCCAAGGGGTGTCTGTGTGGGTGGCCCTTGGAGTGTTGTTTAAACTACAGTACTCTGAGGCAGATCCTGGTGGTAGATTTGTCCTGGTCCAGGAAACGCTGCATGGGGTGGAGCTCTGTCTGCGGACTGTGTATGCCCTAATAATGATGGAAAAAAACTTCTACCTCAAGATGCAAATATTGTTAACTGATAGCCTGGCCACTAGGGTGCTGTGGGTTGGGGACTTCAAATGGGTGCTGGATGGTGACCTGGATAGGCAGCCCCCAAAATATTAGGTGAAGCCAGCTACAGTGGAGTCATTGGTACAAGTGAGGCAGAATGTGGGGTGTGTGGACATCTGGAGGAAAATGTACCCAAAAGGCATGGGAATACTCATGCCACTCTGACACACAGCACTTATAGTAGACTGGATAGGGCGCTGGGGACTGATGCTATGGCTTCTACTATGGTATCGGCCAAATATATGGGGCGATACTTATCAGATCACTCTCCCTTGCTCCTCGAGTTAGAGCGGTGCGGGTCTAAGCTTGGCCCCACCCACTGGAGGCTACCCCCTGATGCCTTACAGGATCAGAAATCTAGGGAGTTGCTTGGGGAAAGACTGATGGAGTATTTTAGTGGGACTTTTGAGTACAAGTACTGGGTCTCTGACCCTCTCAGATAAGACACTTCTGGATCTACAGGTGAAACTGTCAGAAGAACTGCTGTACTGCTTAAAGGACTCCTCTCTGGACTGCTGACCTGGAAGCCCTGCTTTTCTCTTGTGTTGCCCTTTTGCCTGCTGCTCCCTGACATTGCTGAAAGAGAGCTGGACTCTGCCTTTTCCTCCATGTGTGCTCTAAGGGCTTGCTGGCTTACCTCCTGTTGCTTGCGGCTCAGGGATATCAAAGTCTCTACCCCTGCTCCTGTGCCTGCTTCACTGGAAGAGGAACCAGATATTTGCAACACGAAAATCGATGCATCTTCTGCCTGCGTGTAGCAGAACTGGTCCATCGACCCAGTTGGAATAGAATCAGCACATCGCTCTCGGAACCAATGCTTCACCTTGAGAGCCCGATGCATTGGAACTGCATATCACCGTCGCAGCAGCAGCTTGGAGGGGTTGACACATCCCCTTGACTGCTTGGATAAACCCGGCGCATTCCACTTCAGAATTAACGCATCTGCGGAGCCAACGCATCGCCATCAATGCCGGATTAACATAGACGTATTGCTTGACTGCACCCGGCATCTCGCTGTTACGACCAGGATAAGGTACTTTGTTCACTGGGGCCTGCAAGGGTCCTGTAGCCGGCCTGTGCTCCATCGCGGACGGTCCGAACTATTGACTATGCCCCGGTCCAGCACGACCTAAAGTAACCCCTAAAGCTCTGATGCTTCTAAGCCCTGTTTTTACACTTATTCTTCTAAAATTCATATCTCGACTTGTACTTACTGGATATTTGTCATTATTTTGGTCTTGTTTTGTCAGAATAATTTTTTTTTCTAAATGTATGTATGTGTTTTGCATAAATACTTTACACATTGCCTCTTTAGATTAGCCTGACTGCTCTGTGCCAAGCTACCAGACGGTAAGCACAGGCAATCTCCAAGTGTGTATCTGACTTACCCTGACTAGGATTGAGGTTCCTGCTTGTACAAGGTGCATTCTCTGACAACCAGAAACCCAATTTCTAAAAATTTAGTACATTGCTATGGCACTTTTCCTTTTTATGTTTCACTGCAGTGCTTTTAAAATGCAGCCCAGCAAGTTCCTGCTGGTGCTTCTGGCAGTCATATATTTTTAGTATAAGTGTTACAATGCACTCTGAGTTTTGACCAATAGAAACCAACATAATACGAAAACAATTCAACACAATATTAGTATTCATGTATTAGTGTGCTACTCTGGAGCGAGCTCTGCCAGTGCTCGTGCACTCATTAATATGTAGCTGATTCACGCAAGTGGGACAGTCCCAAAGTGCACTACTGTATTTCCCCTTAGGCTTAAAAGGTAATCAGTCTTTGGTGTTGCTTTGTAACAAATGAGTCCTTCAAAACGATGCACACGCTTCTTACTGTTATAAACAGTTTATTGTGTACAAAACTGTTCCTTGATTTCCGTAGTACACATACAAATGTTACTCCACACTTGTATAAGGAAAAATATTTCACTCAGAACATCTTATGATGAACTTTGATGGTATAACCCATTGCATTTCGGGTAGAACACCCTTCCTCCGGGGTTACTGTGAATGAAATCAGAAACAACTGGGGTCAAGAAACGGGCAATATGTAGGGAAACCACAAGAATTTGAATATCATTATTTCTTGGATGCAAAGACATGAAGATAGAATAATCCATTGGGTGACAAACAAAGGGGCCCCTTGTGGTGAACCATGCTACTTAGGGCTTTCCATGCAGCCGAAGATGACAGGCGGCGAGTCCAGACAAACTTGCGAACTTGTCATTGAAACAATGGTGTTAACATCATAGGCAGGATGTGAAGTGTCGTGATGTAAAGCTCATCACCTTCAAAACAAATACGTGCAAAAAACGTTCAAAATGTCCTGCGAGAAGTGCGATGACCACAAGCCAAAGAACAAGGTGAAAAAAAGAACTCAGTGAAAAAATGGATTCGAAAAGACCACTCTCTAATGTATTCAAACATAGCCAATGTAGCTTCCAAAAACTACAGCTCCCAGCATGCATGGATTGAGGTGGTTAAATAGAAAAATAGAGCACTTCCACTCACATCGCCAAAGAATGGTTCCAACGTGATGAACAGGAAATGTAAACCATTGCTAAACCATGGTGTATTCAATTACCAATTGTTAACATGAAAAATACGACCTAAAGTAAAAAGACAACCACGTCTAGAAAGAGCCAAAAGCTTTTCATAACATAATTTATGTGTGTGCTTTAACAATGCGATACCTCTGGTTCACGTTAATGGTTCCAACCCAGAAAAAAACATCTAACGACTCTCGTGTGGATGCGCTTTGCCACTAACCACTATGTTCAAAGTAAACGGCATAGCTGTGCCTCATTAAGGCTGGAGGGCTCCGTCATATATTTTTAGGTCGAACTTGACAGTGCAGCTGTCTCTTTGAGACCTGCTGTAATCAGTCTAACTGCATCAAGTCCATCCCCTTTGTTGACACTACTTTTCATTTGTCTATGTCAGTGTCCTTTAAAAATCCTTGCTTGCTAGTGGTCAGTGCTGCCTCTCTTTGTCCCTCCTTTCTCTCTTCTGTTCCTCCCACGGAGCAGGGGCTTATTACTGTCTCATTCCGCTATGGCTCTTTATCTGTTCTCTGGGGGACTATTTTTTCCTTGGTTTCCTGCTCTGTTACTGTTTGTCTGTGTTTAGCTTCAGTACCCTAGCTGTTTACATTTAAATATAGCATTCTTCCTCCCACAGCCTCTTAATACCACAGTTGTGTTACTGCTACCTCCCCTGCCCTGCCTACCCCTGGGTTGCTTGTTAATAATTGATGACATTATCTATCAACTCTGCGCCCCTTTCACAAGCTGGTTTCATTTTTATTGTTATTTATTTCCTGGCTCCTTGGTCCCACTGTCTCTGCTGTCCCTCACCACCCCCTCCCAATCAGTCACCGGGCTCTAGCCTGGTCTGCATTACAGCAGAGCAGGGGAGCCAGGCGGACGGAGAAGGAGGCTGTGCTGCAGCCTGCCTCAGAGCAGGGGGCACTGCTGTCTGTGCCTGCCCTGCTCCTTGCAGCTGTCCCAGCCCTGGACTGACTGGTTTTTACAGAGAACGGCAGGTTCTTTGCATTATATCCATCTTCCGGCAGGCAGGCTCTTCATACCAGCGCTGTGCCCTTTCACGAGTGCAGCCCTGGTTTTGCTTTCCTTGTCGTGTCTCTTCCCTGCTCCTCCACACCACTCTCTCTGCTCTCCCTCCCCGCCCCCTTCCAATCAGTCACGGGGGTCCAGCTGGTGGCAGAGAATGGTGTCCCTGGCCCACCCGTTGCTGGAATTGCTCTAATCTGATCATCAGACATAAAGCCGAGCCCTGTTTTCGCGAGTTAACAGTTTTTTTAAATGTCACATTAGACCAGTTTGGCACTCTTCTGGTCCTTATCATGCATCAGTGAGCTAGCAAAACAGACAGTAAGTGGTGGTAAAAAATACCTTCATCGACTTGGGGATGTGTGAAATGTGTTTAATTTGCTTTAACGTAATTATGTTAAAAGTATGTGAAATTACATACATTAAGCTAAATGCAGATCTTGCATTTACACTATATTTTAGCATGACGTGTGGCGTCATGTCTGTTTTGGACATGTGGACACATTTCCTTGTAAAAAATAAAAAATAAAACAATGTAAAAATAAATTAACATGTGACACAAACAGCTGCTCGCGTTCGGGTCATTCAAAGTGTTCCCAGGCTATCGTTTTGCGACAAACGTGACAATTCTAAGACGCGACACAGTTTAGAGACTCTCGCATAACACACATTTCTCAAAATTACATGAATTATACCAGTGTAGTTGAAATACTTTCCCCGGGGCATAGTCTATAGAGGCAAAAACAGCCCCCTTCATTTCCTCCCACAGTTCAAGGCCATTAACCTGTTGAGTAAGGATGTCTCATCTTTCTATGAGCTCAGTCATTCCTGGAATAAAATAAAGTGCTCTCTTCTACTCATCTTCCGGAGGGAAGCGCGCACCGAGGCGCTCCTCAGTGTTTGTTGGCACCCACTCCACATCTCCATCAAGCGAGACATGATCTATACAGGGCAATGCTTCTCCTCACGCACAGAGGGCTCTACTGTGCAGTGAGCACATCCATGCTCGCTGCATCGTAGTCTTTGCTTCAGCTGTTTTCGGTTTTCATCGTTGCTGCACGCAATGAAACAGGACCGGCTGCTGTGCTGTAAAAGTTGTGAAGGTGGCATGACAAGTTGAGGAAGGGGTTGCGAGTCGATTTTTTATTTGTAAACCACATTTCTGTGTGGGTGAACACAGATGCTGTGATACATCTGAGCTGCTCCTGTCCCTTCCGCCTTAGCACTTCACCTGGAGCTTGTCTGCATCTTTTTGTGATGTACTGGCCTTATATTCTTGGAGATTATAGTAATAATGCCAAAACTGTACCATTTTGCATCCGATAAGAGCAAGTATGTAAAATAAAACTCAGTAGCACAGTTGTGTGTTGTGGTAGAGTACCAGGGTTTATCAATAGCAAACAGTCTCTCCCACAATAATAGAGCCAAGACAGGACTTGTGCTCACTCAAGATTCCATCAGGGGCGCTGTATTGTAAACACTGTCACCGAAGTTTCCACTTCCAAGTTTAGTTGTGCACTCCTCTTTGAATGCTCCACGGTGGATTTCCTGGATGTATGATGTGGGTTACCCATGCCCGAGGTATTCGCTACCTCAGTAGAAGCGTAACAGTAGGCTTCTGTGCGCTGTAATCGAGTTTGTACCGCTCCGGCTCTTTATGGTATAGTACAGTCCTTTTCAAGCTTGCCTCAGATCAAATAATTAACCCCACGAGGCGTTACGGATGCAGGGAGGTTATGCAACCCAAAACAGTAAATAAAGAAAAAGTGTGTCCTGACAAAAGTAATCCAAAAATAACCTATTAATCAGAAACTCGTACAAGGAAACCACTCTCAAGTGTGTTACAATAAGCTTCATAGTTGGTCTGAAATTTAGGGTTAGATCTCGTTGTAAATGGTATTAATAGTACAATGTCATGTCCCCTACAGTCCAGTGAAATCACATAATGAGTTCCAGCAGGCGAGTGTCCACTGTTGGCTAACAGGACCTATATTCACCCTTGTGGCCTGTGGTTAAATAAAGGACCTTATTGGAGACCGCAAATGTGTCACTACTTCATCTATCTTTACTGTGTAACCAACTGACCATAGTAAAAATCCTTTAGGTAAGGCTAAATGCAGCAGGCGTAGAACCGTGAATCTCCTCAGTGAAGAAAATACTCGTCATGTGTGAACTACAGTAGGACAACTTCTCTAAGGTTGTCCCAAGTTCACAGAAGGTGGATGTGTTTCTTGCAGTGCCAATGTAGATCCGACATGGAATCCACATTCAGCAGACGGGATGGAACATAGAAAGATGTTAATTATAACTAGTTTTGTCTGTAGTCGGTCTGTTGCCGATCTGACTGTTAACCAGGCATGTTAATAAAGGCTGAAGGCCTGTTGGGCCCTGGCTCTTCCCCAGGATAGAGAAAAGAGCACCTTAGGTCTGTGGCTTAGCTGAGGTACGAGGGCAGGTGTAAGTGGAAGAAAATGACACCTACAATTAACTCTCAGCACTTGGAGCAAGGAGACCGTGGGCTTAATTTATACCGTAAGTGCTGTGAATTTGACCAGATTATTTGTGCATTTCCAATTGTGTACTTTCTAGGCATTTTGCAAAGTTTAACATTAAATTTACTTTTTGGACTTGACATGTGATAATTACCTTTTCTGTACTTTAAAAAAACATGACACCTGACTTTCTTAAAAGTAAACTTAGCAAATCGCTTACTTAGCTTTGCTGGCTTCCACAAGTACAAAGGTCTCACTGACTCCAACTTGGTATATACCCCATTGTGTTGCATGCATTATATCACATAACAGTAATATCTCACCCATTGCATCGACCTAAACACTGCATTGCAAGGGAAGCACAGGAAATTATACATGGATGTAATAGTTAATAAGGTTAGGCACACAATGTGGTGATGAAAATAGTAATCTAATTAAGTAATCTAATTAGTATGACCGTGTAGTAATAGGCAATATACTTGGTGCAATAATATAGGTCGATATTCCCAAGATAAATCTCAGAAGAAAGCGAATCCTATCTGACCTTTTGAGTCTTGTAATATTCATGTTCTAGGCTTGTCAAGTTGTCTTCCTTGTGCGTTTTGAAAAGAAGATGTATTTCTTCTTTTTCCAACAGTGTGTTATTTCCTACTAAAGAACTTTGTGGGTGCATTAGTTGTATAGATGTGTGCAGCATAACTTTACTTTTATATCGTTCAGCATGGTTGTGGTGACCTGACCTATCTACATTCTTTTATAGAGAGCACAGCCAAAACGGGTAACTAGTTGTGATGCGGTGTTGTGTCTGTGATGGTGCACTATTTAATGTGTTTACATATTCAGTCATATGATTTTTTTTTCTGCAGCATAATAATTATGTCACCCGCCATTGAGTTACCACAAACTTTGATGTCTTTAATGGCTAATATAATGTGATGAATAATGTGTGGCATGGCCAAACACTTATAAGGTCCCAAATGCGAGACTTATTGGCTATGCCAATGCTTGTTGTCATATATGTGAGTGACATACAGACACTGCAGCCCACATATGGCATGTAAACATCCACGCCACTGGTGCAATTTCTGCACCATCTACTACCAAGGCCTTACAGGAAAATTAAATATGCCAGTAGGGTAAGACCAGTTTTGACAGTACAGTTTTAGGACCAGGGCACACAAACTGTGGCATTGAACAGAAGTGTCACAGTGCAGATAGCGATAACACCAGTTAAAATAGGGTCCAGAAAAAAGCAAAAAATCCAAAGTGACCATGCAGTCAAGGTGACATTCCTACACTTGCTTTTCATAACCAAGAGCCAGGAGAGGTCTGTCCTGGCCATGTGATGGAACAGTGCCAAGTCGTTGCCTCTATAGTTGCACTTGTCTGCTCTATGCCTGTTTGGGCCTACCAGTGACCTTAAAATCTGTATAACCTTGTCAATGGGGAACCCTTCTCTTCAACTGCAGATCCCATCTGTGAGAGGACCAATCCTCACCTACTCAGAGATGTATGGTGGTATGCAAACAGTACCACCATAACCAACCCGGTTATGTGGCCCATCTTTCCTCATGGTACTGCCCCCTGTCTCCAACCTAGGGTCTCTTCTAACCACAGGGTTGCCAACAAGCAGGGACAATTGAGAAGTAGCCAATGTACTGCACTACACCCAGATTTTCCAATGCTAAGGCCATAACTGGAACACAATGGAGGGCATACTGGGTGGCACATGGGGCATGTACAACAGAGGATGGAGGATAGCAATATGAAAGGGGAAATCTATCAAAGCACGTCTTTTTCCTTATAGCTGTGCCATACCAATCTTATAGTTCCCAGTCGAAGCATCTATCACCATTCCAAGTAACATCAATAGCAATCTAAGGACCGCTGTATGGCCTCAAGATAAGCAGCTTTAAGGAAGTTCCCTCCACCCTTGGGTGTATCAGAACTGTGTCAATGTCATGTATAGGGCCAGGAACTAGGTAAAACGAGAGACAGAAAGAAAATATAAAGAGTGAGACATTTTAATACAAATGGGAGCCACAGTGAGGACAGATGGAAAAATTGTTTTTACAGAGAATTGAGATGTGAAGAGAGTGGCACAGTGAAGAAGGGAAAGTAAGTGTGAGAATGTGTATTAATAGTTGAAGCGGATGATAGTCCTCTTCAAGTAATAATGGCAATATCCCTGACTAGGTCCACTTAGTTCTCAATTTAAACCGGAGCTCAACCCTTAGTAGTTGTAGCACAGAGAAGATAGGCTTAACTTAGGAGAAATGTGTAAAACATTCATTAGTACCAAAACGGTTAAAAAGCAGAAAACACAATACAACAAAAATCCCACTTCAATTTATAAAAAGATAGAAAAATAAACACCAAAACTATAACAATCGGTTATAGAGAACCGGAGATATGATTTTTCAAAGTTTTCGTTGTTTCAAGAGCCACAAAGCACTAAGCACCAACCAAAGGTATCTGGTCTCCCTAGTCTGGATCAAAGTCAAAAGTTAAGGCCAAGCGCAATGGAGTGCGGGTCATCCCAGTGAAAAGTGTGCCTTCTGACTTAGGGCCTGATTTAGATATTGGTGGACTGGTTACTCGGTCACAACAGTGACAGATATCCAATCCGTTGAAATATAAATCCCATTATATCCTATGGGATTTATATTTCGGGGGATGGGATATCCGTCACTGTTGTGACAGAGTATCCCGAAGATCTAAATCAGGCCCTTAGTCTTTTTCTTGAGAAGGATCTTCATCAATGTGGTCGTTGGCGGGTTGGACTGCAAGTTGGAATTGAAGAACAACTCATCGATGGCGGCCTGATGGAGCGCTAGTCCCTGGCTGGAGCTTCGAATGATTGGGAAATGCAGGACGGTCATTGACATGAGGATATCTGTGTAGGTGAAGTCTGTATCTGGAAGGGTCTCGTCAGCAGTCAATGTAGGTTTTGCGATGGCCCTCGGTAATGTCTCTACGTGGGGAGATTGAAGATGGTCGTTGTAGACGAGAGGAACTTTGGTACGGGTTGCCCGTCTGGTTGAATCTGACTGGTGATGCATCAGCGGGAGCTGCAGCTTTAGCAGCGTCCCAGTATGAGCCTTTAGATCTTTTTAGAGAAAGTTTTGAAAAAGTTTCTAATTGTCCTGTTCTGCAGTTGCTGGAGGAGAAGAGTACACTCGAACAGCAGCCAAGGGTCCAGCACCTTGTGGGCACCACTCGCAGGTTAGGACTCAGTCTCCCAGAAGCCATCAACAGGGTTTGGGGAAAATCCAGTTGGAAATGGTGGGCTAGGCTCAGCAGAATTTTGGACTTCTTGTAGCTTTTTAGTTCCTGGAGCTCAACAGGAGGCTAGCCAACTAGCTAACTCCTTGGAGACCAGTCGTCAGTCCTGGGTAGAACTAGGAGCAGGTCTAGACCTTGGGTTCCCTCTCCTCAGGTTACAGTAGGTGCAGTCCTGTTTCTGAAGTCAGGGTTCAGCAGGTGCAGTCCTTCTGTCTTCCACTGGTACAGAGGTGTTGTGAAGAAGGTATCCAGGGGTGCCACTTTTATGGCACTAGGTAGGTGTAACTCCCTAACCAACAGGGAAAAAGTTCCCAGGGACAACCAAGCCCACTTTGACATAATTTCCTGGGAGTTTGGCCGTAAACAGTCCCACAGTGCACTGCTCTGTCAAACTCCCCCTCCTCCCCCCCCCACACAGGGATTGGTGCACCTCTGGCTACTTCAACAACTGCAGGGGGAGGCCTAGGTGTGAGTTACATCTGTCTGTTTGTAAGCTTGCACAGTTGGTACCACATCCCCCAGACCATCCTGTGAAGCTCCTTCCAGCGAGGCCCTTTGTTCCCTTTCCTGAGAACAATTCACACCTCCCAGCAGGTTGCCAGGTGACGGTTGGAGATTATCTCTGAAAGGACTACTAGAAGTCCCATTTTCAAAATAGTATTTAAAATGTGACTTTATCATCAGATTGGCTTTTAAATTCCTATAAATTTCAGTCCTTGGATCATAGTTCTAGCAATGCCCAAACTGATGCTACACATTATACGGTGTTATAATATAATCCAGTACTTTTCTATGGGAGAGCCAGCCTTGTCACAATGAAAATCGCCTTTGACTATTTTTCACTGCCAGGACATGTAAAACTTACGTACACACATCCTACTTTTTAAATACCATGCACCCTACCCTGTGGGCATTTATGGCCTACCGTAAGGGTGACTCACAGGTATTAAAAAAGAAGGTTTAAGCCTGGAATTTTTCCAGGTTGAATTTGCAGTTTGAAAACTGTACACTCGGGCTGCAGAGGCAGGTCTCATGACATGCTTTGTCACTTTAGTGATGGCACAAAAGGTGCTGCAGTCCATTATTGACATTTAACCTAACAGTCACCGACTACCATAAACTAGGGACTTACAGGTAAGTTAAATATGCTAATCAGGGATTAGCCAATTCTACATGTTTTTGGGGATCACAGCACATACACTGGGTGCTGGATGGCAGCGCCGCAGTGTGCAGAGTCCATACGCCAGCAATAAATCTAGCATAAAGTGTGAGGGGAGCATGCAAAAAGGGCATGTTTTACAGTAAGGAGTGCCACAGAAAAAAAAGCACAGTGTTAAACATTGGTAAAAAGGTTGCAACCGATAAGAAAGGGCATAAACAGACATAGAAACACAAGAGGGGTGGTACAAAATGGAGGGGGAAGAGTTGACAACAGAGGGCAGAGGAAAGTCTTTCATAGCAAATCAGGTAAGAGTGAGAAGCTGGGGATAAAAAGATATAAGAAAGTGAATAGCACATTGATAACAAAAAAGGGGCAATGTCACGGTATGGATAAAGAAAAGAAGGCATGGTAAGTAGTAAAGTGGTATATTAAAGGAGAGTAGACATAATAAGAAAGAGCAGGGAGAGGAGATATGGCATACTAGAGAGGGGCTAATAACTATATAGGAAAGAAAAATGTAAACAGTGAAGAGCGGGCAAAGAATAAAACATAGTGGGGGGAGAACAGAAAGCAACACTGGAATAGGAGAAAAAGAAAGGCATGGAAAAAGGGCACAGCATGATACAGGTAAAAGAAGGGCAGAGAGTAAAGGGATACAGGAAAACCAAGGAGAGACAAAGGATAGGGCGCAGTGTGACTCATTCAGAGGAGAGAGACAGAAACCTACCCTAATAATTCAATTACACCACAGAACAGCCAACCTCATCAATGCCTCTGCAGGACCACGAGCCAACCTCATCAATGCCTCTGCAGGACCATGATAGTTTGTATTTTCTTGCTTTGGAAATTGCTCAAATTTGTGATTCACAAAAATTAATGTGCAGTACACTTCAGGTATAGCTTTCCATGTTTCAGTTATACATCTAGCTGCGGATTGGTGGATAATGAAGCCATAAGCAGTGAAAGCGTAACGACTACATAGGACTGCTAGATAGCATGATTGGACTGAAAGAGCGAAGGTGTCCTGTCAATTTGTCATATCCAGCACAAACCACAGGAAGCGAAATAAGCAAAATGAGAGGTAAAACTTCCCTATCAACCAATCACACCATTGAGCAGTTCCGTGGGAGTTAACAGGACGCAAAACATTTTGTGCTCAACAGTGCAGCCTATCCTTACTTTCGCCTCATATTTTGAAGTACCTATTGTTGCTGCAGGGTCAGGCTGACTGGACGCGGCAGGTGCACATGTGCTTGGACAAATGTATGCCCGTGCTTTGCCACTGTGTTTGGCGGTAACAGAACTTAAGGTGGCAGTATTGTAGACGGGAAAGCATGATCAATCCTGCAAAAAGTGTAATGCTTGGACAGAAGGGTCATGTTACACAGGCAGAATTTTCCAATTCACCACACCTGGATGAAGGACAGATGAATGGGCGTTCTGGACCTCCTTCTGAGAAGCTTCAATACGATACAGTCTCATCTCATGTTCCTCAATCATTTCACCAAGGGAGTGCAACACCCTCCCTAGAAGCTCAACCTTGGATCTGAGATAATCTCCAAGACTTTGCACGCCCTTCAACATGTTCTCTCGCGTATACGACAAGTGTGATAACAGAGCTGAACTGATTCAGGTTTGCACAGACGATAGGGGAGGGGGACTACAGTAAAGCAAAGGCCAAATCAGCGGGCAGTCTATTCAGTGAATAAGGTTCTCCTATAAGAGATTTGTGCTCAGATTCTTCGTGAACTGCAGAATCAAAGAGGCAGGTTTCATTTGTGGAGGGGCGTGACTCAACTGGTCTGGCACACTAAAGGAGAAGTCTTGCTTTCTGGTATTTTTTTGCTGTTTTTTACCTCTAGTGTTGTAATACGGATATGCCGACTGTCAAGCAAATTGAGTCGTTCATGCAGATGTGATGGCTGTTGTTCAGTATTGCTTTGTATTTGATGCAGCAGATCTTAAAACTGATTGACTTGCTGATCCATACCCTGTGGCATATGATTATCTTTAATTCTCTGTCATTAATTTGAAGCCAATTTTTTTAAACGTCATAATTTTTACATCACCATGAATCAACACAACTATCACATGACTGGCTCAACCTTGGAGATCACAAACTAAACATTCAGTTCGTAGACTAGGGAAAACCAAAATCTCGCTGGTAAATATGAAGCAGTAGATCATTTACAGAATAGGGCACATGTCGCAGAGTTGGCCTTTGTCAAATCAGCAGCTAGACTCTACATTATTTACGGTTCTTCATGAACGATGATTGTCACTTGCTGTTCAAATGCTTCAAGGAGGTAAACATGTTGAAGAAGAGCGGTCCAATTCCCACTGGAGCTATGAAACGGTGTCTGAGATATTGGCAGCTGGGAAGCCTAAGAGCTGGCCGTCTATAATGGATCTGGTATGACGGCCTTGCACCCAAGTATATCAGTGTGTGAACCCATGCATCCATGTCCAAGGTCACCAAGAGATGCTTATTCTGAGACTCGTTGTGACTCCTCTCGAGCACTGATTAAACTTGTGAGAAAACTGAACTAATCTGTCATGCCCCTGCGATAGGTCTCACTCAAACTCCAGTAACTCTTATACAACTCAGTTCTTCTCTGTGTTTTGGTGTTATGTCTTCTCTCTGCACAATTGTGGATATGCATTGTCTGTCACTTTAACAATGGACTCCAACTGCGTGCGACAGCTCTCAAAGGTAATTATCATGTCGTCAAAGTCACAAAAAAAGTCCTCTAGATTATTATGAAACTTAATATGTGGACCCGAATGTAAATCCATTCCTAATAGTCTTGTGTGCACACAATATTTATTACATTATTTTGCTGCTTCAAAGTCAGTACTGTAGAAAGATTCCGTCCTTGGGCTATATATTTTAGGCAGGACCAATATGAGTTGGACAAGTGCTTGCTATTTAGAGTTATATCAATTACTGACCTACTCCACCTCACCTATTACATATTACATCATTTTTTATCAGCAACTGTTGTGCAGGTCATAGATTACTTCTTTGAGAAAATAGATTTTCTAGAAACGGCCACCCTCGTTTTGCAAATAAGCATTGCCCTACATAAAAGCATAACCTAACAAAGGTGGCTATTACAATTCTGCATAATGGGATGAAGGGACATGAGATGATTGGCATTAGTTTAAATGTTTCAGATCCAAAAGACATTGAGGCAAGGATGCCTGCTGGCCTCTGTATCATACAATGTGTGTATTACATAACGCATTTCAAGGCTTTGCATATATTTCTCAGTCATGGTCCTGTTCTTTGCAGACTGGGCCAAGAACGTGCTCAGTTCATCACAAGAACCTTCTGAGTGGACCTGTGCAGGCTACATAGAAACCGATCGCAAGGAACCAGGTGGCATTAGAGAGGTCTCCTGCTTCATCTAGCAGCTAGAGTGCTTCACTAGGGGTGGGTGATAAATTCCAGTCTGTCGACGTAGTTGTGGGAGGTTTGGCCACTGCGGGTTACGCATGTAACGCAGACTTCCAGCCAAAGTCCGCCAACTGGTGCATGGCGGAGTTTATTCTCGTTCGTGGCTCGCCAACGGTAAGTTGGTGAGCACAAGCGAGAATTAGAATCCCCTAGCATGATTTTCCCGCGATAGGAGGGCACCCAACGAGATTTTCTCAATGCAGGCGGTCGCGACCGTTCACGGTGAGAAAGCTGCCACTCGTAGAAAATCTGCTTGAGCGGCAGCCAAGAAGCAGTGCCCTCTGGTTTGCTGCGTGGTGCAGGTCGCGCTGAATTTTCAAAAAATCAGCGCGAAACAACATCCTGGCGCTACAAATCAGCGTAACGCGACATACCGATTTCCACCCATTCACACAATTCTGCAGAATCTCGCAGAGTTTTCATGTAACTCTGCCGAATTCCGCAGAGAGAAACTCCATGATTTCCTCCCACCCCTCCTAATGACTTAGCGGAGTGGTTGGACTTGACTTTTCTGTAGTAAACAACAGCCATCACTCATCTCTGAGTGCTATAGTGTTTGAGCCCCACTTCAGTTAAACAAATGAGAGAAAGACAACTGAGTGATAAGCATGTGATGAAGAGATTTGATTTTGATCCACCCTGCAGTTGGGTGCGTCTCTGTTCCCCACCTAAAACCCAGGCCAGATCCTCTGGCAGTGAAAGACAGAGACATGGTTTGATACAGTCCTTCGGCCTCTACTCGATGTGAGCCTCCACTCCCTCCCCCCACAAACATGTTGAATTCAGGAGTTCACAAATGTGCGGGGGAGAGATCATTTTTTGTGGTAACCTGGTGTTTAGTTCTGATCCTCATTGGGTGCCATTGCATTACCTGGTGCTGCTGCAATAGTGCGCTTGGTATTGCCAGTGATTTGTGCTATTGGTCGTTGTTTGGAAAGGGTTTATTATATGGTGTATTTAGGCCACCTCACCATGTAATAAAATCACCAACCCCTCTTGGGTCCAGTCAGGCTTGTTTGCAATACCTTAGCACAACACTGGGACGCTGTGGCGTTAAGCAATTAGGCTTTGTCTAAGGAACAAGTGCAAAGCATTTATAAGTACCAAAACAGATGAATAAGAAACACAACACATAGGAAATCAGATGCCAATTTATAAAAATAGTTCTTATTTTTATGAATTTTAGACACCAAAACAAACAAACTTGAGGATTGCAAAGATATGAATTAATAGACAAATAACAAATCGATGCTTTTCATTCAAATCGCAAACAAGCATTGGCAGCTATCACTGTTAGCGATTACTTGGAAAACATTTGAAAATGTTGTCAAGTTGTGTTTGGTTACTCTGGCTGACTTTGGGTGACCAGCTCCTACAGGGAGCAAGTCTTAGGGGCCACAGAAGCTTGGCAGAACATTTACCTTGCAGCTAAAGCAGTCTCCAGGCCAGTTCCAGGCTATATAGGTGAACCGCCACAGAAAATGGAAGGATGCTGTGAGTACTGATCAGGTGATGGGTGGTCTCCCTGGGGTCACACCTCAGTCCACGATTTGGCGTCTACGGCCACAAAGGTTGATGTCTCTCGAACTCCGGTTGAGGTCCAGCCCCCAACCAGTTGCCACTGGTCTACTGACTACAGCGAAGCCAGTGGTTTTCTTTAACTGAGGCTAGTGTCAGTCTAGAGGAACCATACTGCACTCCGATGACTCAACTGGGTACAGCAGATTCGGGTACAACTTTTGAGTATCAAGACTCTGTCTCCCAGGCTGCACTTTAGAGGTCAGTGGCAATCCAGCGATTGTGGCTACCGCCTTGCCAAGGCAGGCTTCTTCAGCTTTTGTGGCACTGGAGCTATAACAGGAAGTTAGCCAACTGAGTCTTGGAGTCACTTCTTCTGTCTGGGACTCGGATGGCTATTCCTTGAGCAGGGCACCACGGGCACAGTACTCTTTTGGTTAGCCCAAGGATCAGCAAGTGCAGTCCAGACTTTAGTGCAGCCTCTCTTTGCCAGGTCCAGGGAACAGCAAAGCAGTCCTTCTTCGGTCCTCTCTCCAGTGCAGAAGTGATCTGAGGTCTGGGCACCAGGGGTGCCACTTATATGCCCCGAACTTGCCCTCGGGTGATGTGTTTACTACTAGCCAATGGGCTACCAGGACCGTTAAAGACAACTTCCTGCAAAGCGTGCCATCTAGCTATCCCAGAGTGAAATATTTTCCGATTCCCAAGTTGCAGAACCCCTCTCTTGGTGTTTGGAGCTGGATAGCCACCCTAGAGGTGTATCTACCCAAGTGCTATACGCCCACAGGAAAACTAGTTTTACAAATGTTTCCCCCTCTCTGTCCCGATGCCAACATGTCTACCAGAACAAAAGAGCAGCCCCTCTCGTGTGTGTCCACCATTTGCCCTTCAAAATGCAACTTCCCCTTTGAAACTCACCTTTTGGGCTCACACCCCGTTTGGCCGTCCTGCCAGGGAGAGGTACCATCCCTTCCAACAGCAGGCCCTTTCTGTTCCTTCCTGAGAGTCAGTCTCACCTCATCCCAAGAGGGCAGAAAGGTGTCTTGTGGCCAGCAACTGTACAAGATTACTGGAAACATAGTGACAACTTTCTAAAGTTGCCATTTACTTAAAAGTTACATTAAAGCAGACTTGGGCATCAAGGCGGGTTTAATGTAATGATTCTTTTGATACCTTGAACTACCAACTTTAATAGTCACATTCAGAAGTTAGCACAGCTGAGTTGTCAGTGTGTAACCCTTTACTCACCAATGGGGCTACTAGCCTTTCTCCAGCAAAAACAACATTTTGGGGTTTTTACTGTTAGGACACACAAAAACAGAACATGTCCTACTTTGTAATATACAGCACTGTGCCTTAAGGCTTGATAGCCCTGCCTTGGGGGTGATATATATATTAAAAAGGAAGGTCTGGACTTTCTCATTAGTTTAAATGACAAAGTTGAGTTAGCAGTTGGAAAACTGCTCCTCCAGCCAGCAATGTCTTGCTTTGGCACTCTTGTGGTGGCACAGTAAGGGCTGCAGTCCAAGTGGGACACTTTAACTTACAGGCCCTGGGTACCCCCAATACCATATACTAGGAACTTATTAGTAAGTTAACTTATGCCAATTGAAGGTGAGCCAATCAGACATATGCCCAAATAGGGTCAGAGCACTGGCACTGAGGTCTGGTTAGCAGGCCTCAGTGCACCTTCAGAGGAGCAAAGTGAAGAATCAAAAATTGTGACACTTTAGTCAGTGTTCAGTATCAGACAGGACACAGAGTTGTTAAGGGGTCAGACCATTGCAGCTCAGAATTTAGGACTCTGCAACAACCACACTTGGACCATCAACATTCTCCAAATTTAACAAAGGAAAGAGATGGCAAAAACAATAATCAGGAAGAACTTTTGTGCCAAACCAATGTCAATCCAATGGGACTGCTTAAGGAGCAAAGAGCTTAGGGAAGGATTAGTAGTGAAAGCTTTTTCCATGCTTTATCAAAATCCTATGGTCATGATTAGCATTGAGAGTCA
The DNA here is from genome assembly GCA_963921515.1 of Calotriton arnoldi. Classification (NCBI taxonomy): domain Eukaryota; kingdom Metazoa; phylum Chordata; class Amphibia; order Caudata; family Salamandridae; genus Calotriton; species Calotriton arnoldi. The sequence continues at coordinate 1,453,715 of CAWUFW010002053.1, forward strand.
TTTATAACAGCAAATCCCAGAGGCTCCCCCACTGAAATTATGATATGCATATAGAAATATAGAGAAATAATCCGATTGCTATCTCAAACAAGAAATCAGTAAGATTTTTTCATATAACAGAACCTAAATATTTGCTGTATCAGGGTTACTTCTCTAAGACTTGGCAGCAATGCAAAACATTTGACGGAGCAAAAGAAAAACTGATGAAGAAGAATGTTCTTCAAGGTTTCCTATCCTCTGCAAAATAGTGATTTGATGACAGTGGAGACGTACTTTTATTGATTGCTTTACGCTACTTCAAGAGTATGCAGATTGAGTGTGTCAAGTTGTTTGAGGGCGCACATTGGTGGGCATGAATGAGAGCTACCATTTTTTTAATATTTGGTAGAGGTACACCGCAGGTATCTATGTTTAAGATCCTTTTCGAGAGGACCAAAATTGATTATTTAGTCGATATTTTAATACAGTGATAGACAGGGTTGGGAGAGATCAAAGAATACAGCTAAACCATTATATATGGCCTCTAACATCATACTGCAAGTAGCGTGTGCCAGTTGTGGATTTGGGGGGAGGGGAGACTCTGGACATGCATGGCATGGCCTTTATTACATGTTTATATAAACTTACATACAGAACAGGTCTTGCCGCATGAGAACAGGACGATTGTTCCTGTACTGAATGTGTTGAGTTGCATGTCCTTAGTTTAGGGACTAGAAGAACTGTTCTGTACTAAGGTGGGACTCTGTTTTAGACAGACTAATACATAATGTGTGCTGAACTGTCACATATTTTTCTGTTGCTCACTTACCAAGTCAATGAAGGCATTTTTTCACTTTCTGCATCATTTTACGTTTTGCTGTAGCTGGGGCGCTGATCTACAGGTGCAAATGAACGTGATTGTTCCGTGTCATTGGAAGTGGAGAGATACTATAGCAACCTCTTCTGTGTACTTCCTAAAATCTAAATGAAAAAATGGGTTACCGTCCAGTATAACAAATAACATACCTAAGCACAAGCAAAGCCCTCTTGCTCCACATAATTCCATTTATTAATTAGTTAAAAGATGCCGGTGATTGTGGTGGGGAAATGCAGATGGACCGATTGCTAGAAGAATGCTAACAACAGACGTGTCTCTGACTGCAGGCCTAATGCTTTTAAGATATGTGGGGGTTTTACATGACTCGCCACAGATATTCTCAATTGACCATGCTCTAAATCAGCCAGTTATAAAAAAGTAGGGATTATACCAATTTGTTAGGCATGTGCTGAAATATGACTAGGATGTATTTATTGTTCACACTTCTATTATTTTGTTCACTGGGTTATTAATAATCAGGATAATGGTGTTTACTCACTATATTACTAAGTTTTAAAAATTTGTGAAGGTTTTGTTTTCCCCAGAAGTATTGAGCTCACAGTTGATAAATGTCCTAAGTCCCAAAAGGAAACGGAGACCTTTTCTGGAAAAAGGAAACCTGTCAAGTGTCTCTCACTCCTCCCACTAAATTATGCTTGTGTGGGTAAGGATGTTGGGAGTGAAGACACACCTGTCAGAGAATCTCTCATCTGCAAGTGAAAATGCGGAGACCCACCACAAACCCCAAAATCAGTCCAGGTGGCTATGTAAGATCAAGACACCAGCAGCTGGATCGGTTCTATTTGGACTCTGTGGCATTACCAATCTTACCTGAATATCAGGGAGCTGTGGATGAGTCTACGCACAGAGTCATACACCACACCGGAGCTTAGGTAGTACAGGTGAGAGACAATACTATGTAAGTTCAAAGTGTTGAAGGGATTTTTTGACACTTATAGTGGGCTCCAGCCTTGGATGCCAGCAAGAGGGAGGATGTGGTTTTGATGGATTTTTTGTAAATAGTAAGTGACTGTAGAAAATTGGGTTATTAGTTGTGAAGGAGGTGAGGCCTGCGCAAGTAATAGGTTTACAATTTCCCCTTATTCGAAACCAAGCACCCCATTGTAGCACTTTACTCTCTCAGAGTACCGAAGCAGAGCAGTTCAAGGCCTACACATACGAGGTGGTGTGGGCTAGTAATAATCATTTGCTGGCCCGCAATAATAACACTCAATAAATGATTGTCTAGTCAGTGCTTTTTCTTTAGAAAAGGTAAAGTACATTTATTATAGACACACACTACTAAATACTATGCCTTAATTTACAAATATATAGCTATTGCAGATCAAAAATACCTTGGAATATGTTTTGGAATCACATTTGACCTCAAAGGGTCATGACCCTCAAAATTACAGTGTCTCCCACCTACCTATACCAGACAATGCATCACTATATAGGGGGGTTATCACTTTAGATAAAATAGGTATTTTGGCTTTATCAAGAGTTTACCATTTTACAAGAAAAGCAAACCAAATGTAAAAAACACAATTTTGTGTTTAAATGCAATAATCAATAATAACCATATGTAAATGCAATTTTTAATAACAATATAGCATATCAACGTGATCAGTAATCACTGTTAACATTATTATATCAATTAGCATTTTTAAATGAACATTACCTTTGTCTATGCGCTATTTATATATTTGTATCCTATATAAAACGCAACCATAAAAACAGCCCCTAGAGAGTACAACTACCAGACCACATAAAATGCGCCATAGAACCAGCTCCTAGAGAGTGCTACACTCCATGTGGCTCGTTTAAACACCTCCAGGCACATAAAATGCAGCCATAGAAACATCACCTAGAGAGAGCTGCACTCCCCCCTGTAGAGCAAAAGCTCCAGCCTTGGGAGTGCTTTAAAAAGATATGCGAAAATGCAGGAGGGTCATGGATTCCTTCACCCTGCAAATGTAGTGTCAATTTTCAAAGAGAACTTCTGGTGGGGCAGCTGTAACTCCTAAATCCCCCCACAATACTTTATGAATTTGTTGGCAGTGCTCGGTCCTCCTAGGGCCACCACAAGGCAAGAAAATATGCAAATGAGTCTCTCCTGAGGCATTATAGGGTGCTCTTCTAAGGAAGCAGTGATTATTTTATTAGCATCACTCCCAAGGGAAGAGTCGCGTAGCTTTTCCTTCTGCTTTTCGGTTTGTAAGGAGGTGCTTGGTCGCACTCCGACACCCAAGCCTTTTTTTTCAGGTTGGGGCAGCATCGGTAGCCCACTCTCGGCTGCCCCACAGGTTCTTCAGCTCCCACCTCGAGTGGGAGGCAGTGATACGGAGCACCACTACAGCTGTCCTGCGACTCCCCCGCGGCCGGACCCACAAGAAGTTCTACTCCTTCTTGAGAAGGGTGCGTGATGGCATTCCCCCTTCACCTTTCTTTGCCAGGGCCTGGAGATGGGATCCCAGGCTCCCCTGTATATGAACTGCCCAGGAGTTGGGATCCCGGGCCCTACGAGCTCTGGGAGGGGGACCCATGCACGCCCCTCTCCTAGGGAAAAACACATGATTAACTCTTGCGCCGACTCCCGAGCCTTGACCCCCCCCCAGGAGTAATTTTGCAAAGATGCAGTGGATCTCCACGGCCTTTGTTCCTCGCGGGGGTCAAAGGTCAGCAACCTTAAAAAGGCCATAACTTGGCCCCCTTTCGGTCGATCCTGGGCTCGTTTTACTCCTGCTGGCGAGCTCTAGCCACATGGAGCACTTCCAGCAGGCCTCCTGGCACCAGCCTTACTCATGGCCTTTTTCGCTGGGTGAAGAAGTCCAGATCTTTCCCCCACATGGTTCTCAGGGGTGTAAAGGGGCCAGTCTCACTGGCTCTTGGAGAGGCTCAGCAACTGCAAGATCAATAAAACGTTGTCAGCATTCACAAATGATGGAGAACAGTTGCCCTAACCTGCAGAACTTACTAGGATGCAATCAATCAAAGTTCAGGCCAGCACATCTTAGGGGAGCGCCTCCTCAACAAGCTGGTTCTTTGAGTCAAGAAACTAATTCTGCTGTGCACACCAGGTGCCTTTGACACAAACTGTGGATGGATGTGTGGTGCAAAGCTGTAATATGACTGAGATATTTCTACTCCTACCACAACCCATAGGCGAAAAATCCAGTTGTGTTTCTTTTCAATGAGATTGGATTACCACAAGACACAGCACTCTGTATGCAAGTTCTGAGTTCCACTAGTAAATATGACCCGGCAATTCAATGCAAATTTTAAGATGTGGGCTACTGGCAACCAGAGTATATATTGAGGACATGAGGCAGGACTGCATACAAGACCAAAGAAGAGTTGCCAGATCTGTATTCAACCTCAAACCATAGAACCACACCCAGTCAGCCCAGGTCAACCTCCGCTGGTTGACAATGTCCTTGTGAATCAAGTTGCCAACAATTCTATGCAGCAGCCACAGAGTCCCTTGAAGCAATCTGGAATCCAATTGCACTAAAGGCCCTCAAAACATATTCCAGGTTCCCCTCCTGCTGCTCCTCTGTGCTCCCAACTCTAACACTAACTAGGGTAAAACCTTTGCTTGAAACTTTGCAGAGGAGCATCACACACCCTAGATTATTCTTTCTTAACTCAAAGGATAATGAATACTAACCAATATACCACAAAAAGCCTGGTACTCTTCTCTTACAATGGGCTTTGACAAACTACTAGTCCAACTAAATGATCTTCAACCTCACTGCCAGACGCAGACTTTTATTTGTGAATGTGCACTTCAAAGCTATAACTGGGCAAACATCGTAAGGTAACATTTGAAATACAATATAATAGCTACAAAAATTACGTATTCAGTACCCGTTTGTACATACAATGCACAAGGGTTCAGTGCTCCTCAGATGAATGTCAACAGCATCAAAACACTCAACACCAACCTTAATTCCCTGAGAATGGTCTTTAACTTGAGTGTCCTCCAATAAAAATTGAAACTTTCGAAAAAGGATCTTAAAAGTACAACTCGTAAACTTTACAATAAAGCCACGATTCATTTTCAATGAAACATAAAACTGTTGCTCAAAAATTAAAAGATTTTGCAAACCGATTAAGTAATGCATTTTCATAGGTAAATATTCATGCTCAGGTTATACGTAGTTCAAAAACCCACAGAAATAGTGAACTTAATATTCCACGTCAATCAGCAAGGTCGCCCCCCCCCTACTCAACTGCGGAGTATATCAGTATCAATGCCCGGCATCTGAATTGCAACAATAAAGGACTACCAGACGGAGATAGATATTTTTTTTACATGGAAAGCTTGGAGAGTGTCTGCTCGAATCCTTATGCAGCTACGCTCTGTGCATGAAGATGTTTCAGCATGGCCATGTCGTGCATAGTTTTATTGGCCAAGGAGCACATTTCCATAGCCATGAAACCCTTGTCTCAATTCCATTCTATAATAGTGCGAATTGAAGGGCCTCATATACATACCCAAAGTCACTTTTTTGACGTTCCGGTGGCACAATGTGCCACTGACATTTAGAAGGCCAAGTAAAGCCACGTTACGTGGCTTTTCATGGCCATATAAATATGTGCCCCTTTCACGCAGAAAACTGCGTAAAAGGGGCGTTCCATGGGTGGTGCTGGGGGCGTTCCCAGCAACATCCATGGCTTTTTGACACTGCCCCAGATGTACAAGAAATCATAAGTCTGAAGAAGCGCCAAAAACTTACGCCTCCCCAGTGGAGGCATAAGGGAGGCACAACGAGGAGAAATATTTTTCTTTCTCCTCGTTTTTCCTCTTTCTATGTGTGCTGCATTCTGCAGCACATATAGAAAGAGGAAAAAGCCTCTTGCGATTGTTTTTGTACAGGAAGGTTTCCCTTCCTGCACAAAAATAATCATCCCCGCAACGCAGGCACCCTTGCATCATGGTGAAAAGGTGCCTGCCTTAGCTCACGGCAGCCCATTGTGCGCCGGCTTAAAAAGGACAGGAATGCACCTTATCTAATAGATACAGCGCATTCCTACCCTTTTCTTTTGCCATAGGGCAGCGCAGCAGCAAGGCCTGCTGCGCTGTCCTATGGCAAAAAAAAACATAAATGAGGCCCGAAGTTTTTTGTCCAAAGAAGACCTCCTTACCTACCATTCCGTGCTACATTGTTCAGGGCTAGCCACCAACTTATAAGAGACACCATTGGGCAATCTGTATGTGGAGCCTATATACCCCGCCCAGCCCGTCCAAAGAATGAAATAACAGCCCGGGCAATAACAGCTAGCAGGCCTGCACACTTGTTAGAAAAATCAGCGCCAAGTCTCTTTCATCTATTATAAGCACAACTATGATTATTTTAAATTGACACCAGGTTTGATACCAAATGTATTTCTTTAAGCATGGCCATTTACCCAGCGGAAATGTTACAGGAACTTTGAAATCGTGCAAAAACATGGCTAACCCATTTTGCAATATGGTATGTGTGATATGAAATGCCCCCCTCCCTCCCCACCCCGTCTAAGTAACAGAAAGGCATTTGCACCAGAGAAAATTAAAAAATGTATTGTAGGAAGAACCCATTGCTAAACGCACTTTGTTGAAATGATAAAATCATTCTACGTGTTAGTAGTAATTTTAAGAAGGGAACACCAACGGCCCTATTCACAAAGCCCGTACATTTTGTGCAGTTGTGGTTTACGTGCATGCCTTTGTGACTTGGTCCTAAAACATTAAAAATGGGAATGCTATTATAAAATTAGCAGAAACAGAAAGGACTGTGCCCTCTTTGCATTTTTACTAATAGGGAGTTAGACGTTTTGGTGCCGATACATAAAGGCATGTAGGAGCATGTAAAAAAGTACTCCTGTAGTTAGTAATACTTCCTGTACTCAAATGCTTTTGTGAATTGGCTGCAAAGTAATTAACAAACCCTCAGACACATCCAAAACAAAGCACAAATAGATTTTGCACTGTTTTTAGTAATTTTGTGTAAAACGGAAAGAAATTAATTCCTCCTCGAACTAAGTCCTACCTTTCATATTTGAAAAGCGAGAGATATGTATTGTTTGTTCTCCGCTTTTCGGCGTGTAATACAGAAACAATTACATAAAATCAGTTTTCACCATGGTTTTCTTTGGGCAAAAACATGTTTGCTACGACTCAGTTACACAAACTGCAAAATGGTGCAAATGGATTATTTTTCACCAGTACAAAGTTTGTCTCATTATTCCACCTCTGTTATTACTACCTATAGGACATATAATATATATACTTAAGGCTGCACGTCATTTTAAAAGACTACATTTTGTTTGTCTGGTCAGTTGTAAATGCAAAACGCGAACAAAATTCTTACTTTAGAACTAGAGAAAGAGGCGCGAGAACCCCCACAGACTCACCGTTGTTTCTAGGGTTAGTTTCCCAGCAACGCATTTTGAAAAGGCCTGGCCAACCACATCGTGGTATGTGCTGCACTTTACGTTTCGAAGAACGAATAACGGGGCCATGCACACGATGAACCTGAGAAATGGTGAACATGAACCAATGACTCAAAGGTCATGTTACTGTAGTTCTGTTACAGTGTTGTTTGTCCACACACATGCTCTCATTGCGCAGTATAAATGAAGCCTGGCACAAGCATTCAGCTATTTTTAGGTCATGTGAAATGGAAAAGAATCCACCCTGAGCTATATTGGTTGCGGTATCATGTGTTCTGCTCTGTAGGCATGTCCTACGTCATGTTTCCTGCTTTCCGGCATCCCAGTTTACAGCGCTGTTCCTTGATAGTAGGGTGGTTTTTTTTTGTGTTGGTATTTCGGCATGGATGTGCAAAACCGATGTTTTTTTATAGCATCGGTGGTTTCTGGCCAGTGGCATAAACACAGGTGGAGAACCACAATCCTGCATTTCCTCGAGCCCAGCATTGATTTCACCCGCCTGTAAAATACACAATTTACTGTTTTGTGGTGACCGCAGCTTTTAGTGAAATATAAATAAGGATTTCGAGTTCCCTGAATTGGAGCTACGCGGATATGACGACTGTCGCTAATGCGACTGCATTTTGAGAGGAGACGAGTCCGTGTTGGGTATAATCAGTGCAGCAGGTGTAGTTACATGGGAGTTCGATAAGTGTGAGGGCTACGCTGCACCCCAATTATTGCTATCTTTTACTATCAATCTAGAGCTCAAAACCTCATTGTCCTAGCTTGCTCTAGTGCCCTTAACACCACTGTCATACTACTGAGAATAGTAGTCACTTGTAGTCATTATATAGACATATTTAGTAGATATACAGATGCATTATTGTGGGGTGGAGCCGCGGCCAATGAAAGGCGAGGCATGCTACCCCAGCACTCTCTCAACAATGGTAGTAAATGGCATATTACCCTCAGTGCATCGGAATATATGATTCATGCCATGACATTTTTGTGTATTTGTTTAACAAAAACATGTTATTTAACCAATGCCAGGATGCATGGGGCTAAAATTGTGTAGGAAGGTAAACCACACTGCAGAGGCCCTCTTACTATATGGGAGAGTTTTAGCCGTTTGTGAAGTTGCAACATGCAATCTTTGAGGCAGTAAACAGTGTTTCCCTTGTGTCAGTTTTGCTTTACTATGGTGAGTTCATGAAATTTGATCTTTGCTGCTTTGTAGTAATAACTGTGTGTTTATTATTACTGTTGCTGTAAACATGATATTTGGCCACATTGATTTTCACTAATATTAGAACATTGGATTGTGGAGCACTCCTTTGAATACAATGGAGTGCTCCGAGCTTCTACGGGTCGGTAAAGGCCCGCAGAGCAACATTCCAATGTTGTTTGAACAAAGGCCTCTCGGAGCCCTAGGGGATTTCAATCCCTTCGGGCTCCGAGAGGCCTTTGTTTAATTTGTTAGCACATCCTGCCCTCTAGTGGCAGAATGTTCTAATAGCCTTGTAGCCCTTCGTAGCTGGGTTATACCGGCTATTAAAGTCCCGCTCCCTTGTTAAATGCTGGAGCGAGCCTTTAATAGCCGGTATAGCCCGCTATGGCAGCCTATAATATAATATATATGTGATTAAAGAGGTAGTTATAGTTAGAGTGATCAGAGATGGGGAATTTTTCAAATTTTGCTCCTTAATAACTTTACACCTCTTTCACGAATGTGCGCGACAGTTTGCAGACCTGCTGACCCCATTTCATTTTGGGAGGATTGAAAGTTTTGTGGCGTTTGGTCAAGAGAGTGCAAAGAAAAAAGGGGGGTCCCAAAACACGCTTGAAATCCCATGCATTTTCCATAGACTTCTGTATTTCGCGTAGCACAAAAATTGTCAGCTGGATTTTTTTTTTAAATTGAGTAGTATTACATAGTAGGGGGCGCAGATGATTCTGTGGGATAGTGCAGATAAGTAGAGTAAGTAAATGTTAAGTTAGAAGGTTTTTTTGTGAGATCTGTGGCAGCGGTAGTACCAAGGTACTACAGCAGTACATAGCGATAAGGGATTATCCGATTGCTAGCGTGCTCTTTTCCAAACCATGACGGTAGCAATGTTGTTTTACAGAGCAGTTTACTTGTGTTTTCTAATACACCTGAACAATAAGTATAAAGCTAAGTTCTGTGTTGTACCGCTGATTAGTATTAGTTTACTTTAGTACAGATATGAAGAGAATAATAACTGCTAATGCTTATATGTTATTTTAAAATATGGTATACGTATATGTACCGTGAAAGTGTGTTTTTTTTTAAATAAAAAAATTATATTTATTTAAGTTCCTCTTAGGTTGGCTCTTAAAAGAGCCTTTGATTTGAAGTTTGTACTTTGGATTTACATATGCCTGAGCAGGTATTTTCCAGATGTTAATAATGGGGACGTTATTGCCCGCGGAGGTAACATGAACACCATCAGCACGATATAGATCAGCTGTTGAAAAGTTCATGTTTAGGTGATATATCGAAGACATGGTGTGAGCTCTTAAGAAGGCAGACACTGTTTTGTTTAGATGCCTGCGCGTTTTGTCATACTTTCTGGCATTTGCTAATGAGTACTTCCATTTTATCCTTTGACAAATATTTGAATACGCAAAAAGGGTGTGAGGAAATGGAGTCATCAAAGATGTAAATGTCCCTTTCATCTCTATTTACATTCAAACACCGGTGAGGTGACCAATATAATTGCCTCCGCAATGAATAATTATAAAATGGGGATGCTTACAATCACTAAGCGAGGAAATAAGTAGATTCCATCTTAAACCTCTTTCAGCCACCCATGTGATTTCAACATTTGCCAAACCTAAATTATGCTTAAGTCCACACTTCTTGGCATACTCTTGAGCTCAAAAGATATAACTATGTCCAGTGATCCACACACGGACCATAATTTTGGAAACATTCTACCAAGCTTCAACAAACACTCACTAAATGTAGGAAAGTGAAACATGGATGTATTGGCCCAGAACACTGTCCAATGAAATACTATTAGGATATTACATGTATGAAACAGTATGAAACAGTGTAGTTGGTTATATGTAACATTAGGCTACTAACATAGCCCAAACAGTAGTAAAGAAGCACATTAGATAACAAATAGACTAGACTGCACAGTTTAACAATTTGCTACTCTACCTACAACTATTAGAGTGATATATAAGGCCATATGACCATGTAAATCAATACAGTATACTATCAGAAGGAAAACCCATCATTTATATGTTATATACTGGGTGCTTTCTTAAAACCAGGTGAGAAAGACTAAAGCTTTAATTATATCATAACATTAACTTGTACTATGCTACCTATAAAGCACAATTCAGCTGTAACACAGATTGCAATTGGATTTTTTTGGTGATTAAACTTAAATGAAGATTAATACCACTACACTTATGCAAACAGTATTTATTTAGCAGCGAAAATGGCATGAGATTTGACAATGCACTTTGGATGTAAAGATATCAAACTAATGATTACATTAATGTTGGTATCGGAAACTTTTACAGTATTAAGGAACCAAAACATATTGCAAGACCAATGGGAGGAATTTATGTAAAAGAAATGATGGGGCATATTTACAAACCCCTATCGCCACAGGAACGTCACTTTTAACGGCGTTCCTGTGGCGGTAGGGGCTTCGCCTTATTTACAAGGCGGTGTTAAGCCACTTAACATGGCTTAACGCCGCCTTGTAAATAAGGCACCCTTTCGCGCTATACTTAGCGTAAAAGGGGTGGGCAAAGGGTGTTGCGGTGGGCCTTCAGCCGGATCACCCATTGATTTTGAAGGTGCCCCCTATTTACAAGGGTGGCGTAAATAGGAGGCAGCGCCAAAATTAAGACCAGGGAACACCTGGTCATAACATGGCGAAACGGGGATAAAGGCTTTATTTCTCCTTGTTTTTGATGTTTCTGTGGGTGCTGCATTGTGCAGCACACATAGAAACAGCAAAACGCCATGAATGATTGTTTATGTGCAGGAAAGAGTCCCTTCCTGCACATAAACAATCATTAAAAAAATTACGATTTACAACTTCGATGTGTGCTGCACAATGCAACACACATAGAAGTTTCAAATCGCCATTTGTGAATGTTTATGTGCAGAAAGGGACACCTTCCTGCACATAATCATTCCCTCAACGTAGGCACCCTAGCACTGTGGCGCAAGGTAGCCTGCATTGGCGCTAGGCAGCTTAATTTAGCGCCAGCGCTAGGAAAAACGCAGGGATGTGGCGTATCTTTGTAAATATGGCTCATCCCTGCGTTTTCGGAATGGTGGAGCATGACGTTAACATTTTGTGCTTCACGCCATGCTCCGCTATTCCCTTGTAAATATTAAAGGTGGGCGGTTAACTCTGCTCCGCGGACTGAGTTTGCGGAATTTTGAGACTCCGCGCTCTGCTCGGAGTACGGAGTTAAGCAAAAAACTCTGATTCCGCCGTGTTGAGAAGTTTCCCCCACTGCCCGCCATTAAACCTAGCCCTGCCCTGCTCTCTTGCCCGCCTCCTTCTCCCCCTACTCATGCACCCGCTGCTGAACTGATGTCACTGTGTTTGCCACCTAGCCAAGCTTCCCTCTGCTGCCTGCGATCCTAGCGGCTTCCTTGGTACACACAGCATCCCCCTGCCAGTGCCATTGAGCGCCTTGCTGCTGTGTTTGAGGTCACACGGAGGATGCCCGCCGGATTGCTTCTGTTGTTTATTCCAAGCTGATTGAAACTGGCTAGATAAATAAAATAAAATATTGTTCTAAAAAATTCATACCCCCGTGTATGTGCAGTAAATGCGGCTCTGTGAATGCATGACCGGCAGCTGGAATAAGAACAACTACCTGCAGTGTGTGTGTGTCAGGTAGCCATGGCGAGCTGGACAGCACAGGGCCTCTGCCCACAACCCTCCCTGCCCCAGGCTGGGCATTTACCTTGCTGGAAGCAGCTCTGGCAGACAGACCTGCTGGGTGATAAATAAGGAGCAGGGTGAGGGCTGATTTGCATATAGCTGGGTCCAAAATGAGGTGACATACAGATGAAAAGAGCGATGGGCTGGAGTGCTACACCAAGCCATTGCTACCGTTTACACTTATTGTAAGCAGGCTACCATTACCTTTTGTGTGTTGTGGGGGGGGCTCGAGTTTTTGAAAGTAGCCCCGGGGAGGTGATAGTGGCTGTATTGATGAGTGACTGCATGTATGAGTGACTGTATGGATGAGGGAGTGGATGTGTGTATAGACCTAGGAATTGGTGAGTGGGTTTGTAGTAACTGGTATTGGTGTGTCTATGGTTTCGAGAATGGCAGTCTGTATTTTAGAGTGGGTGTATCAAAGGTTATATTAGGCTGTGAGAAGGTGCATCAGATTATAACGTGGATGATGTCATCAGTGATGTCATCAGTGATGTCATTTCAGATGTCATCAGTGATGTCACTGACTATGTCATGAGTGATGTAATATGTGATGTCATCAGCAGTGCATTGCGGGGGCGCGAGTTATAGTTAGCTCAACTAACTATAACGGCCGAATTTCTCTGGTTTTGTACGAGTGAAATGTCCAACTAACCATAACGTCCCTGAAACCTGTGGTTTTTTCAGTGAATATATATATATATATACTTGAAGATGGAGGATCACAAGAAAACAACAGCCAGCCAGGGCAAAAATCTGGATCCCAAAGGATACAATGAGTCACAAAGAAATAAAATATCCAAGAAAGAAGTGACTCAAACAGATAGATTCACCAAAGAACAAAAATATATTTCAACTACAACGTTTCAGCTTCCGCCTTCCTCAGGTAGTACAAGATGGTTTGCTCAGTGGCTGCACAGATGACACAGCTGAATTTTCAAAAAGCATCATGAGTGAAGATTCTATTTGGAATGTGGAATCAATGCAGTCCTGAGAGCTCTTGAGATATGCAGTAATCAGGTTGTATTATCAGTAATGTTCAGTCCATCTGGATGCAGTGATTTTAAACGGTACATCCAGAAGTTTTCTCTGGAGTCCAGTAGTTCTTCCTTTGAGACATGTTCCACGGGGAAAATCTTCAAATCTGATAGTAAATGATCCACAAGGTTAAAATGATTGGCTACAGGCTGGTCAATTTTCTTATTAATTATTGCCGATTTGTGGTTCCTGAATCGTGTACGGAGGTCATTCACTGTTTGGCCTACATATTGTTTTTTACAGCTTTGCCGTTGGCACTGAATCACATAAATAATGCATGTTGAGCGACATGTAAGATGCTGTCTTATTCCATAGGTCCTTCTTGTAACAGAACTAGTTACTGATGATGTTTGTAAAAGGTATTCACACGTGATGCACCTTTTAGAGTCACAGCAATGAACCCCTGCATTTGTTACAACTTGCTTGAGTTCAGCTCTCACAATAAGAGATCGTAAATTTGGAGCTCTGCGGTAAGCAATGACTGGCGGTTTTGGAAAAACCTTTTGCAATTTTTCACAAGTAGACAGTAAGGGAAATGTTTTTTGCATTATATTTCTGTAGTTGGGAGCTGATGGATGATAGTCAACCACAAATGGAGTTCTGTCACTTTTGTTTCTGCCGTTGGTATTCCAAATAAGTGCTTCTCTGGGTAACTGCAAAGACTTGTCAATTTGTTGCTGTATGATATGCAGAGGATAGCCTCGTCTTTAAATAATGTAGCAAGCTCCTGTAGATGGTCTTTACAGGTTTCCTCATTGCTGCAGATGCGTCTTATTCTGAGTGCTTGGCTGTAGATGATGCTCAGTTTAGTGTGGTGTGGGTGACATGAAGTCCAGTTTAGATACAAATGAGCATCTGTAGGCTTGTGGTACAGATCAGTTGTAATTTTTGTTCTTGAATGGTGAGTAGCACATCCAGAAAAGGGAGATGATGCTTCTGTTTAGTATTGCTGCTGGTAAATTTGATGGTAGGATGGATATTGTTGATATAAGCTGTAAATTGTTCCAATGCTCTACTTCCTGCATTCCATATTATAAATATGTCATCAATGTATCTTAGCCATACCAGTGGTTTGATGCTATAAGTAGCAAGTATACAGTTCTCTAGTTTGCCCATGAAGATATTTGCATAGGATGGAGCCATCCGAGTGCCCATGGAAGTCCCTTGTATCTGCAGATAGTGTTTACCATTGAATGTAAAATTGTTGGATTTAAGGATAACTCTTGCAAAGTTGGTAAGCACATTTGTTGATGGCTTTTTCACAGTTCTTTTATTAAGAGCTTCAGATAATGCCATAAGCCCATCCTCATGTGGTATATTGGTGTATAATGATGTAACATCAAATGTAGCCAGAAGAGTATCATCATCAAATGTGTAGGTTTGGTTTAATTTTTCAATAATCTGAAGGAAGTGACTGGTATCTTTAACAAATGATGGAAGTTCCTGTACAATGGGCTGGAGGTGCAGGTCGACAAATAAAGATAGTCTCTCAGTAGCTGTGTCATTGCCAGAGATGATGGGACGGCCAGGATTGTTCATTTTGTGAATTTTGGGAAGCATATAAAATCTCCCAGGTCTTGGTTTGGGATGAACAAGTATATCTGCTGTTGTTTCATCAATGAGGTTTAAGCTCTTGTACCTTACAACCATGTTCTTAATTTCTTTGTTTAAGTCTTCTGTGGGATCAGTTTCTAAAGGTTTGTAAGTGTTGGTATCCATTAGTTGTCTCATTCCTTCCTCAATATAATCACTTACTTTCAAGGCAACCACTGCACCACCTTTGTCTGCCGGTTTTATAATGACATCCATTCTCTGTTGAAGGAGGTGGAGAGCTTTTCTCTCTTCTCGGGTAATGTTATCAAAAATCCTCTTAGGTGTTGATTCCTTGATGAGTTTGTTGATGGATAAAATGTATGTATCAAGAACAGGATTTCTACCACATTGAGGAGTCCATGATTTGGGATGGCGGAACTTCTTAAATGGATCTGGAAGGTAGCTTGGCAGACCAACATTAGAATTATTGTAAAAGTATTCTGCAAGTCTGCATCTTCTCTCGAAGGTTTTTAGGTCTCTCATCATGTTGGCCATATTATGGTCCTTCGGTACAGGACAGAAATAGAGGCCTTTGCTCAAGAGGTTCAATTCACCTGGTGATAGGAGCCCTCCAGTCAAGTCAATAACTGGGTCGGATGTCTGGAAGGGTTGTAGCTGGCTGATGCTATGCAGCTTTTTTGTCTTATAAATCTTCTGTTTTTTTATGCTGTTTACTCACAGGGCTTACACTGACAAGAAAATCTCCAAAAACAGAATGATTTAGAAAGTGGTGAGTTGGAAGAGGAGGTATATGAAATCTTAACATATCTCTTTTTAGTTTTGCAGATTTAATTTCAATAGCATTCCTGGCAGTCATCTTTTTTACTACTGCAACCCTCTGTAGTATGTGTGCCACTTCAGAGTCACTTTTTGTGTTCTTTAAAAGTTCCAGTTCTTTTTGTAGCTTGGCTTTAAGCATTTGCATTTTTTGAATGGTTACTTTAATAGATGCCAATAGTAGGGCCATTGATGAGTTATGCAGTAAAATATTCCATGTAGCTGACCATTCACAACTAGTTAGTTTAAAAGGTGGCTTAGACTTAACCAAAAAACAATATGTAGGCCAAACAGTGAATGACCTCCGTACACGATTCAGGAACCACAAATCGGCAATAATTAATAAGAAAATTGACCAGCCTGTAGCCAATCATTTTAACCTTGTGGATCATTTACTATCAGATTTGAAGATTTTCCCCGTGGAACATGTCTCAAAGGAAGAACTACTGGACTCCAGAGAAAACTTCTGGATGTACCGTTTAAAATCACTGCATCCAGATGGACTGAACATTACTGATAATACAACCTGATTACTACATATCTCAAGAGCTCTCAGGACTGCATTGATTCCACATTCCAAATAGAATCTTCACTCATGATGCTTTTTGAAAATTCAGCTGTGTCATCTGTGCAGCCACTGAGCAAACCATCTTGTACTACCTGAGGAAGGCGGAAGCTGAAACGTTGTAGTTGAAATATATTTTTGTTCTTTGGTGAATCTATCTGTTTGAGTCACTTCTTTCTTATATATATATATATATATATATATATATATATATATATATATATATATATATATATATATATCACACCATACTCCTCCTCGATTCGCCTGTTTCCTGTGCGCAAAGGAAGAGCGCGGACCACCAGAATTTGTCACACTGCAATGTTTATTAAAACTCCCAAATTATTGCAGCAGCCATGACGCGTTTCGTCCCTCGCCGAGGACTTGATCACATGACGCGCTCTTAGCTCAGACAGTTTTTTATATACCATTAGCTTTTTTTTCTTTTTTACTCCAACTTGACTTGTAATTAAAGTGACCAGTGCATTTAAACAGTCAGGAAACATATAAAGAGGTATTGCCAAACTCCAAAGGCTCACCTTAGCAAACTGTATACAACATGTATTGATCCATGTTAATGTAGCCTTTTTGTTATAAACTCAATGTTACCAGTACCTAATATTCATGAATAAATAAATACATTTCTAAATAGCAAGTCATGTAAAATATATAAATAAATAAATAAATAAATAAATATATAAATATATACATCAATTACAATGAATACATGAATAGAAATGTTATGCTTTCAGGTTATGTCATATCCCAGTTTAAATACCTAAAATCACTCATAAAAATATGGACTGGTTCAGGTAAAGCTAATAAACACATTTTTTCCTCCTCTTTTAAATAACGGCATCATGCCCTTTATTTGTTATCTTTCATTGTCCCTGCTGTTTCTATGTGCAAAAATGCATTAAAAAAGTGACATGTGCTATGCAAACAACTCTGTGCAAACTGTGCTAAACTAAATAATTTAAAAAGATTTAAGGGCGGGATGGGCGGCTTATTTATGCTATCTAGAAGAATCTAAAAGATCTAAATAAACATATATATGTATATACAATAAACTTTTCATAATCACATGGTTAAATTCATAGGTATAAAAAAAAAAATTCCTATTTACAATTAAGATTTGAAATTTTTTTGGGAAATTTTATTAATTGCATAGACTGCCGTGTAATTCTTCCGTGGCATTCAACCCCTTTGGGTGTTTGGTGTCAAGATTTAAAATATATTGCATTTCCAATTTGCGAAGTGCCTTCTCTCGATCACCACCCCTTTTGTTGATTGGGATAGAATCTATAAAATAGTATTTAAGATCCTTGGGGGTGCCCGCATGGGTTTCATGGAAATGGCGGGCCACCGGGTATGCTTGATCATTATTTTTAATAGCCCTTATGTGCTGGAGCACCCTTTTATGCCCCTGTAGGATGGTACTTCCTACGTATTTTAATTTGCAAGGGCACTCCAGCACATAGACCACATGATCGGTTTTGCAGTTTAACGCTTTGTCTATGGTTTTTTCTTCGCCGCCAAATGGAGTCGTGTAACTAGTCATAGTTACCCCATACTGGCAAGCCTTACAAATTTTACACCTATAGAATCCCAATCTTTGGGATAACCATGTGCTTTTTACTGGTGGGCTACACGGGTCATTTTTGACTAAGACATCTTTCATCGATTTACCCCTGCAGTATGTAATTGCATGTTGTTTGGGGACTGTGGCACCAATTACAGGATCTTGTCGGATCAGATGCCAATTTTTCTTAATTATGTTCCTCACTGCACCTTCATGTTGGTTGTATTTTAGAATGAACCTGAATTTGTCGGGTGTATCAATAGTCTCCTTCTCAGTTGATTTAGGTTTGAGAAGGGACACCCTAGATTCCTGATTACTTTTCTTGAGGGCAGTTTCTAGACATTGTTTACTGTAACCGCTCTCTCTGAATCTAGTTATACATTCACCTTGAGCTTTATATAGGTCCTTATCATTGCTACAAATACGTTTTAAACGCAACAGCTCGCCATATGGTATACTTTGTAACAGGTGCCCAGGATGGGCACTACTGGCATGCAAAATGGCATTGCCGGCTGTCGGTTTTCTATGGAGTCGTGTTTCAAGTTTGTCATTCTCAACATATACCTCAACGTCCAAAAAATACACAGTGGTATTGCTGATGCAAGCAGTAAAGTGTAAATTAAGCTGGTTCTTATTGATTTGAGCAATGAATTTTTCTGCTTCTGATCGTGTACCCAGCCAGACCAAGAACAGGTCATCAATGAACCTCCAACACACCTTTACGTTCTTGGTCATAGCCTCAATGTGTTCCTTCATGAGAACCAGCTCCTCCCACCAGCCCATGTGGAGACATGCATAGCTGGGGGAGAAGCTGGCTCCCATGGCCACACCCCTTGCCTGCTGAAAATAAGCATTTTGGAACATGAAAATATTGTTGGTTAGACAACATTCCACCATATTAATTAGCATATTGGTATGTTCAGCATATTCGGGACCCCTTCGTGCTAGATAGTATTGTAAGGCTCTAAGGCCATCCTTGTGCCTAATCGACGTGTACAGTGAGGTCACATCAAGTGTGATGAGTAGATAATGATCACACCATTTAAAATCAAGCATTTTTCCTAAAAAGTCCCCTGTGTCCTTAATGTATGATGCCAATTTTTGGACATATTCCTGGAGGAAGAAGTCAATATATATTGATGTTTTTTCAAAAACACTGTTCCTGGCGGAGATAATCGGCCTGCCTGGTGGCTTACTGGCATGTTTGTGGATCTTAGGGATGAAATATAATATTGGTGTCACCGGATTGTCGTTCCTCAAATATTTGTATTCATCCGTAGATATCAAACCTGTGTTTTTCCAGGCCGCCAATTTCATGTTGTATGTCCCATATACTGCATTCAAAGTTTGTCTGTTGCTGCGGCAGTAGCAGGTGTTGTCATTCAATTGACTCATTGCCTCATTGATGTAGTCATCTCTTTTCCATAAAACTACATTTCCGCCCTTGTCGGCGCTCCTGACTACTATTTCACTGTTGTTTTTTAGTTTCGTCATGAGTTGATGGTACTGTAGTTCCCTTTTGTTCTTTTTATTTTTATTTTTGCTTGTACTCAAGATTTTGCGGTTGAGATTTTTTAAGCCACTCACGACTTGTTCTTGGAATACATCAATTGTGTCCTTCAACATCATGGGATAGAAGGTAGACGGCGGCTTGAATGGTGTTTGTCCTGATTTGTATATATTGGTAGGAGACCTAGATGTATTTGAATTTAAGCACAAAGTCTCACCTTCATTCATCAGATCATATAACACATCGACCAACTGATTGTCAGCGTCATTGTTGACTGTTCCCGCCGCTTCATCCCCTTGTGTCTGGGTATCGCTGCCCTAATTGGTTTTATATAGGGCACCAGTTATCGGCCACTTTGATTGCATGAAGTACTTTTGTAGTTTCAGCTTTCTGAAACTTTTGTATACATCTACTCGAGTGGCTGCGTAATTAAAAGCACTTTCAGGGCAATAGGAGAGCCCCAGAGCCAAAAGTTGTTCCTCTGCTTTATTTAGAACAGTGTCCGTTAAATTAATGACTGTTCTGTTCTCGGCCACTGAGGTTTTTGGTGTTATTTCTGCCAATATTTCTTCTGTTGGCGTTTTGGCTGCCTGTTGTTGCTTCCGTCGTCTGCTCGCCTTGCGCCTCTCCCTGCGTTTTCTGCTTCTGCCATGCCCTGATTGCCTGGTTGTTTTCTCGGGCACAGGGACTGAAGACGTTCTCGGCATAAAAAATCTACCTCTTCAGTTAATGAAAATTTCCTAGCGGATTGCTGCCTTGCTTTTCTGCGAGTTTCTGTCTCCGGTTCACTTTCTGCTGCCGAACTAGCATCAGATGCTGATGTTAAATCTGACTGCAAGTTAGTCATGGTTGCTCCTTGAGTGTTATTCTGCAATGAACCCACTTTGTCTGCTTTAAGGGTGTCGAATTTCCGTGCAAAAGTGAACACCCGTCCACATTCGTAATCGCATCGGTCTCGGTGAAATTTGGAACCTTTTCGTTCTCTTATTATATCTTCCTCCTTCTTTAGTCTCTTTTTCATTTCATTTCTTATTTTTTCTAGTTCCTCTGTTTGGCCCATATCATCAAGTTCTTTATTGATTCTGTCGATTTCCTCTGATAGTCTGGCACAGTCTTTTTCGGCATATTTAACTAAGATGAACAAAAGCCTGCGTGACGAGTCTAAATTAGTTTCCGCCCATTCTTTCATCATCTCACGATCGGGCGCCTCATAGCTTGGGGCAAGTAAAATCCTCAAACCTCTCGGTACTCGTCCCACGTCGATGTACCGCTGCAGGGATTTGGCTTTCCACCATTTCTTTTGTTCTGTGCGCATCGCTTTTTCTAGCTGTTTACTTTTATCTTTAATGCCGGGATTTCTTGAGCTAGTTGATGGATTGTGGGTAGTTGAGTCCATGCTGGGTGCCGACTCATCGTTAAACATAGCCGCTGCCGCCTCCTTCCTCTCTTTCAGCGCGTCGGCTGCCATTATCCGTTTGGGAGTTGTATGTGAACTGTGCAATTTAATCGGCTGGGGAATTTAAGTTGCAAGCTAGTGCCCACTTATTCCTCGTTGTCGACTTTTTGACTCTGATCCCAACTTGGAGTTGTTCTATGGGGCTCCCCCACCTACCCCTCACTACCAGTTCAGCGCTCAACGCGTCCACCGACCCGCACTCGCCTACCTGGACAGTGATGGAGTGGTGGGTTTCTGCTCCTGTGCTTTTCTCCTCCGTTGGGGGGCTGGTACGCCGCTAATCCTCCCGGATTCGCTGTAAAGCTCGTGCCCGAGCCGTTGCTCCTTTGTGGCAGGTAAGCCCAATTTTCAGAGGGGTCCGCGTTTGAAACTGGAGGAGTCGAAACCAGCTTCCAAATATCACACCATACTCCTCCTCGATTCGCCTGTTTCCTGTGCGCAAAGGAAGAGCGCGGACCACCAGAATTTGTCACACTGCAATGTTTATTAAAACTCCCAAATGATTGCAGCAGCCATGACGCGTTTCGTCCCTCGCCGGGGACTTGATCACATGACGCGCTCTTAGCTCAGACAGTTTTTTATATACCATTAGCTTTTTTTTCTTTTTTACTCCCACGTGACTTGTACTTAAAGTGACTAGTGCATTTTAACAGTCAGGAAACATATAAAGAGGTATTGCCAAATCCAAAGGCTCACCTTAGCAAACTGTATACAACATGTATTAATCCATGTTAATGCAGCCTTTTTGTTATAAACTCAATGTTACCAGTACCTAATATTCATGAATAAATAAATGTATAAATAGCAAGTCATGTAAAATATATAAATATATAAATAAATAAATATATAAATATATACATCAATTACAATGAATAGAAATGTTATGCTTGCAGGTTATGTCATATCCCAGTTTAAATACCTAAAATCACTCATAAAAATATGGACTGGTTCAGGTAAAGCTAATAAACACATTTTTTCCTCCTCTTTTAAATAACGGCATCATGCCCTTTATTTGTTATCTTTCATTGTCCCTGCTGTTTCTATGTGCAAAAATGCATTAAAAAAGTGACATGTGCTATGTAAACAACTCTGTGCAAACTGTGCTAAACTAAATAATTTAAAAAGATTTAAGGGCGGGATGGGCGGCTTATTTATGCTATTGAGGAAATCTAGAAGAATCTAAAAGATCTAAATAAACATATATATGTATATACAATAAACTTTTCATAATCACATGGTTAAATTCATAGGTATAAAAGAAAAAATTCCTATTTACAATTAAGATCTGAAAATGTTTTGAATTTTTTTTTTGAAATTTTATTAATCGTATAGACTGGCATGTAATTCTTCCGTGGCATTCAACCCCTTTGGGTGTTTGGTGTCAAGATTTAAAATATATTGCATTTCCAATTTGCGAAGTGCCTTCTCTCGATCACCACCCCTTTTGTTTATTGGGATAGAATCTATAAAATAGTATTTAAGATCCTTGGGGGTGCCCGCATGGGTTTCATGGAAATGGCGGGCCATTGGGTATGCTTGATCATTATTTTTAATAGCCCTTATGTGCTGGAGCACCCTTTTATGCCCCTGTAGGATGGTACTTCCTACGTATTTTAATTTGCAAGGGCACTCCAGCACATAGACCACATGATCGGTTTTGCAGTTTAACGCTTTGTCTATGGTTTTTTCTTCGCCGCCAAATGGAGTCGTGTAATTAGTCATAGTTACCCCATACTGGCAAGCCTTACAAATTTTACACCTATAGAATCCCAATCTTTGGGATAACTATGTGCTTTTTACTGGTGGGCTACACGGGTCATTTTTGACTAAGACATCTTTCATCGATTTACCCCTGCAGTATGTAATTGCAGGTTGTTTGGGGACTGTGGCACCAATTACAGGATCTTGTCGGATCAGATGCCAATTTTTCTTAATTATGTTCCTCACTGCACCTTCATGTTGGTTGTATTTTAGGATGAACCTGAATTTGTCGGGTGTATCAATAGTCTCCTTCTCAGTTGATTTATTATTATTATTATTTATTGATTTATAAAGCGCCAGAATCGACCCCCGAAGGGGTATCTCTGCGCTCAGGACGGGGCACTTGTGAAAGGAGCTATCTGCTGGAAATCAGGAACAGAAGAGAAAGGTCTTGAGCTGTTTCCTAAAGTGGGAATGTTCCGTGCACTGTCTGAGCTGACGGGAAGCTTGTTCCAATAACAGGGGCCTAAATAGGAAAGAGACTTCCCACCTTGTCTGGACCGTTTGATTCTAGGCACTGCAAGGAAGGATTTAGATCCTGAACGAAGAGACCGCCGAGGTGTATAGGGAATAAATTTATCTGCAAGATAGCTAGGGCCAGAATTAGACAAGGCCTTGTGTATGGTGCAACAAATCTTAAACTGTACTCGTTCCCATATTGGGAGCCAGTGGAGCTGAAAGAGCAGAGGCCGGGAGGCTGTCCTGGGCGGGGCGTTCAGGATCAGACGTGCCGCCGTGTTCTGGACAACCTGCAATCTGTTAAGAGCAGCCTCATTAGCGGACAACAATAGGCTTTTACAGTAATCCAGGCGACTTAAAATAAGCGCCTGGGTTAGCGTCTTCCTGGATGAATCAGGAAGCAAGGGAACGATGCGACGCAGTAGGCCCAACACGTGAAACGAGGAGCCAGCTGTCTGTGCGGCATGCTCCTTCATGGTGAGGGTCTGCTCCAGGCGAACACCCAAGTTTTTTACACAAGACTTGGGGGCAGGGGTGGTGCCCAAATCTGTGGGCCACCAATCAGGGGTCCACAGAAGTTGAGCCTCCCCAAAAAGCATAATCTCCGTCTTTCCCACATTGCACTGAAGAAAGTTGCTCCTCATCCACTGTGAGATGTTTCTCATTCCCAGAGAGAAAGCAGCCTGTACTGAAGGAGTGAATTTTGCGAATGGAAAAAGCAGCTGGGTGTCGTCAGCATAGGAGACGGGGATAAACCCGCTACTCCTTAACAGATTGGCCAAGGGAGCCACATAGATGTTAAACAAAGTCGGGCTCAAACAAGAGCCCTGTGGTACTCCCTTGGACAGCTCTGATACAGCGGAACGATACGAACCAAGGTTAACCGCCTGTGAGCGGAATGAGAGAAAACTCGTCAGCCACTGTAAAGCCAAATCTCTAAGTCCGATCTCTTCCAGTCTCCTGAGCAAAATCTTATGGGAAACCATGTCGAACGCGGCGGATAGGTCCAACAGCACCAGAATCATGGAATGGCCTCTATCTAGGGTCATCCTGATGTTATCGGTGACCACTAGTAGGGCCGATTCTGTGCTGTATTTAGGGCGAAAGCCTGATTGAGAAGAATCAAGACTACCCGTCCGTTCGACGTAGTTGGAGAGATGGATGTTAATATGTTTCTCCAATAGCTTGCCCAGGAACGGTAGGAGGGAGATGGGATGGAGATTGGAGAACTCAGTTAGCGGGGCCTTGGTGTTCTTTCGGTTTCGGTTCTTTAGGTTTGAGAAAGGACACCCTAGATTCCTGATTACTTTTCTTGAGGGCAGTTTCTAGACATTGTTTACTGTAACCTCTCTCTCTGAATCTAGTTATACATTCACCTTGAGCTTTATATAGGTCCTTATCATTGCTACAAATACGTTTTAAACGCAACAGCTCGCCATATGGTATACTTTGTACCAGGTGCCCAGGATGGGCACTACTGGCATGCAAAATGGCATTGCCGGCTGTCGGTTTTCTATGGAGTCGTGTTTCAAGTTTGTCATTCTCAACATATACCTCAACGTCCAAAAAATACACAGTGGTATTGCTGATGCAAGCAGTAAAGTGTAAATTAAGCTGGTTCTTATTGATTTGAGCAATGAATTTTTCTGCTTCTGATCGTGTACCCCGCCAGACCAAGAACAGGTCATCAATGAACCTCCACCACACCTTTACGTTCTTGGTCATAGCCTCAATGTGTTCCTGCATGAGAACCAGCTCCTCCCACCAGCCCATGTAGAGACATGCATAGCTGGGGGAGAAGCTGGCTCCCAAGGCCACACCCCTTGCCTGCTGGAAATAAGCATTTTGGAACATGAAAATATTGTTGGTTAGACAACATTCCACCATATTAATTAGCATATTGGTATGTTCAGCATATTCGGGACCCCTTCGTGCTAGATAGTATTGTAAGGCTCTAAGGCCATCCTTGTGCCTAATCGACGTGTACAGTGAGGTCACATCAAGTGTGATGAGTAGATAATCATCACACCATTTAAAATCAAGCATTTTTCCTAAAAAGTCCCCAGTGTCCTTAATGTATGATGCCAATTTTTGGACATATTCCTGGAGGAAGAAGTCAATATATATTGATGTTTTTTCAAAAACACTGTTCCTGGCGGAGATGATCGGCCTGCCTGGTGGCTTACTGGCATGTTTGTGGATCTTAGGGATGAAATATAATATTGGTGTCACCGGATTGTCGTTCCTCAAATATTTGTATTCATCCGTAGATATCAAACCTGTGTTTTTCCAGGCCGCCAATTTCATGTTGTATATCCCATATACTGCATTCAAAGTTTGTCTGTTGCTGCGGCAGTAGCAGGTTTTGTCATTCAATTGACTCATTGCCTCATTGATGTAGTCATCTCTTTTCCATAAAACTACATATCCGTCCTTGTCGGCGCTCCTGACGACTATTTCACTTTTGTTTTTTAGTTTCGTCATGAGTTGATGGTACTGTAGTTCCCTTTTGTTCTTTTTATTTTTATTTTTGCTTGTACTCAAGATTTTGCGGTTGAGATTTTTTAAGCCACTCACGACTTGTTCTTGGAATACATCAATTGTGTCCTTTAACATCATGGGATAGAAGGTAGACGGCGGCTTGAATGGTGTTTGTCCTGATTTGTATATATTGGTAGGAGACCTAGATGTATTTGAATTTAAGCACAAAGTCTCACCTTCATTCATCAGATCATATAACACATCGACCAACTGATTGTCAGCGTCATTGTTGACTGTTCCCGCCGCTTCATCCCCTTGTGTCTGGGTATCGCTGCCCTCATTGGTTTTATATAGGGCACCAGTTATCGGCCACTTTGATTGCATGAAGTACTTTTGTAGTTTCAGCTTTCTGACACTTTTGTATACATCTACTCGAGTGCCTGCGTAATTAAAAGCACTTTCAGGGCAATAGGAGAGCCCCAGAGCCAAAAGTTGTTCCTCTGCTTTATTTAGAACAGAGTCCGTTAAATTAATGACTGTTCTGTTCTCGGCCACTGAGGTTTTTGGTGTTATTTCCGCCAATATTTCTTCTGTTGGCGTTTTGGCTGCCTGTTGTTGCTTCCGTCGTCTGCTTGCCTTGCGCCTCTCCCTGCGTTTTCTGCTTCTGCCATGCCCTGATTGCCCGGTTGTTTTCTCGGGCGCAGGGACTGAAGACGTTCTCGGCATAAAAAATCTACCTCTTCAGTTAATGAAAATTTCCTAGCGGATTGCTGCCTTGCTTTTCTGCGAGTTTCTGTCTCCGGTTCACTTTCTGCTGCCGAACTAGCATCAGATGCTGATGTTAAATCTGACTGCAAGTTAGTCATGGTTGCTCCTTGAGTGTTATTCTGCAATGAACCCACTTTGTCTGCTTTAAGGGTGTCGAATTTCCGTGCAAAAGTGAACACCCGTCCACATTCGTAATCGCATCGGTCTCGGTGAAATTTGAAAGCTTTTCGTTCTCTTATTATATCTTCCTCCTTCTTTAGTCTCTTTTTCATTTCATTTCTTATTTTTTCTAGTTCCTCTGTTTGGCCCATATCCTCAAGTTCTTTATTGATTCTGTCGATTTTCTCCGATAGTCTGGCACAGTCTTTTTCGGCATATTTAACTAAGATGAACATTTACTCACCTACACAGTTATACACACACCACCTCACTTATTTATACAGATATTAACACATACTAACTCTCTTATACAATCACTGACACGCACACACTCCTCCATACAGCCACTCTCACAATCACTCACTCTCACATATAATCATTTATATACTCCAACACTCACATATACTGCCTTTCACATATGTAGTTACTCACACATGTACCACTGAGACATCCATTCACTCACCAACACAGCCATACACACACTCACCCACCCAGACAGCCCCTCACAGATGCACTCTTGAACCCATACACCCAGTGAATCACCCACTCACATATCCATGCAGGGAGTCACACACACCCCACCCACCCAGACACTCAGGCACCCATACAGATGCTCAGACAACCAATCAAAAACCCATATAGACACTCATGTAGCTACTCACCAACCCAAGCAGCCACTTACACACCAACTGACAGACTGATACAGACATTCATACAGATTAGTCAGTCGCACATGTATTAGTAAGACATGTTTAATCACTCACTTATACAGTCAGTCATGCACCTATTAAATCATCCATTCAGACACTCATACACCCACTCATTCTTCAATACACCTATTTAAACACTCAGTCACTGGATGATGTCATCAGTGATGTCATTTCAGATGTCATCAGTGATGTCACTGACTATGTCATGAGTGATGTAATATGTGATGTCATCAGCAGTGCATTGCGGGGGCGCGAGTTATAGTTAGCTCAACTAACTATAACGGCTGAATTTCTCTGGTTTTGTACGAGTGAAATGTCCAACTAACTATAACGTCCCTGAAACCTGTGGTTATATATATGAAAATCCTCGCTTCCTTCAATCTCTCCTCCGAGACAAACGAGAGTGGACCCAGGTTCAGTGCATAATTTTGTAATTTTTATTCACGCACAAACGATTCCGCCATAACGCGTTTCGGCAGTTACCTGCCTTGATCACATGACAACGTTGTGTGCTTTGGTCGCCCTATTTAAAGTGACAGTGCACAATAGCCAATTCATGGATATAGAAAAAATACTCATGTTTACAATATACAATGCCTGCTCAAATGCACAATATAAATAGTATAAATACATTTATAAAAGTCACTTGATTGCATATAAAATGTTGCATAAAATTGTAAATTTTAACCTTTGATACAGATTAATACCTTATCAATTGGCCCGTTCAATGTTTTGCATAAATGCTTTAAACTGTCAACATATCAATCCATGTTTCATTGGCTAACTTAAACCCTCTAAAGTGCAATAACGTACTGTGTACCTCCTATCTTCTATAAGTGCAATACATCTAAAGTGCTAAAAAAGTTTTTAAACAACCATGTTCAATATCAGCAGCATCCATTCACGATCTAATATCTCATTTTTAAATGTGTGATACTCTGATAATACAAATAAAGTGCAAAGAAGCATGTGCAAAATGGGGCAAAAAAGTGCAATAATAACTGTTCCAATCCGAAAAACAATTGATTCCCACAATTGTAGCCATAAACATATAAATATGAAATAAATAAATACATATAAATATGGATATAAATACAATTAAATTGTCTAAAATTGGATAAAATCTATCAAAGTTAAAAATAATCCATTTTTATCAGAAACTACCTATCAATTTTCATTGGTTTTAAAGTGCATATTTAGTTCAAGACAAAATAAATTATCTAAAACCTTTTATACACCAGGATTGAATGAAATAAGATTTACAAAATAAGGAATTCGGTCATAGTGCAGCCTAGTAATAACTATTTTGGAAGGTGAGCCAGATCAAAACATTATATTCAGTTGTATAAATGTTCTTGCCATTATATCACTATCATATGTAGGAGTAATTGTGTCCATAGTTATATATATATAGACACATTTCATTCACTGAAAAAACCAAAGGTTATAGTGACGTTACAGTTAGGCTCAGATTTCACTTTTACAAAACCAGTGAAATTCAGCAGTTATAGTTACGGGAGCAAACTATAACTTACTTCCCTGCAATGCACTGCTTATGACCTCACATATTACATCACTTATGACGTGGTCAGTGAAATCATAGCTAAAAAGTGATAGTTAGGTGACAGAATGAAACAATAACTCATTTTAAGAACCCCCGAAACCACTGAAATACGCTAGTTATAGTTTAATCATATAACTATATTTTGTGCACCCATCCTGCACTGTTTTTCTTTTTTTTTTAAATTATATTTATTAAATTTTAAAGACAGGAAATAAAAGACAGCAACATTCACATCACAACAGTAAATACACGTCATCAAATAAACATTCCATTTTCTCACGTCCTGGGCTCAGGGGGATCAGTACCTCTCTCCCTCCTCCCCCATCCAACCCTCTTTCAGCAGATCTTCCAGTGACTAAGTCCTCTGTAGGTTCACACGTCTCTCTGTTCCTCCACATTAGTGGAATTCCCCAATGCACTTAAGGAAGTGTTTGACGATGACTGTCCTTCCCGTAATAGTCAATAGGATGTTCTCCAACCGTCCTTGATTTTATCAAACTTTCTCGCGTACCCTCTCCCTTCATAAGTCACTCTTTCCACCTCCATATACAAGTTCATACTGGACAGCCATGTCTGTTAGGTTGGGGCCTGCTGTCGTCCCCAAATTTTGGCATTGTCCTTTTTTGCCACTAAGATTACTGAATGATAGCTTAGTCAGAGTAAGATCCCCATCACTTGGTACACCCAGTAAAATGTATTGAGTTGTGAATAGTATACTTTCTTATACTATTGCTTCCAGTTCCCTGGTTATGATGCTGCAATATCGACCAATCACTGGGCATTCCCAAATTGTAACCCTAGCTATATTATATTTGGAGCAATTTGTGTCCAGGGCTTTATCCATCTTAAGGAGTCACCTACTATTATAATAAATGCTACACAGAATTTTCAGTTGGAAGAATTTTAGGCTAGACTGAATCACCACTTCTATACGGTGCATCAAAGCCGGCTCCCAATCAATGCCCTCAATGAGGTCAATGTTTATTCCCCAGGATTGTCTAAGTTTAATTGAGTCTTGTTTGTTATGGTGTGGTAGCTTTGTGAAACTGCCTTCCTGTTAATCTCCTCTTCAAGCATCTGACTTTCTAAAGGGTTACTATACAGGACCTCCCCCCATTTTATCCCCTTTGCCCTTAGTGGCTGATGCAGTTGTATGTATTTATATCTCTGAGTCGGTTGGACTTCATGCTGACTTTGAAGCACTTCAAAGGCTTTAAGCCCCTCGAGGTCACCACCTCTCGCACTGTGGAAATGCTGATATCATCTGACAATTTCTTCACTTCTTTCAACATCTGACCTTTCCACTGTAAAGTGTGCTAAGTTATTATTAGAACATTGGAATGTGGAGCACTCCATTGAATACAATGGAGTGCTCCGTGGTTCTACGGCCGGTAAAGGCCCGCAGAGCAACATTCCAATGTTGCTTTTGTTGAACAAAGGCCTCTCGGAGCTCGAGGGGATTTAAACCCCCTCGGCTCCGAGAGGCCTTTGTTTTATTTGTTAGAACATTCTGCCCTCTAGTGGCAGAATGTTCTAATAGCTTTTAGCCCTTCGTAGCTGGGCTATACCGGCTATTAAAGTCCTGCTCCCTTGCTAAAGGCCCTCGCCTTCGGCTCGGGCCTTTAACGCTGGAGCGGGCCTTTAATAGCCGGTATAGCCCACTACGGCGGGCTATAAGGCTATATTGTGTGCCATTCAATTAATTTTGTGGCTCATCCCAGGAGTCTAAAATTATCCGCGTGGGCTCCAGAAGTTGTCCCTTATGAGACTTCCCATATAAATAATTAGTCTGGGTCATCTCTTAGTGCAAGCCCAATTCATTAATAACTTGGAGCTGTGACACCCACCAATAAACCCTCACATCCAGGAGGGCAATGCCTCCATTAATATCGTTCTTCGAAAACTGTTTAATGCTAGCTGCAGTGTGTCCCTGTATCAGGTGAGGAATTCTAATAGTCTTATTAATTCTGGGTGTTGTATACCACATATAAGAGCTTAGGTAAGGTCACCATTTTAAATAGCGCTGCTCTCCCCATGAGGGACAGCAGAAGCCCCCTCCACCTCGGTTTGGAAATCTTGCAGGACTACTTTTAAGTTTTTGCTCAGGAACTGGGACTTGTTTGTCGTAATCTGTATTCCCAGTAATCACATCTCATCTCTTGAAACTTGAAAATTATAATATGTATCTTCCATCTGCTCCCAGGACCCTAGTGCGTACAGAACCAACTCAGCCCGGTTTATTAGATATCCAGTGTATTTCTCAAAGGAGTGAAAGACAGGGTGGACCACAGGAACGGGCATTTCTGGGAATGTAAGGCATAGGAAAACGCCATCAGCATATAACAAAGTTTCTCAAATTGTCCCATAATGGCTGGAAATCCTATAACATCTTCACTAAGTCTGACCCAGCACTCTATGGGCCCTACACACATGGTGAAGAGAGGGACAGAAAGTAGGAATCCTTGCCTAGTCCCCTGCCCTAGAGGGAAGGAATCAGACAGTACTCCATTTACCCTTACAGCGGCTGTTGGTTTTGTGTATAACAGTGATACCTGCCTAATGAATTTGGGCCCAAACCCAAATGATTTTAATGTTTGAAGGAGAAAGGCCCAATTTATGGAGTCAGTGCTTTGTTCGCATCCAGACACAGTATGGCCAGAGGTTTTTGTGTATTTCTCAACTCATCCAGCTAGTTACGCAATCTTCTTAGGTTTAATCTAGTTGCCCTCCATGGCCTAAACCCAGTTTGGTCTCTGCTGCTCCAGTGCCGATTACTCCAACCAAGCAAGTAGCCAGAAATTTGGCTAGTAACTTTCTCTGTGTTAAGTGAAACAGGTCTATATGCCATAAAGATGTCTGGGTTCATCCAGCTTAGGTACTGGGAAAGGTCAGGGGGAACACCTCCTCCTCTCAAGCGGCATTACATGTTTAATATGTGGGTCCCAACCGTCATGCACTGTTTATGACCTCACATATTACATCACTCATGACATGCTAAATGACATCACTTATGACGCCATCCCTTGGTTGCGAGTGTGTTATAGGCATTGTGGACCGCAAGTAATTCAACAAGCTACACCCGGGCCCAATTTTCTGTCACCAATCAACTGATAATTGACATAACCTTATGCAAGCATCCAACCTGATCCCTTTAGCACACAAACTTTAGTGCATAGGAGATTGGAGGTAGGGCTTTGCCTCTGACTAATTTGATATATATATATTTTTAAGTTTAATAGTTTTATTTATTTGAACTTTTTTTGGCTTGAAACTTGCTGTTTTTATTATATAATTTTTGTTAACAATGATGAACTTTTTAGACTTTATTATTTTTCTTTTTTTGTAATTAAACTTTTTTTTATTTCTAATGTTTTTATATACATATTTCTATTGGCGATTCAACCGGTCCTGCATAGCTTATGTAAAAACATTTTTGTCTCACCAGAATGCACGTCCTGCATACATTGTTTGCGGAATGTTGTAAATTACTGCATATTTCCATCATCATCTTATTTCCGCAATACTTCAGGTGGTGTAGTTTCAACTTCTTCCTCTGCTCCCTGCTATTTTCTTTGTACTTCTGTGCGAGCAATCTGGTTGGGGTAGGGCCCGCAGGTGCTTCCGTATGCCACTTGTACCCATAGAGTACTGCCCAGGTTGGCCCTTGTGCAGCTCACATGATTGCACAAGATGCAAGTTACATTTTCGGCGTTGATTTGTTTTTGGAGTGGGTGCCGGGGGGCTGTAGGTGGCTGCTGCTGTGAAGTGTGTCCTGAAGCCAGGATGCATATATATTCTCTGGACTGCAATCTCTCTCTGCAAAATAGCAATGTGTAAAGGGCGATTAGGAAATTCCTTCGTGCTTATTTTTGAAGCCTCCAGGATTTTGTTTTTAAGTAGTGCACCCTGTATTGCCAATCATATGGCTACTTCTATTTTTTTTATGTCCCATTGATAGTATAGGACTCCAATGGCACCCATAGAGAGAATGATAGAGTGCCACATTACTCTCGTGAGGCCTTTACCTCCTTTTCTAGACCCCATGGTACCAAAAAAATACAATAGGACCCAGAAGTTAACTAAAGTTAAGTTTAATGTGAAGAGGTTATTTTTTTCAAGTTTGAGCCTGGAGGTTTCCAAACAGGCCCAAATAAGTGAGAGATTTTGAAGTTTTTATTAAAATGACTGCAGTATCGATGGCTCACAGTAAAAGTACATCTGAATGGTTACTTGACTGTACTCATGTAATCTGTAGTTGCTCTAACCCCATTTCCTGCATTAGCGATTTGGCTATCACGTGGTTCAAATTGTGTGCCTTCTGTCCTATTTTTTGGTCTTATCTCGGTTTTGGCGGCTAGACCAAAAATAACCTGTGCAATGGAATCAGGAGGTGGCCACTCTGAACAACAAGACCCTGAAGATGTGGAGGGGGGAAAGCAGAGGCCCTCCCTCATCAATAATTTGGGAATTCTTAACAATTCCACCCAGCAAGAAGATGGCATCTGCGAAGAAAGCCACTTGCAAAATCTGCTTCCAAAAGTTCAGCAGACTAACAGGGAAAAAGTACTTTGTTAGTACTTCCAAAGGTGCATAAGCAGCTCAACGCATGGCATTTCCACCAGTTCAATGCTGCTAAGAGTGGAGGGCAAGAACAGTAGGACGCATCTACATCTGGCACTATCCTCCAACACATGATGCCTCGTAGAGGTGGGTACACTTCCCCTGGATGTGCTTGCAACCCATCTGCAGGACTCTGAACTGTGCTTTGGCAGAAGTGGACTCCATTGTCTTCACTGTGGCAAAGTTATTTCTGCCAGTGAGCAGGAAACCATTGCTTGGGAGAACCGAATGGTAGCTCATCAGGCCATTTGCAAAAAGTGTTTCCTTTTCTAATTTCTCTTTTTAAGTTCGGACACCCTGTTTTGGGGATATTGTTATTTACTCTCCACAAAATCAAAAGTTACAATAAAAACTAAAAATAGCTTTATAGAAAATAAAATGGAATTCTTTTTAGAACCGCTTTTGTTTTAAAATTAGACAAAATTGTTTCTCATGTCCATTACTGTAGAATGTCTTGTTGTGGTGTATATTACTATGCACTAGAACTAGTAATGTTATATTTGCAAAAAGGGGGTCGCAATATGGGTACCGAGTTTTTGCATATAAATTGTATTTTGTGAACCAACCTATATAATAATATATTGGTTCACAAAATACTGGATCGTAGTGGCTCGCAATCCCACATTCTTCTTCAAAATTCATGATAGGTTTCACATTGCAACCTACTACGATTTGCTGCAATCGCACTTTTCTTTTTTAGTGCTGCAGTACTACTTTGGTTCTATGAGTACTGCAATAGTTCCGTGGTACCCCACGGCTCCTCGCTGGGTCCTTTGGTAGTACAGCAACTGGAGACAGACAGTATTTTTTTTAAATTTAAAACACTGGGGGTCCCTATTGTCCCTTTCCTCACATTGGCCGGGGGGGGGGAGAGGGGGGTCAGGGTGTACCCCCCCCCATATACTTTTTTTTCAGGACTTAGGGACAGTTCCCGAGTCGTGAGGTAGAGCAAAGAAGTCGGAAGGCCAATAGCCAGCCGGATGTGGAAAGGTGTTACTATCTTTGTCAGAACTGTAGTTTGATTTTTCAGCACCAGTTTGTCTGGAAAGAATGTCTTGAAAGGCTGCTGGCATGAGAGTGTCTGCAGTTCACTTACGAGATGAGCTGACATGATCGTGACCAGAAAGGTCATTTTCGGGTTCAAGACACGTAGTAGACAATTGTTTGTCTCAAATGGGGTACACATTAAAACAAGCATTTGCAATGTAATAGGTCTCGCATTCACACGAGTTTGAGCTATTGGCATTGTAAATGACAATGCCTTTTATTTATGTTTTGGGTTTTAAAACATAAATAAAAGGCATTGTCATTT
Organism: Calotriton arnoldi; assembly: GCA_963921515.1. NCBI lineage: Eukaryota > Metazoa > Chordata > Amphibia > Caudata > Salamandridae > Calotriton > Calotriton arnoldi. Next base: position 1,488,295 of record CAWUFW010002053.1, read on the forward strand.
ACAATACTAATAGCTTAAACTCTCGCAAATGCAAGACCTATTGCGATGCAATGAAGGGCCTTCTCGACCGCTTGTTAGATTGTAAATATCAGAGAAAGAGACCGGCCTGCGACGTCTTCAAAGTAGTGATAAATAGTGCCGTGAAGAAGATGTGTAAGTGTTGTAAATTACAGAGACACAAAGTTTGAAGTGAGAGTTACATATGATCCGAGCTATAAACACTAACAAAGCACTCCAACACCTTTTGCTCTGTGATTACACTGTTGTGGCTCAGAAGGAAGAGCGGGGGGGGCTATTTCCTGCCCTCTCCGTGATTTGAGTGTGCAGTGTGGCATTGGGTAATGTAATTGCTGTCTTTGGCCTAAGAAAAAAACACTCCAGCTGTAGTAGGGCCCTGGCTTCACCTCCTGGTGCAGGGCGGGTTGTGCTTTATGGCAGACATGGAGGGAGGGAGGGAGGGATGGATAGATGGTCTCGACTGCAGCTCCGGCCTCGTACACTGCCCCTGTTATTACTAATGAGCGAGAGGCGCTGAGGTGGTGGTATTGGTGGTGGTGGTATTGGTGGTGGTGGTGGTGGTATTGGTGGAATTGGTAGTGGTGGCATTGGTGGTATCGGTGGTGGTGGTATCGGTGGTGGTGGTGTCGGTGGTGGTAGTATTGGTGGTGGTTGTATTGGTGGTGGTAGAGGTATTGGTGGTGGTACTGGTATTGGTGGTGGTATTGGTGGTATTGGTGGTGGTATTGCTATTGGTGGTGGTATTGGTGGTGGTGGTACTGGTATTGGTGGTACAGGTATTGGTGGTGGTATTGGGGGCATTGGTTGTGGTGGTATTGATGGTGGTGGTAGTATTGGTGGTGGTTGTATTGGTGGTGGTACGGGTGGTGGTTGTATTGGTGGTGGTACTGGTGGTGGTATTGGTGGTGGTGGTATTGGTAGTAGTGGTATTGGTGGTGGTATTAGTTTTGGGGGTGGAATTGGTGGTGGTATTGGTGGTGGTGGAATTGGTGGTGGTATTGATGGTGGCGGTATTGGTGGTATTGGTGGTGATGGTGTTAGTGGTGGTGATGGTATTGGTGGTGGTGATGGTATTGGTGGTGGTATTGGTGGTGGTGGTGGTATTGGTGGTATTAGTGATGGTATTGGTGGTGGTAGTGGTATTGGTAGTGGTGGTATTGGTGGTATTGGTGGTGGTGGTATTGATATTTGCAGTGGCATTGGTGGTGGTGGTATTAGTGGTGGTGGTGGTATTGGTGGTGGAGGTGGTGGTATTTGTGGTGGTTGTATTGGTGGTGGTGGTATTGGTGGTGGTATTGGTGGTGGCATTGGTAGTGGCATTGGTAGTGGTGGTATTGGTGGTGGCGTATTGGTAGTGGTGGTATTGGTGGTGGTGGTGGTGGTATTGGTGGTGGTGGTATTGGCATTCGTGATTGTGGTATTGGTGGTGGTGGTGGTGTTAATAAAACAGGCTTTTGAATACAACCCGTCAGGTGGCTTCATTGCAGATGACATGTAAAACAGATGTGCTGTTGTCAGCTTCAGCCCATTAGCACAGGATTATGTGCTACCCGGAATTCACATGACTTAATTCGCTAATCATTTCTAAATCTATTTTACTTGGGGGGTTGAAACAGACATGAGATAATGCCGGGTTAAAGTGATTGAAAGCAGGCGCCCGTGTTACGGGGGCGGCCGTGCTGCTTAAAAAAAACACAAGCGGTTTTAGCTGAAACAGCGCATGTCCGGCCTGCAGTAAGAGAAACTCAAAGTAAATAGTGCTTACAGACTAAATAACAGGTCCTGTCTAACAACCGAAGTAAAGGGGCCAGTCGCCATGGGAGGTTACAACTGAAGACAAGGCCGTACTAAGGAGGGACTAACAAGCCTATTAACGAATGCGAAGGCAGCATTTACAAAAGACAATTTTTTTTAAACAAATTTTATTACGTTTTTTAATTTAAACTGGTACATTGCTTCAGTACATGTCGTGTCACAAACAGGAACAACGTGCAGATGATCGTTTCCCAGATTGGGATGAGTTAGTTTTCAATAACTTTACATGTTTATCCTGTCGCACTGACAACCAGCATTTACAAAAGACAATGACGTAAGCCAATGAAAAATATGGGCGGAGCGTGGGCGCGGCTTCTCTCTCATACTCTACTACAGCAGTCTCGCAGAGCGAGCAGCGCATGCGTGCTGCCGCTAGGCTCGACCTAAAAAGTGAGAACCAAATTCAAGTCCCACTGTGGCATCACAAAGGGTTTCGGTGGAAACATGCTGTAAACCTTTAAGAAATCTCATCACAGTGGGTGATGTAAACAGAAGAAAAATTATCTGGCAACCTCAAAAAAGCAGAACGAGCTGCCAAATAGCCTTTGATAGTGCCCTATGCAAGTCATTGCTGGGCTAATGACAAAACAAACAACAACACTTCAGACATCTTAGTTTGTAGGGGGGTCGATGTAAATAGTGCTGCACCAAGCCACAAACCTGTCCCAGCCCTCGGCGTATACCGATTTAGTATATGGGGACCTGGCTGCCAGAATCACATTAACATCTTCAGGAAGAGATCAAAAGAAACTAGCTGCCATAGTTCAATCTCCACGCATGGACGAGCAGAGTCCAGAGGCCCGGGTACAGGACGCTGCCCTGATGTTGCAACAGTAAATTCTCTCAAAGCAGCAGCATGAACAGAGGACAGATGCTAATTCCCAGAAGTTCTGGATAACAAACCCACCTGACCCAATCCAGAGCCACCAGAATGACTTCGGCCTGGTCGTCTTGGTCTTCTTCAGAGCAAGAGGGGTAAAGGTGGGAAGGCATATAGAGGCCCCAAGTTCCACTCTAGGAGGAATGCATCTCCAAGATAGAGCCTTGTTGGGAAGTCTAGTGCACATAAATGCTGACATTACGTGTTCTCGGCAAACACAAAGAGATCAAGCCAGGATTTTCTTCATTGCTGGAAAACGCCCTGCACCACCTCCGGGTGTAACTGCCATTTGTAATAGGCTAGGCGTTGGCGACTGAGTTAGTCTGCCCTGGCGTTTAGAGATCCAGTCAGGCGGTACACTACCAGAGAAATGCCCTGGGGAGTCAGCCAGTCCAGAGGTGCAGAGCCTTCCTTCAAAGAACCCAAGCTTCCACTCCGCTCTGCATGTTGCAGTACCACATGGCAGTAGCGTTTTCCATGAGAAGCTATACTAGCCTCCACCGGATGACTGGTAGAAAGGCCTTTCATGCTAAGTAGATCACCCGCAAGTCCAACTCCAACAGACTGATGTAGAGGCACGTCTCAGCCAGAGACCAGTGTCTTCTAATCTCCCCCTCCCTCTGATGGCCTCCCCAGCCCAGTTTTGATGCATCAGTCAGCTCTGGGTGGCATTGAGAGAGGGGTCTACCACTGGCCCAATCGTGTTCTAGCAGCCACCACTGCTAGTCTTTTGCTCTCTCCTACAAAACCAGGATGGAATCCAATAGGTTCCCCCGGTGCTGTGCCCAGAGGTCCAATTGCATAGCCCGCGTGTGGTCAACTAGCAGGAGGCCGGAGGCCAACAATCCTAGCAGCCTCAATGCTATCCTCACTAAGATCCAGGTCAGAAGCTGAAACATCGGAATCATAGCCTGAATGTCCTGGATTCTCCACTCTGTGGGAAGGCACAAAACTGCACTGTATCCAGGCTAGCTCTGAATGAGAGCATCTGCGAAGGAGTCAGGTGTGACTTCCGCACATTGTTAGTGAATCCATAGTACTTTAGGAGGTTCACTGTATCTAGTGGTGGTCTACTACTGCCTGGGGCCTGCCTTTACCACCCAGTTGTCAATGTATGCAAAGAATGGTACACCTGGCATTTGAAGACATGCTGCGACCATTGCCATCACCTTTGCGATCACCCAAGGGGCACTGGTAAGCCAAAGGGGTGCACCACAAACTGAAAATGTTCTTGGCCCACTGTGAACTGCTGGTAACGACTGTGGGCATGCAGGATGGTAATATGGAAATTGGGCCAACAAGCACTTGTGCCCTGCGAAACCACCATCCAATCTCCGGGATCCAGGGCAGACCAGAACTAGGCCAGCATGAATTTCTCCTTCTGCAGGGAAGCATTGAGAGGATGGAGATCTAAAATGGAATGGAGGCCTCTGTTCTTCTTTGGCACAAGAAAGTAGTGGAAGTAACACCCAGTTCCTACTTCCAAGGCCAGAAACCTCTCTGTTAGACCTGTCAGCCCTAGGGTGGTCTTGCCCGTTTTTTTTTCTCCCTGTTGCGCCTCATTTTTGCCACCGTATTTTTACTGGACCTAGGTCTCCGGGCGCCTTGCCACTGCTAGCCAGTGCTGAGGTGCAGGTGCTCTCTCACTCAAGATGGCTGCCACAGGCCCCTGCTACTGCAGAGGGGCCTTACACGCATACACACTAGTAGCCAGGGTCAGGCTGGGACATAGGGATACAGTATCCATTCCATCCCCGCCTCTGGGCCACATAGCCAGACATGTGGAAGGTTCCAGAACCTTCCGGGCTGTGGGAGGAGTTATGTTTTGCCGCCTTTGGGAGGGTCACCTGACCTAGGGGTATAAAAGGCTTGGAGGGAAATCTTTTAGTCAGTTGGGGCACCACTGATCCTGGGAGAACCTCTGCCGGAGTACAGGCTTTAGGGCCTAGGGGGGAGACCTACACTACTGCTGCTGACAAGGCTTAGGCCCTGCTGTAGTAAGTTAGCTGAGGAACGCCCACCACCCACTGACCTTGCCCAGTGTGAGGGGACCCAGGGAACCACCTTCAGCGTGCTGGGAAGAACATCAAGCACTCCCAGAACCACCAACTCATTCCCCTCATAAGAAGAAACTTCTGACAAGAAACTTTTGACAAGAAACTTATAATAAGAAACTTCTGACAAGAAACTCCTGACAAGAAACTCCTAAGAAGCAACCAATCTGAAACAGCCGCAAGAAACCTTAATCTGGGGAGGCCTGACCGTCCAGCAAGGCCTGAAACCTAAACTGCCACACTGGGGATCACCAGGTAAAGCGCCGTGCCCTGAAGCGCTAGACCTTCACCCCCTATCAACTCCTGCCTGCTGCTGGGCTGCCCCCAAGAACCTTTCCAGTCAGCCCTGCCCACAGGCTGCTGGTGCGCCCGCGTTCTGTCTCCACGAGGGAGAAACTGCCCCCCCTCAGGTCACTGACCTCGTGAGGGAATCACCGCCGCGGCCGCCGCCGCGTGAGGAGAAGTGCTGCTGTGAGGGAAGCCCTCCTCGAGGCCGTGTGGTGAGGTGCGCCGTCCGCGCCCTCACCGAAGGAAGCTCCGTGGTGAGGGAGGCCCCTCGAGTGGATGTGGTGAGGTGCGCCGTCCGCGCCCTCACTGAAGCCTCTAAATTTCCCCCAAGACATCACCGCCGGGCCCGGGGCCCCACCGCCGCAGTCGCGGCCGAAGAAATCACCGCCGCAGCCCAAGGGGGCCGCGTGAAGAAACCGCGGCCTAGCGCGATCCGCGAGGCCTCCAGGCCCCGCCGACGCCGTTGCTGGGCAACCGGGGACGCCGGCCGCGCCCCCGGGAAGGCCGCGCAGCGATTGGGCGCCGGCTCCCGCCACGCCCCCCTGCGCCGACGGAGGACGAGGAAGAGCTCCGGCCCTGCAGAGGGAGACGGGGAGCCGGCCGGAGAGGACTGCCGGCTCCCGCTCCCCTTCCCGAGCTCCCGCTCCCCTTCCCTAAAGCCTGCATCCACTCACCTGATCCCGGGGGCCGGAGGAGGGTGATACCGGCCCCCGCAACGTCCCTGAAGCCCGCAAAGCCACTTCCTTGATCCCGGGGGCCGGAGGAGGGTGATACCGGCCCCCGCAACGACCCGTAATTCCGGCCAGAAGGCCGAGGTACCCCAACCGGGCCCCGCCCTCCAGAACACGGGCCGGGCCTGGACATTGCCAGTTGCTAGGAAGCGCGACCAACGACCACGCATCAGGTGAGCCCAGGAGGCCCCTAGGGCCCACAGAAACGCCACTGGGGGCCGGGGGCCACATTAACCCTTAGAGAAACCTGTGTAACTTTCCCCATGAGGCGAGGCCCCGGAGAGGAGTGGGCCTAGCCTGGAATTAACCCCTGAGGGACACAGAAGCCCCAGAATACAGGACATGTTGAGGGGTTCCCCACATTGTTTATTCATTTAATGCTGATGCCTATTGTAATTACTGCCTAGGCCTATGCTTATAACTGCAAAGTCTTTACCTAAGGGGGAAAGTGATTAATTGAATTGAGCTGAAGTGTACACCGCCAAGAGTTGAAGTGTTTTATGTTACAGGTGTACTGGAGTTGCGACGCCCACTGTACTGAATGTGGGTGCGCCTAGATTAATGCAGGCCTATTGAAATGGAACGTGAAAAGCCTTCTTTTAAGTAATTGAATATGCTTGAAGTGAACTGCATGTTTAGGCCCATGTTTTATTAATGCACCTTGTGATCATTATTGGTGCTACGTTTAGGAGATGATTCCTGCGGCCTCTTAGTGGCCTACAATGTTGATGAGCTATGATGCTTTATTAAGAATGTGCACCAGTTGAGTAATGCAATGATTTTAAATGTAGATCTGAATTAATCTGCCTCATCTGATGCTACCTTGATTTATATATAAAAGATCTTGATTTTAAATACACAAGCCTGGTGTGGTGTCATGTTATTGCGTTCGCATTCCTGAGTCAAAGTAAGAGTGTGCTGCACAACTGCCTTACACATTGCCTTCGCGTGCTTTCCCACCTCGCGCCATGCTACCGTGGCGGACTCGGTAAACCCGGTTCCAACACTCTCTATGGCTCCTTAAGGCCAAAAGGGCATGCACTTACTGCTGCAAAATGGACAGATTTTCCTCCTTAAGCTGTGTTGATGGGTTTGGCAGGTACGGCGAGGTAGAATGAAATGTTAGGGCAGAGCCCCCGCTTAACAAGTTGGAGGACCAATGCAATCCAAAGTAATGTCTTGTCACCATTGGAGAAAATGTCTGATCCTACCTCCTACAGGGTGGGTGGGTGACGAAAAGGACACACTAAAGTGGTTTTGCGACTGTGGTTGCCAGAGGGGTGGAAGACTAACTGTACATTGTCCATAATTACCTGAATGTTGTCTCTAGGTACTGACGCCCAGCTATGAAATTACTGATAAGGATGTTGTGCCGATGGCAGGGTGTAGTGTTGGTAGTATTGGAAACCCCTAGCGTAACTGCTGAGTAAATTGCACAATAGGGGCAGAAAGCTCCAGGGAACATGCTGTAGCATGACTCTCCTAAAAGCATTCCAGGGCAGAGTCTGCTTTCTCACTAAAAACGCGAGAGCCGTCAAATGGCATGTAGCCCATAGATTTCATCCAGTTGTGGTGCTGAAGTACCACAGTTGTGTCTACTGATGTCAGAAGTGATAAATGGAGCCACATATAAGCACCACCAATGCATGAGCATGTTTCTAGGCTGTCAGTGGCCCCAGACACAGAGCCCAACAGCAAATTGGCTTTGACCAGTGTGCAGATCTGTAAACTTGGGACCTTATTAGATGGAAAAAGAGCCCAGTTCACTGAACGGGGAGGTGGAAGGGTGGGAGACGATCTGCGGTTAAATAGAGGATCTACCAGAAAGGCCTTTATCGAAAGTAAATAAATCATTCTTCGGATAGATACTTCAAACCACAGATTCCTCACCTTTTGAGTAGTCAGCAAAGCAGTACCTCCCATTTATTTTATTTTTGGAGTTTTATATAGCGCTGGCTAGACCCAGAGGTATCAGAGCATTTTACATAGGTGAGAACGTGAATAGTTGCACAGTTAACATAAAAGTAGATACAAACATCAATGTCCAACATTTGAGAAGTGCAGCGGAGCAAGGGATAAACACAGGCAAACGCAGCAAGGAGCAGAGGGGGATCGGGAGCCAGGCAGAAGGCAGTAGGAATAAGATTCAAGTCCAGCAGACCGGAACCCACCAGGCCACGCCCGGGGCCAGTCCATCCCACCGGGCCCGAAGCAAAGGCAGACCAATATGAGTTTGGTGTAAAATCCACAGGAGGGTTGTGGAGGCGGCACAGCAATGCAGCGGGACGGTTTCGCTCACCGAGCCGAAGACAAGCAGACCACCGAGAGGCCATCAGATGAGGTGAAAATGGCCGCCTCGAACCCACCATCTCCACCGACAGGAAGCAGACAAACGGCGATGGGGGAGCAAGAGTAAGTTTTTGTAGTCCAGCGCTAGGCAAAGACCAAGCCGCCGAAAACAACACCCAGGAAGAGGCAGGCTGCAAGCGGTGACTCCCGTCGAAAACCTCCCACCTCCAGGATGGAGGGCTCCGTCAGTGATCGCCAGTCCCAAAAAAACCTCGGCCATTCAAAAGTAGGGAGGAGACCCCTAAGACCCCAAACGACTCACCCGTGGAGGAAAAGCTGACCCGACTCCTGGACCACAAGAGGGGCCGCCAGGGGGGTGAGAGGGCTGAAGACTGGAACCCAATGCTCTCTCCCCACTCCGACCGGGGGAAATCATCTCAGGGACCACGGCAGCCGCAGCGGGAAGACGTGAAAGGCCGCCGCCTGGAAGGAAATCCAAGTGAATAATTGCCAGTGAGAAGAAGTCGTGGCGGGATGCAGAGCGATAGTGGCCGAGACCGGATGGTAGGCGAGAGCCAAGGGATTATAACCCAAAGGGTGATCCCGAGCCCGTCTCCTCTTAGCTGCAATTGAGCAGCTCAACCGGGCAATCGGCCATTATACTGGGAATCTGCTGGCTGAGTTAGTTCTTGTTGTTGTGGAAGGCTGCCTCAATTTCGGCGATCGCATCATCCTGGAGAATCTCAGCAAATAATAGCCTTCAAATCCCTGGGGTGGAGGAGGATCAAAAGGGGGCATATTCCAGAATTTTTGCCAAAAGGCGATCCCTCGCCCGGGAGCTCCCGGACAGAGCTACTATCCGCCGGCCATCTTGGGTTCTCTGACCGCATGTGGAGGAGAATCTGTGAACTTGTTCAAACCAAAAAATACTGCAGAATCGAGCGGGCAAAGTGCCCATTTTGACGGACCTGGCTATCCAGACAGTAGTGCTTCGTGAACACGTAGAGTGGCGTGTGACGCCCATGTAGCAGCCTGGAAAATGTCTAGAACAAGCACTCCATGTGCCAAAACAGTGGTAGTAGCCTTGGCTCTGGTGAAATGAGCCAACAAGCCTTCTGGGGGTTGCTACTTGGACAGAGCATAGCAGATTTTAATGCAGAGCATGATCCAACATGAAATGGTCCTGTTTTGCTCTGCATTGCCTTTTTTCGCCCCAGCAAATCCAAAGAAGAGCTGATCAGCTACACAATATTCCCTGGTGAGATCGATATAAAAGCTACAAGCTCTTTTAGGATCTAACCAACAAAGTCTCTACTCCTCTTTAGAGAGGTGAGGCGGAGCAAAGAACATCAGGAGGGTAATACTTTGGCAGACATGAAAAGGAGTCACTCCTTTCGGAAGAAAGGAGGCTTGGGTTCTCAGAACTAGTTTATCTGGAAAGAATGTGGTGTATGGCAGGTTAATAAAGAGAGCTTGTAGCTTGTTCACCAGCCGCACCGATGTTCTCTCTTGAGGGAGAAAAGCTGCAATGGACAGCTATAGAGCAGATCAAAGGGAGTTCACATTAGGAATGTGAGGAGCAAGTTGAGGGCCCACTGAGGCATAATGAAAGTAGAGGGTGGACACACGTTACAAACTTCTCAAAAAATGCATCACAATGGGTGATTTAAAGAAAGAGCTGATCTGGCAACTGCAGGAAAGCCGAAAGAGCAGACATGTAGGCTTTAACACAAAAAGCAACACTTCGGAAAGTTTGGCTTGAAGTGGGTCAATCGGCTGAGTAGTGCACCAAGCTACAGACTTGTACCAACAGCAGGCATATACCGATTTGGGGGAGAGACGCCTAGCTGCCAAGATGACATCAACAACTTCAGGAGGAAGGTCGAATGCAGTCCACTACTGCCGCTCAAACTCCAAGCATGGAGGTGGAGGTTGCTCAGCCTCGGGTGCAGAACCCTGCCCTGTTGCTGCAACAGAAGATCCTCCCGGAATGGCAGTCTGATCAGAGGATAGATGCTTAGGCCCGGGAGTTCTGGATGCTACTCTCCTTGCCCAGTCTGGTACCACTAGGATGATTTGGGCCTGGTCATTCCTGATTTCCTTCAGAAGTGGGACAGGAGAGGTAGAGGTGGAAAAGCGTACAGAAGTCCTGAGCTCTACACTAGGCAGACTCCATCTCAGAGAACACCTGAAAGGCCCTGGTGAAGCCACAGGGGAGCACAGCGAACGAAAAAGTGCTTCCGGTCCACCGTGAACCGCAGATAGCGCCTGTTGGCCTGCAGGACAGGAATGTGAAAAAAGCATCCTGCAAGTCTAATGCTACCATACAGGCTCTGGGGTAGACAAGACGTGGGCAAGAGTGAGCATCTTGAATTTGTCCTTCTGCAGAAAGACATTGAGAGGGCGAAGGTTGAAGTTAGGAGGGAGGCCCTCAACCTTCTTTGGCCCCAGAAAGTAGCATAAGTAGCAACCAGTGCCTCCTTCTGATGCCTGCACCTTTTCCATGGTTCCTTTAGCCAAAAGGGCCTGCACTTCCCACTGCAAGAGGGACAATTTTTCCCCTGTCAGCCATTCTGACGGTGGTTGAAGATGCAGCAAGGTGACAAGAAATGGTAGACTGTAACCCCATGGAACAATTTGCAAAACTCACTTGTCTGAAGTGATTGCCAGCCACGCTGACAGAAAACGCCAGATTGTGTCTCTTACAGGGTGCCTTTGCCTTGAAGGGTGCACTAAAGAGGTTTGGTAGCTGGCTGTGCGGTGGATTGTGCAGCTTGGTGCCCATGTTAACCAGGTTGCGAAGGGTCTGCGGAGTCTGCTGGGTTGGCTGTATAGGTTACTGTCAATATGGAAAGCCTCTACGATAGCCATGTAGAGGACAATGCTGCTGATGTGATGGGGAAGACGAGCCCAAGGAGCACATGCTGCTGCCCTACTATTCTTGAAGTGCTCGAGGGCCCACAGCTGTATTTTCAGAAAAAAGATGAGATCCATCAAAGGGCATGTTCATCAAGACAGATTGGACATCCCAGAGAAGCCAGCGGATCTGATCCAGGAGTGTCTCTGGAAGACCAAACTAGGTGCCTATTGCATGGCCAAGGCAATCTGTATGGTACAGCCAACAGCAAATTGTAAATTTTGTCGCATCACAGCTATCTTGAATGGCTTATATAAGGGTGGACATAGACCACCCGGCACTACAGGTAGAACATGAGCGACAAAGTCCCAAAAGGTATGGGTATAATGCTCCAGTAGGCAGCTGCCATTGACTGAAAATAATGGCAAGCTGGTGGAAGAGAACCCACGCTTTCCAAATGTTTCGACGTGCTTAGATTCTCTATCTGGTGGAGTGGTAGAGAAGGTATTGGTGTTATATTCAGCTTGTGGAGGCCTGTAAAATAATGCTTCCCTGTGTCGGCTGTTTCAGCTGGGGGATGGTGTCATTCTATCTGCCTAATAACTGGTGGTCTGGAAGAAGGCATTGCCTAAGCCCCAAGAAGAGTCAGTGTGAGGGCTTTAATTGGCAGAATGGGTTCAGTACTAGTTTGCCCTGGCTGAAGTACCTTAGTGAGGATGTTTGTATTCACCTACATGGTGGGCAACTGGCAGTCAAAAACGTCAGCCACCCTTTGCATCACCATTGCAAATGAGGCACTTTCTTTTTTAGCAGAGCCAGGTGCAGAAACCAGCCTAGTGTCTGGCGAAGTGTACAGGCCACTGGCCTCTCGAAGATCCTTATAACAGTTGTCATCGATTATAGGGGTGTGCAAACTCATCCCCCGCATCATAAACAATATTATTGGAGTCTGATCCGAATACAGTAGGGAGAACTGGGGCCCTTCAATGAGGTAGTGGCAAGGAATCACATTCTGATGGTTGGCTGAATGGCAGATGGATTAGGCCTCGGTTGAGGTCGAAGCTGCACAGACTCAGAGTCAGAAACCACTATGGGATGTTCTTCGTCATTTGGTGTCAATGGCATTGACGTCAATGCACCAGGCTCTAGCATGGGTCGGCCACCAAAATCAGATCTGGCACCGATGCCTGTGGAGGGCCTGTAGCAGTTCTAGAGTTTTCAGTTGGCGCAGAGTGTGGACCCACTGGTGGGGTCCCACGTGGAGGTCCTTGCAGTTGCTTGGGGTGCAAAGGTATGCCACAGGGAGCTGGAAGGGTGCTAAAGAGCCGCAGCATGGCCTTCACAGAATTCATTGATTTCCTGCGGTGTCGCCAATGGACCTGGGAAATTCAGGCAGTCTCGGAACAAGGGTTGGAATCGGCTCAGAACGGGAACAGCTTCAGGAATGAGACCGGGAGGCAAGTTGAGGCCTCCCTGTAGACACCTTCGCTAGTTTTCAAGAGTGGCAGGAGGGTCCCGAGTCCCACTTATGCTTTTTCTTTGACTTTCCCTGAATACTTCAACCGCGATGACAAACTGTGGCGGGAACTACTTCAGGAATGGGACCTTCCCTTCAACCAGTCACGGCGTGGAGTCTTGTGATATCTAGCAATGAAGAACTTCACTTCAGGGTCCCAGATAGCCTTTGAATGCATCAAGGAGCAGTCACTGCAGGCCTTGGAGTCGTGGTCTGACCCCTCACCCCCCACTCCAAGCACCAAAGGCAAACTTAACGGGGACCTGTCACAGACATTTATTTGTGACAGGTCCTACAAGATTTAGACCCTGTTGTTTTTGAGTGTGACATTTTCCTTTGCACAAAGGAAATTTTTTTTTTTTAAAGGTATGTTTATTGGCATTTTGATGTAATTAGTACACATACATACTTATAGCATTGTCTATATAAAGGAAAAAAAGAAGAAATGTTTAGACAGTCTTGGTATTACAAAAGTGTACAGTGGGAAGCAAAAGTATTGTGATATTTCCTCCAACATACATAAATACAATACAATATACATAGGGTTTTGGTGCAACAAAGAGGAAAAATGAATGATACTGCACCAGGTTCCACTCAAGCACAGAAGCATCTAGTCTCCGGATGTCACCCAGAAAGTCATACAAGTCACTTTGTTGTACATAATTCCCCCTCAACTGCTTACACATGTTTTAGCCAACCTGCTCATTCATTTGGCTCCAGGGGTGGTTGGACCGTTGTTGCCAGACCAAATATTTTCACAAATTGACAATTCAACAAAACCATTAAGGGTGTTTGTAGAGGCCTATAAGCTTAAATACAAAGAACAAAAAGAAACAATCAAAGCAGGCTATCTAGGGGGGACATCCACCCCTTCCGGGCATCATGAAGGAAAGAGATATTGGGCCATATGGTGGCCAGTAGGAGGGGTTGGGGGTACCGGGGAGTAGAGGGAGAAAGGCTCAGCCATTGTGGTAGATGCAAGTGAAAGACTGACATGGGGGGGGGGTGAGGAGAAAAGGAAGGAAGAGGGAGGATGAGGAAGGAGAAGCGAAGTAAAGGTAGGGGGAGGGTACAATCTCCCGTTTCCCACAATTGTGCCTCTGTGTGTAGGGGCATGTGGCCCTATAGTCATATTGCCACACATCCCTGCTAGTGCCCATCTTCCTCCTCATCAGTGTCGCCAAGGAGGTCAACTCGAGATCTTTTGGCTGGCACACCCTGTCCCTCCACATCATTCCATGCAGCCTCCTCTGGGTGTTCCCAAGTCTCTAGCACCTCCGCCCACAATCACGCTATTGGGCGTCTATGTATAACACGGGCCTCTTCCCTGATTAGAACTCTCTCTTCAGATCGAGCCCAGACTGTGACATCCTTCACCCAAGTCTCGATTGCCGGGCCTGTCCCAGATTTCCCCATCATTGCTATACATCTTTTGGCCAGGGCCAGATCTAGGAATTTAGTGCCCACTTTCTGCACCTGAGAACTGGCAAACAGCCCCTGCAGGAATGGCCTCTAAGGTGCAGGCAAGTGTGTGTCCCAGTGTTATATTGAGTATAAGTACCACCTTCTCCTAGAGTGGCCGCAAGTGAGGGCAACTCCAGGTCATGTGGCCAAAATCTGTGTCCAATAAAGTACAGCTGGGGTAGGGCTGTGGCTCCCTGCTGTTGTGTAGTCCCCACTAATCTGTAGGATCTGCGCTTTTGTTGGACAACAAACTTTGGGTGAGGTGCTCAGACTGTTTCTGAGCATCCCGCAGTATATGTTGGCCTAGAGACCAGCTACCTCACAGTGCCAACATAAGCCCCCCTAACCCTTACCAGGGAGCAAACAGTTTCTGGCAACCACTGAACATGACAACCCTGACCCCCTCAGTGATCATGGTTACAGATCAGAACCTTTCGCTCAGTCACTCATGCTTACTTGTGCTCAGAGAAATATACAGAGAATACACAGTGGGAAGTTTTCAGCATATTTATTAAACCAACATTATGTGCTGCGATAATCAGTCGACAGAAGCAGATGAAAGGGATTACAAGCACCAAAAGAGTAAATAGTAGATACATTTCTACCATGGTATTAAAACGGTGTATATATGCAGGGATATGATACAAGGCAGAAATCAGGTGTACTCCTACTATGCGAACCCTTCTCTGTGTGTACCTAGAGTGTGTGTGTAGGTGTGAAGCCAAGAATCTGCCCAAGAGACGATCCAACCCCATTACCTGGCGGGAGAGAATGTAGGCATCCGTCTTGGTCACAAACTGGACACCCCTCACGGAGATGTCAGAACGCTGCATGGTGAAGTCTCAGCATGCAGGGACCATCGGTGTCAGCTGAAGTGCCTCCTCTGCTAATCTTTCGGAATGCTCATTATTTATAATAGAAAGCATCCTTGTGATGTACGTATAGATTAGCAATGTTATGCATATGTTGATAGCCCTGTCGCCCCGTGGATGAACATAGAACGACATTTGTACATTGTGCGTAAAAAGGCCTTGTACATTGTGTTTGCGGCATCATGATAATGTTATGCAAAGCTAGATGTGTAAACAGAAGTAGTTTCAGAGAAATTAATCCAACATTGTCAGGCACGCTAATATGTGCAAAAGGTCACAGCAGAAATGTTATTGTACAAAATATGGACAATGTAAGAAAATATGCAGCTTCGATTACTTGGGCCTAACCGGGGCACATAACACTGCCAGAGTTGATCTGTATTCTGTGGGGTGTCAGATATGTCATGTGGACATAGTTAAACTGGGTGTACTTGAACCTCATGTTCCTAGAAATTCTCTTAGGATGAGCCAAGATCTTGCACCACTCAGTGTCTGTGAGGTCCAGCCCCAGTAGTGTCCCCCAACTTTCCCGGATCGCCACCAGTGGCTTCTGGACCACACCCGCCAATGACCTTTAGAACCATTTTACCAGGTGTCGCGTGGAACCCATGAACACCAGTAATTGTAGTACTGCATTCGTCTCAGGTTCATTCCGGCCGCCCGACCAGAGGTCCCTGAAGGATCTCACGAATGTTAAAAATTGACCTGGGTGTAAGTCATACTGGGCCATTAAATCTTCCAGCGGGATCAGCAGTCGCCCGCTGTTACTAGTCCAGCAGCCATCCAAGCCGCCAGTTGGGCATCTGTGAAAAAGGCAAGCAGATCGCTATGAGGGGGTCCTACCAGTGTCAACGCCGCGGCATAACGTGGAGTTCCCGCTGTCCTTTGTAGGCACCTTTTCCAGCATTTCAAGGCCAGGGCCAAAAATACACCCAGCTGGGGTATCTCTACTGCTGGGCATAGTAGTTTTGCCAGCAATGCACCCTGATGGTTGGCCAGTCCCACTGGGCCTAGTTTCTCCTGATGGGCTTCATCAAGCCACTGAGTGACCCACTGAATCTGCACAGCCAAGAAGTATAGTTCAAAATTCAGGGGCTCCCAAGCCTCCTTCCTCAGTGGGGCGCCTGAGAACCTCCAACGAAACCCTATGGCGGCTGCCATCCCATATCAATTCCCGAGTAGGGTATCTAACTGCAGGAACCCGGTATCTTGCCTGGGAGGTTAGTGAAATAATATAATAATCTTGGC
The DNA here is from genome assembly GCA_963921515.1 of Calotriton arnoldi. Classification (NCBI taxonomy): domain Eukaryota; kingdom Metazoa; phylum Chordata; class Amphibia; order Caudata; family Salamandridae; genus Calotriton; species Calotriton arnoldi. Next base: position 1,504,327 of record CAWUFW010002053.1, read on the forward strand.
AACATTACCATTTTGGACAGTGAGACCCGGACCATAATTGGCAATTTCAAGGATCACCAAAAGGGGACACAGGACTTAAGGGATCTAAGAGCGTTACCCAGGTTGCACTCCTGCAGATCCTCCATGGTGTGAAAAACACGAATACCCAGATACTAAATGGTCTAACAAAGGGAATAAATGTGTCTTGGAATTATTGACCCGGAGGCGGATGTTATGAGCACATTGCAGGTCACTGCTCGGTTACACACTCCAGTGACTTCCATCATTAATTGTCACGCATAGTGCTAGGTTATATTTCTGTAAGGGCAAGTAATAGCCTTTGCTGGAATCAATGTTTGTATGGAGTATGTCCTTCGTTAACCTCGTTAACTGCCATGGTTCCGAAAATATTTTGCATAACGGTTCCTCCTGTTCTCCATGTGAGCTTGATTGTATTAATGAGGTGCCATTTGTATCAGCGTCCATCAGAGAATGTTCCAGTGTCTCTGGGCAAATATGATAATGACTTCAACTTTTGAACTCTCAAGGACCTGTGTATTATTGGCTATTTAAATTTGCGCTGAAGAACGAGTAGCGCTTGACCGTCTCGATGTTGTAGTCACTCACCTGCTTCCAGTCTTCCTCTCACCGGTTCCCTGCACCACGCAGTCACCATTTGTCAGCCTCCTCAGGAGAGTCAAGTCCCGGCGCTCCTTATTCAGCTCGCACTGTGCTTTCCGCATGCCCTGTAATTCCTGTATTGAAAGAGCAGCTCAAAAGAGAAAACGTGGACATAGTTTCCCTTGCGTTTCCTTGTATCTGCAGTCAGGTAAAACAAACTTTGCTCATAGTGCGCAAGGACGCGAAGGTGTTGATTGAAAGGCGCAAGTGTATACCCACAATAGGACAGTGACTTCTGTATGGTATGCTTGGATATTGGGAAAATGTGTTCCATCATAGTAGTATCAGTGTAAAGGAGTGCACATTTGTGGAGATCATACTTCTTGTAATAGCAGCGCAACGGAAAGCTTGTCTAGGACTCCAAAGACTGCCTTTAAAAGAAAACTTTGGAGCTATTGTACAAGCATTTTTATTTATTTTATTTACAAAAGTTTTGTATAGCGCGAACAAGACCCCGAGGGGTATCAGAGCGCTTCACAGTAATGGGAGAGGTAACAAGGTAAAAAGGGAACATTGTAAGGCAATAGTAGAGGATAACAAGATAAGCTAATAAAATGTGCAAGGAAGCGCCCAAGAAATTTCTTGGTACAATAAGGTAGACAGTACTGGGTAATACAAGTTTTGAAGAAAACAGACTACCGATGGTTATTTACGGCAGGAACCTGTCCATTAGGAGTGTTTTTACTTCAGGTTTGAAAGCAGCTGTATAAGGAATTCTACGGATTTCCGGAGGGAGCGATGATTATTAGACTTAGATTATGGTATGAGGATATTCACAACAGAAGTTAAAGTGTCTATGCTGATGTATCACTTATGCTTTATCTGATTTGCTTTCTTCTTCTTCTTGCAAATCATTGGGTGATCATTGCTCTCTTCATGACTTATCATTAATCATTGGAGCACTGCTGTAATCTCATGTGTATGTTACAATCCTTAAGTGTATTGCTCTATATTTGAGATAGTGTACAAGTTGTTTAGTCACTTGATGGTAATTGTGTTCCACTCCTTACAGACCTGAGCTTCCCTCAATAACGAACTGCCCCTAGTCCGGCGGTCTCATACCCAGAAAAAACACTGCTCTGAGTCCAGAACTCCTGACGCAAAGACACAACACCAGCAAGGAAGCTGGTATTTCTCTTTTCTCATTCCAACCCCCCTTCCCCTTAGGAATTTTTTGGGAGAGAAGTGTTACCAGTTGCTGTCTCATTAGTTCCTACTGGGATTCTGTGAACAACTTTGCTCCATCGGAACTACCAGGTTTTCAGGTGAGTGGTTCACGACACCGGAAACAGTCGCAAAATTGGCCAGTATTGTCATTGCGGAAGAAGCTCCCATTGGACCATCATCCAGATAAAGCAGCTGATCGTCTGCTCTTCTCCCCACCGTCACCACAGAGCCCGCTCCATCCCTCAGGAAAAGCTCCACCAACGGAAAAATAGCCAAACAGGAGAGGGGTTAATGGACACCTATGCCTGGTGCCCTGATAGACATTGTATTGTGTGGAAATTATGTGGCCCGTTTTGACCCGTGCTATAGGGGCTGAGTATAGTGTCATAACCCAATTAAGCCAGGACTCTTGCCAGACCCATCCTGCGCATAACCTCAAAAAGGAAGCTCCATCTCACCGAGTCAAAGGCCTGTTCAAAGTCCACTGACATAATAGTAGCACAAGAGCAGAGCAATACATCCAGGTGATAGAGAGCGTGGTATAATCTACGGAGGCTTAGGGAGGTGCTCCGTTCCAGGATAAACCAGTTTTGGTCACTGTGTACTAGCGTCAGCATATGGGGGAGTAGTCTGAAGGCCAGGATCTTACTAAAGATTTTATAATCCATGGTTAATATGGATAAGGGGCGAAAGGCAGACGCGCGGACACCTGGGTCCTTGGACTTGGGAAGCAGAATCACGTGGTGTCTCTGGTGGACGCAGGCAGGGAACCCAGTCGCAGTGATTTGGCATACAAGGCATCCAGCTGGGGGGGGGGGGAGGAATCAAAGGTCTCAGCAAATGCAGCTTAGAACTCCGCCATTGGGATCCAGGGTTTTCCCAGATGCCATTTCTCTAACTGCAAATTTGATCTCCTGGACCGAGACCAACCCCGCCAGGGTTTCCCGGGCTCCAGCGTCCAATACACGCAACGGAGTTCGGTCCAGGAAGGCGGTCAGGGCCTCTGAGGCAAGGGGGTTACGTACACTTCTAGAGATATTCATAGTAATCCCGAAATGATGTATTAATCGCTTTGGCTGAGTAGAGTGGTGTGTAATCGCTTGCCAAGAGCTGTGTGATAGGGGCCTCCCTTGATTCAGGCCTGATGAGTCAGGCCAATATTCTGCCCGGCCTGCCTCTTCGTAATGTGCCCTAGCAACGTAGTCCTTATAGTCAAGGCAAAGTAGGCGCTCAAATACAGTACTGTATTGTTACCTGGCCTCCCACGGGTGTGCCTGTACGCCCTTGACTGACTCTAGGGCGTGATCCAGTTCATATAGCTTACCATCCAATAAGTGGAGCTCCACATTGAGCTCCCTCCTCACTCGCACCAACTGTCCCAGACAGTGGCCATGAACCCCTACTTTGAATCCTCCCATTCAATGAGTCCAGATTATGCGGTCCCTTGATTGTGAGCAAAATAGTCAGTGATAGCAGCACCTAAAGATTCCCAAAAGTACACGTCTTCCAGGGTCAGGGGGTTAAGCCGCCACGTGGGTATCTCCGAGTGATCCTCAACAGGACAGAGCTTCAGAAATAGTAGGCTATGGTCGGATAGTGTACGACCCAAGTAGTCCGTATATTGGCTAAGCCTGTTGGAGCATAAAAACATATCCAGCTGGGTATGCAGATTATAGATATGGGAGTAGTACGAGTAGTCTCGTGTCCGCCCATGCTGGACTCTCCGATGCCTCCCAGTGTCCCATCAAGTCTCTAAAACACTCAGATGTCTTATGTGCCAAAGCCCCGGGTGGGGGAGGTGGTGGGTTTTGAGAGGTCAAGTGTAACATTTGCCACACAATTAAGATCTCCTCCAAGTAGGCGGTCATCCGTTAAGAAAGGGTCCAGTTAAGCTGACATTTGGAGAAAGGCCACCTGGTCTTGATTTGGGGCATACACGCTCCCCAATGTGATATCTTTGCCTAAGAATTTACCCTTAATCAGGACATATAATCTCTCTTTGTCAATTGTTGAGTGAGCGAGTGCAAAGGGTAATCCATATAAGAGCTCCTCTGGCATATGCAGAGTAAGAGGTGGCAAACAACTGTCGTCTTCATCTACATCGCAATTGGTCAATCTCTTCCCCCCATAAGGTGAGTTTCTTGTAACATAATATAACCAAAGAAGACGGCCAAGAAATATGGAAAAAATGACTGTCTGACATAAAATGTCTGGCACCTCGAAGGTTTGTTAAGAAAACCCTCACACACCAACCTGGTTGGTGTCATGCTTCATCATCGGGTCCCAGCTGGGTAGCCGAATGCTACCCGGCTGTGCTACAACACCTGTTTACAGTGGAGCGGGTTTCAAGGTGAATGTGAGTGTGATGAAGTGAGTGAAATGTAAAAATACCTCCAGAATACTACCCGTTACTTTTATTCGTGGTAGTCTGGGATATAGTTAAAAAAGAGACATGAGAGTGGATAAGAAACTACTAATATTCTGCGTAGTTGGTTATATTATCCTTAGGTCGACATGTTTCAGCCCTTAACAAAAATATATACGGGCTTTCTTCAGGACCTCTCAAATAAATAAATGTGAGTGATGTGAAAAAGTGTGATAAAAATTATTACCACATGAGATGCATTTTTAACACGCATCGCTAAGGAGTGCTATTTATGCGGCAAGGACTGGCGATGTGTAGGTCCTTTTTAAAATGTAGAATACCTGTAAGGAAAAAGGCATAACACAAGACAGAATAAAAAGAGAAAGAAAAACATTAATTCCACTATTTATGATCATACTGGTCTTAATATACTGTGCTCACTCCGTGCACTCTATCAATATCGCCAGTACTGGTGGTAAGTATCTTGTGTTAAATACTTAGCGAGGTGTCAGACAAATATGTACCAGATGGTTTACTGTGTACACGACATAACACAACACACACATGCCATGCACATCGTACACTGGGTGAAGTGATTATACCTTCTCAGTTTGTCCTCTATTTTATAAACAAACCGGGGTTATGTTAAATTAGTGGAATTCACCCATGCAAGCTATCGCGCTACTGTTGCGCTGTGGACATGTATCATGATATTGCCAATGTCTCTCTTGAGAACTTTCGTGCTATTGTTACGTTATGAACATGCCTTCTAACACTGGCGCTTATGTGCCAATTTAAACGTCTAACGACAATTTGTCATATTTATCGTATAATTACATTAATTCATATGTAGACGTTCTTATCTGGTCCAAGAGGGGGGAAGAGGCACCTCTCTTACTTCACATACTACGGAAAATAGGAATTAAAAACGGAAAGAAACTCTTAATGAACGCTTGATCTAAACTGCCCAATAACTGAAACTAATCGTCAGGGCGTACAGCGGTATATTGGAATTATCTTACTTTATGTGGCGGCGTCTCCCTCATACAACCTGGAGCATGTCCCCTGGAGCAGGCTGGCAACCGCAAGGGCGTTTGAATAGTGTATTTATCGTCTAAGTTCCGGTGGTCGGAATGACGTGCGCGTCATCACGTTGTAAAGCGTGGTGACGTCGACGATCAAGAAAAGACTAGACCGTCGCTTTAGGGATGCTAAAGGCTCACCATAATACTCGTCAACACGTATGACGAAAAATAGTGTGTTAATTTGGCGCATGCGCAGTAAGAGGTTACCGGGTTATTACAATAAAATTCAGCAAGTTTACTGAATAATATTATGTTATGTTCCCCAGGGAATCCAAATTGCCATATTCGGTTAATCGCAACTCCCATAAGAAACCACACTATGAAAAGGTTTAAGGTATAAAATATTGACCTTTAAGGATGTATATCTAGTGTGCCTAATTGCGCCTGTACAGTGTGGAAAGTAATTATTTAAATAACTACAGAAAATACAATCACAAGACAACGTTATTAATCAGAAACTATATTAATTAGAAACGCAGTCCTAGGCTTGAACTGCCTAATATGCTTAGTATTCAAAAGGTTTTTTTTTTTTGACTAAATGTTCTGGCAAATGTGTCATTCAATATTAGATAAATCTACAGCCTATCGATGATAGCCATTATTCTAAGGACTTGGGTTCCCATGAGTAGGTAAATAGTCATATTGACTCGATGTAGGTAGGGTGACAGCTGTGCGAAAGAATATGTTGTTAGTCTCTCTCTACTCCTATATCTTTAGGGAGTTGACCTGGTAAAATACACAGTATATCCCTAAATTCAATGATTAAGGCAATTCCAGGGTATATTATCATTCAGCCCCTGGATATGGGTAGACATGCGATATATCCATCTCTGCTCTTTATCCAGCAACTCTTGTTGGATATTAGTTGTTTTGCGATCTAATTGTTCAATCACTACCCACTGCATATCATTGGGGGTATGATTCTGTTCAAGATAGTGACTTGTCAGGCGGGATATATTGCGCTTACAGCGGATGTTGCTCCTGTGTTCAACAATTCTAGTTTTCACCTTGCGACTTGTCATTCCGACGTACCTTAAATTGCAAGGGCAATTTATAAGGTATATGACATTCGCCGAATTGCAGTTAGTATGTCGACGAATCATCCATGTTTTCCCCGGTTCTAGACTGAGGGTTTTGGTGGTTTGAGTTAGATGACATACACTGCAATCACCACAAGGGTGATGTCCGGTTATCTTGGGTAAGCCCCATGCATTGATTATTGTGTTTTCTCCACAGTTCTGCTGTTTTAAGGGTCTTGTATGCACCAGACTATCCTTCAGACTCCTCCCTTTTCTGTATGAGAATAACGGCTTTTCCCATTCAAAATTGCCTGTATTCAATATGGCCCAGTGTCGTTGTACTATTTTTGCCACCTGGTTAGACACAGGGTTATATGTCGTGACGCAAGTTAGAGGTACTTTGGTCTCAATTTGTATTTTAGGTTCTAACAGGCTTTCACGATTTTGATTGCGCGCTCTTTTCTCTGCCTTCGTGATTATTCCTTGCCGCATAAATAGCACTCCTTAGCGTGAGTGTTAAAAATGCATCTCATGTGGTAATAATTTTTATCACACTTTTTCACATCACTCACATTTATTTATTTGAGAGGTCCTGAAGAAAGCCCGTATATATTTTTGTTAAGGGCTGAAACATGTCGACCTAAGGATAATATAACCAACTACGCAGAATATTAGTAGTTTCTTATCCACTCTCATGTCTCTTTTTTAACTATATCCCAGACTACCACGAATAAAAGTAACGGGTAGTATTCTGGAGGTATTTTTACATTTCACTCACTTCATCACACTCACATTCACCTTGAAACCCGCTCCACTGTAAACAGGTGTTGTAGCACAGCCGGGTAGCATTCGGCTACCCAGCTGGGACCCGATGATGAAGCATGACACCAACCAGGTTGGTGTGTGAGGGTTTTCTTAACAAACCTTCGAGGTGCCAGACATTTTATGTCAGACAGTCATTTTTTCCATATTTCTTGGCCGTCTTCTTTGGTTATATTATAAATTTGCAGGGACAAGGACGGCCGACCTAGAGTCCTAGCTCTTTACCTTGGTTTTGAATTTCTTGTAACATAGCCACCTGTACACCTCGCCGCTTTAAGTATCTGTGTATGTTGTGGCACTTAGAGGCGGACCCCATTCCTCTAGTGTTCCATGATAGAAAGGTTAATGTAGCTCTTAAATCTGTTATGTTGTCAAGTGGTGTAAATGCATCTCAGTATCAGGGGAAAGAACCAAGCTAATCACAAGTATAAATGTTTAAAATTAAACAGGACAACATACACATAATCAGTTGACATGATGCTGGAATATTATCACAAAATATATTTTTTATTTAATATTTCATTTCGTATAAAAAGATTTTTTTCATTTTTTGTCAGGATCTCAAAAAATATATATATATGATTCAATACATTTTATAAAATCCCAATGCAGTGACACATATTAACATATGGAATATGATTAAACTAAATGAGAACTTAGAGCATAAAAATGCTCTTATCTGATAATACAATCTTTTTTCTTTTTTTCTTTTCTTCGAGTGTTTCTAACAAAGTCACAGATCTTATGTGGACTGAAAAAGGGTCAGCGGTAGATGGAACTACGCGCGTTTCGGCAAGTTGCCTTCGTCAGGACACCGTCTCGACTTTCTCTATTGCTCTTTCCAAATGCGATTGGATGCTCACTCCAATTTCACTATTTTACACAGATGGAAAATTCATTAATTCCCCGAATCTTAATGTATTGATAGCAGCATCTTTATCGTCAATAGACTATTTCAAATGTTACGATTTTATTTCAAAGGTAGTTTCGTTTTAACCAAAGATGTTCGGTCCAGTTTCAGATGTGATAATCTGTAAGGATCCCTGTATGGCCAAGGTATCCTGATAATGGATAATATATATTTTATTTTAGGCCATCTCTTGTCAGCAATACGGGGGCTCACGATCAAGCGGCGTGCGGATATTCTCTTTCAAACCAGTAAATGCATCTCAGGACAGTCCCCGATCCTTCCCGTGCCTCCCCCCCAAAGAGCAAACACTGGAACCCCTGAGATAGATAATACCCCAACCACAAATACCCCATCCGAACAGCAGCCCAGCAATGGACAGCCACCCAAACCTTAAAAGAAAAAGCATTGTTACTAGAATGCTGCCTCCAGTTTCCTGGCAGGGGCTAATCCGGGCAGGGTAGGCTAAGCTAAACAAGCTTTACCCATACCACACCTGCCTATTTCTTCAAAATACCCCCTGGTGCCTAGGTCAACCGGCGTCTTAGGGCCCAAGGGCCGCCTAGTCAGGGCCCCCGGCTTGGTCCACAACCACAAGCAGGGGTCAATATCATTAAACAGAAACAATAGCCCCATCCGAGGTAATCTCCAGGTGCATAAGCGGTCAGATCCAGGACATAAGAAACAATGCAATAACAATAACAAAACCCAGTGTCCTCCCCTCAGATCAGGTCATCAGCAGATTGTGGAATCACTTTAGGCAGGTGCTTCCCATTAATCAAGGAAGTGTCTGAGTAAGAGACCAGCGATCTACTTTCCGAGGGGGTGCCAGTTTCAGCATGCGTCTTCTATGTCAATGCTATCTCAGTCACTGCGAGCAGCACCGCTGCCTGCTCCTGTTCAGTTTGAGAGGGGGATGGTTTCCTCAAGGATCATCTGTGAAGGGACCCTCAAGTGCATTTTCTCGATTTTTGTCTAGTTGTCTGGGCTGGGCTTTGGGCAGTGTCGACCCAGCTCTCTAGGCCTCCGGCCAGTTCCAAGCTGCCTCCGGTTCATCGCAAAAGTGTCATGCCATCCAATACGATCCTAAGTTTGGCAAGAAACATAAGGGAGTATTGCAATGCTTCCTCTCAAGGGGCCTTTTTAGTCTCTAGAAATGAAGCTCACTGTGCCCGGACTGATGCTGTAAAGTCAGAGAGCACTGAAACTTTGTCATTGTCTACAGTGAAATGTCTTCAGACCACGCTCTCTGGAGAATAGTGTCCCTATCTCTATAGTGGAGCAGTCTAGCCACCGCGGGGCGGGCTGTCTGGTGCCAGCAGGTGAACCGGTACTCTGTGGGCCCTCTCCAGGGCAAAAAAGGGGGTCGGGTGGTTTGGTGCCCCTTCCGTCATAGCCAACATTCCAAGTACAACACCATGGCAGTCCCATCTATGCCCTCTGGGATCCACACCACTCTAATGGTATTGCAGCGGTTATGTCCTTCCGCATCCTCGGCTTGCCTTTCCAAAATGTGTACCCTTTCAGATAGTTCCTCTACTCAGTGCCTTATGCTCCGATTGTATTTCCCCCATTGAACTCTCAAGCTCCTTCACTCGTTCAGCCAGTTTACGGTGATCGGCCCACAGTAGCCCCAGCTCCACTGACACTGCACTAATGTCTTGCTGGAGAGGGGCTTTGGTGTCCGCTGTAGCAGCAAGGACCTTATCAAGATGCAAGTGTAAAGAGCCTCCGAGGGCTCTGGTACCTTAATGTCTCCAGTCGGTGATGGAGTGTTCCCGGGTACCGGGCTGCGCTCCTGGTGCCTTGGTCTTTGGTTTCCCCATTGTGGTGGTATCATTAGCCCTTTTGTTAGGATATAGTCTTATCAGCTCTAGGAGTAGCAAGGGCTGATTGGGGAACACTGGGGGGGGGACACTGGTTCAAAGAGAAGGAGGCAATCTGTGGGTTCAGGAGTTCCGCTAGATCGACGGATTGATCAGGGGAATAGGCACCTCAAGACGTTCCCCTCCTGCGGTAAAGTCAGCCTAGTGCCCGAAGGTGCTATAATTGCAAAAGTGTGACTGTGGCGGGTATGCTGCCGTTCTCACATTCACTTACCAAAGAGACCGGTCCCCCCCACCCATTCACCACCCCCCACCCCCGCCCGGCCATCATTATGGCACAATAAAAACAGGGGAGTACAGGGAGCAGCAGTGTGGATTTCTCACAGGTGTGTCAGCTTTCTCCCCTATCTGTGCTAGACAAAGGGGTGCCGTTGACGTGGCCACACCTGGAGGCAGCACCCTCTGCTTCAGCAAAGTTTCTTCCTTAAGGGCAGGGGAGGGCGTTACTGGCATTCGAGTCCTCCACGGGGGAGCAGCGCAGCCACAGTGACCCCAGTTCCCTCAACAAACATCAACAGGTCTTCTGGATCACCAGTTCAGGGTGCACGGGAAGTCATGCCCCCATGGGGGGAGGCAGCGGGGCCAGCCAAGGTTCGGCGACTGCCCCTTCAGCTATGGGAGATTGCACGCCAACGCCAGTCATATACTGGCTCCTCCATGCCCCGCATATTGCCCCAAGCCCCCCAGATGGGAACAGGGGGGTGAGAAAGGAAGCCAGGTGCCGCGGCTCTGTCCTCCAAAGGCAGCCTGTCTCGAGCCCCGCTCTTGGCCTGAGGTCCTGCCCTGCACTAGTCGTCTCAGCAGGCCACCTCCAGTATTTCACTCACCAGGCATTCGCCGAGCGTGTTCCCATTCTCCACAACGCTGTCCTGCAGAGGGGTCCACTCCCCCTATATGTCGATACAACTGTGCAGGCCACCCCTCCCTGGGACTCACTAATATAGGCTGCGGCTCTCACTCAGGTGTCGGGAGCCTATGTATCGAGGAGGTCCTCGGCACAGACACCTCCAGTGGGGTACCCGCATTGGTTGGGACCCGCAGACTGAGCCACCGTCTATTGTAGTCCTCAGAAGGGGGTCCAGACAATTCGAGGGTCACTCTCCCCTTGCTTCTCCAGTGCTGACCCCGAATCGGGCTCCAAGGCCCTCCAGCGTAGCGTGTCGATGAGCGCGTGTCCGATGGGACTCCATTGCGGGTCGCAAGGGGGACTCATACGGTGCACCGTGCCTCCGGGGCCAATAAGGCGGGGGCCAATCACACACTTGATGTCTGGGGTGCATGGGCCCTCAACGCTCGCCACGCGGCTACAGGTCCGCTCTCCGTTGTCCCCTGCTTCAGAAGTATGCCGCCATTTTGCAGGACCAGGTCCGGCGGCCGACGTGACCTCAGGAGCCACTAGTGTGCAGACAATGTTTGTAGACAGCCCCCAAACTGCTGCTAAAGGGACCTAGGTTCCACAACTATGTCTGTGGCCAGACAGTTGTCTCCCTGGGTTGCGGATGTTGCAGTATAGTCGTTGGGCTGGCACAGAGCAGCAGGCTCATGCATCTTCCGCTCTCAGGCCACGCCCCCCTGCATAAAGGTATTATAAAGTTACATTTGTGAGAAAGTCTCATGAAGAGACAAATGGTAGCTTCGGTTCCCCATCTGGTGCCTTGGAAAGAAATGAGCTGATGTCAGTGTGCATGGGTGGTGCTTATGTGCAGCTCCATTCGTCACTTCCGAAGCGGAATGACTTCAGTGCACAGCTGCGCACCTCCAATTACTGGCACACAGGTGTACTGCTAAAGATTTTAACGATCCAGTCTGATGCTTGGGGAATATTCAAAAGGCGAAGGATTTGCGGTTAGAAGTATCCATCAGAAAGTCCCTACAAGGTTTCAAATCAGTTTTTTTTTGGGAGGGGTGACATATGTCCCTTGCGCAGTGGTAAAATGTAAACTTTCAGAGAAAAATACTCATCATAGACAAGGGGTCTAGGGAGCGTGGCCAACCACCACCTAGGATGGCCGCTTAATGTGGGAGCTCCACTCCCCAGCCTCAAACAATCCGTCAAAATAAGCAATGAACGCTGATGATGGTGCTACAAATAGAGCAAAGACGCTACCAGGATCCCTTAGCCAAACAACTGAATAACTCTGGGGTTCTGGATGCCCCTAACTGCGAAAATATCCTCCATGGCCTGGTGAGTGTGGCCTAAACACAGGCCTGCCGTGACTGTACCTGGTGGCTTCTGACTTACCAGGACGGGAATTGCTGCCAGCACGCTGGTGGGTGGTGTGATGCTTCACCTCTGAGGCACTGGCCCACCCAGAGATCGGAGGCACAATTAACTAGGTGCATGGTGACAGCCCCAGAAGTATGCAAGACTGATTGCACTGGCGACTGGACTAAATGATGGAGCCATGAGGGGAGAGCAACAGCAGATGTGAGCGAGTGGTCCAATGAGGGCCCTCATAGGAGGGCCTTCACTCTGCTACCAGTAATGATGCTATCTGGACTTCTTCTATCCCACTGCCCCCTCACCCCCCCCCCCGCTTATGATGAACAAGGAGGCCTTTGTTGCTATCTCTACATATAAAAGTTGTAGCATAAGGAAAACGACATAAGAGATACTGGGACTTGTTGGTCAGCACCTGGCCATTTGATGCTCTTTACATTCTCCCTTAATGGATTGCTGAGGACTGGGGTGTACTGAAAACAGACTGAACAACAGTGGCTAGTTCTGACCTTGAACGCTGATTCAGCACTGTAGGACTATCCATGGCTGCTCATCTCCTCTAAAAACATCTGCCTTAATAACAATTGCCTAATCAAAGATCAGACAGGGGGGAAAACAGACCTCAAACAGGCCAAACTGAAAATTGATGTAAGGCAATGGCCCAAGCCTTCATCCCCATTCGAATTTCGTTGCGCGCACTGCAACGCCAAATGCGATGCAGCGCGCGCAACGAAATTAGTTTTATTTATTTTTTTGTTTACTTACCTCTGTGCCGCCGTATTCCGTAGTTTACTACCCCCCACCCTACCCCTCCCCCACCCCACGTCACCGCCCGGCAGCACTCCCACCACGGGCCGCTACTGCTAGAGCATAATACAGGAGGCCCTGCAGAGGGAGGAAAGGAGGAAACAAGAAGATCGACTTGATGAGGCAGAGAGTAGGGTTACAGTCGTGGACAATGACTCAGAGAAATTGAAAAACAAGGTTGAATGATTGATGATGGAGATGCACAAGTTGATGACCAAAAATGAAGATTTAGAGTTGTACTCTAAGAGCAGCAACCTCCATATCTTTAGACTAGCTGAATCTATTAACAAGTTTCAGATGGAGACCTTTATATAACATTTGCTTGAGGATGTGCTGGGCAGGCAAAAATGTTCCTTGTGCTTTACAGTTGAGGGAGGCCCACAGGTCTCCAAGCCCCCAACTGGAGCCACTCTGTGGCCCTATTGTTGCACGACTCTGGAATTATCAAGACAGAAACTACTTCTTGAGAGAAAGGAGACATCTAATGTATAAAGGAGAGGAGTTCTCCATAAGCCCAGACTGCACTATGGAGGTGCAAGAGGCCAGACAGTCCTCTCCAAGGTCAAGAAACTCCTCAGGGCCAAGGAAATACCATATCCAATGTTCTACCCTGCCAAACTACGCTACCCGATGCGGGACATGTTTTATTACATCCCCAAAAGAAGGTACAAAACTCATCAAGTCCAATCTCAAGACCTGCAGCAAAAATCAGCACAATACGCCTTGACAACCAGACAATACGGATACTGCTTCAAACAAACATTGGTAAATGCATTAGGTTTACCTATGTCATTAATAATAAGCTGTTTTTTGTTGTAAGTTGTAGCTTGCTGAGTAGTTGTACAATATAAGTCACAAAGTCTGTTGAAGTGTTAGGACTTGTTTATGTACAAAAAGACAAAATATTGTGCTGTTACTAGTGGTATAGGGTAAGTAAGTAATAGGATTTTTTTGGAAAAAATGAAAGAGGGAAATAATAGAATTAATTGATGAAATAGCAATATTATGTGTTTAGAGGAGTTATGACAACTTTTGGCCCCGGTACCACTGCACCTGCTGCACCATTCAAATCATGACCCTATTGCCTGCAAGGTAACTGCACTTGTGACTGCCTGTTTAGTAGTAAAATATTGCAATATTTTGTGTTTAGAAGGGTTCCTAGAGCTTTAGGCCCCGGTGTCACTACACCTGCTGCACCATTGAAATCATGACCCTAGTGCCTGCAAGGTAATTGCACTCGTGACTGCTTATTTAGTAGTTAAATATAGCAATATTTGGTGTTTAGAGTAGTTCTGACAACTTCTGGCCCCGGTGCCACTGCACCTGCGGCACCATTGAAATCATGGCCATAGTACCTGCTAGATAACTGCACTTGTGACTGCCTGTTTAATAGTAAAATATAGCAATATTAGGTGTTTAGTGGGGTGCCTAGAGCTTTTGGCCCTGGCAATGCTGCACTTGCTGCACCATTCAAATCATGACCCTACTGCCTGCTAGATAAATGCACTTGTGATGGTCTTGTTTAGTAGTGAAATTTAGCAATAATCTGGGTTTAGTGCGGCCCTAGAGCTTTTGGCCCGAGAGCCACTGGAACCTGCTGCACCATTCAAATCAAGTGCCTTTAAACTGCAAGGAAACTGCAATTGTGACTGCCTGTTTAGTAGACAAGTATAGCAATATTATGTATTTAGAGGAGTTCTGACAACGTTTGGGCCTGGTGCTACTGCACCTGCTGCACCATTCAAATCATGACCCTGTTGCCTGCAAGGTAACTGCACTTTTGGTTGCCTGTTTAGGATACAGTTATAGCAAAATTAGGTGTTTAGTGTGGTGCCTGGAGCTTTTGGTCCCAGTGCCACTGCACCTGCTGCACCATTCAAATCAAGTCCCTTTTAACTGCAAGGTAACTGCAATTGTGACTGCCTGTTTAGTAGTCAAATATAGCAACATTATGTGTTTATAGGAGTTCTGGCAACTTTTGGGCCTGGTGCTACTGCACCTGCTGCACCATTCAAATCATGACCCTGTTGTCTGCAAGGTAACTGCACTTGTGGCTGCCTGTTTAGTAGTAAAATATAACATAGCTTTTGTATATTAAATTTATTTTTAGCACGTAATGTTTATTACAACATTTGGAATGTGTTTATAAGGACCAAATAGATTACGTTGAAAAAATCAATCCGATAATGCCTACAAAGAAAGGCACTGAGGCATGAATAGGAAATGCCACAAACGTGCTAAGGCTAACATCTGCTTTACACAACTAAGTAATAAAAAGCAAGCATTCCAGCATACTGTTAGAAGCTGTTTTTTCCGTAGGAAGCGATCTTATCTTGACAGTGAATGGGGCTTCTACTAAAGCTGTTCACACTGTTTAAGTATCTTAAATGCGTGCAGCAAGGGGAACTTAACAATAAAAAAAAGTTTCACACAAAAGCGAATGAACACAGTAATTCGGCTTTGGGAATTGATAAGAGCCTCCTTTTAAGATGTATTAAATACAGGAGATTTACAAGCACAGCGCAAGCGAAACCTAAAAACCTGTTCAGTGATGTGGAATGACCAGAGCGCTTAATGACCAATGTGGAGCAGTGGGTTTTCTCGTCCCACACCGCTAACAAGTACAGTACCCTTGACCAATATACTTTTATTTACCTGTTAATTCTCTAAAGGTATGTGATATATTATTTGCCCCGTCTACGCCTGATACGAATTCCTATGCTCACAACTGAAAATCTGCCCGAGATATCTGCACTGGAATGTGCTCTGCTCAGCCGCTCAGTAATGGCATGTTTAACTCCTTATATTGTCGACTGGGGTAGATGGTGCTGGTTTGCACTCCTTTGTTCTAAGCACCAATTCAGATGACTTAGGCTAATGTGGGATGTTATACTGGCTGTTGGGGTGCTCGGTGCGGTGAGGCTGAGGATATGAAAGGGATTGTTCTGATATTTTGTTTAGCGCTGTGCACTTCTTGCATGCATTTACATTTTTCACTTCAGTTAGCGAAGTTGACTTCCATCTCTCTCACAACACTAAGCAACGCAGGCTCATGCATTCATCCCTCCCTATGTAGCTCAATGAACCTATGGGACGCCCACTCAAGATGTTAATCTGGAATGTTAAAAGCCTCAGAAACCCTCCAAAAACGACAACCGATCCTAACCTAGCCTGAGTGACATGGGGTGGAAGAGGCCCTCTTGCAGGAAGCTCATATGACCACAGGAGTGACGCATGTACTCGCTGATCGCCAAGGATGCACTAACTACTTTGCCTCCTATAGCTCCTATAGGGCTGCAGTCGCAATACTGGTGCGAAACGCTCCGTTTCACACTTGACTACGCTCACGTGGATAACAAAACATACATTTACCTATGTGGGACTGCCCCCTCAGTTATCAAAATATATGCACAAAATAATGACTCCCCAGAGTTTTTGTTTCTTAACATTGTGCAGCACTATCTCGCACGTAATGATTGCAACATCATAGGGGGCGGCAACTTTACCATAGTGCTTAACCCACTACTCGACTGCACGAAGCCCCGTAGAATCAATAACTCTGTTGCTGTGCGAGCACTCAGTCAGCCTCGGCCCTGACCGCTTGATACATGCATGGCGAGATATCAAAGATGATAACACAGCATATTCGTGTTCAGTGGTGGCTGGTGGAATTTGAAACTGGTGGGGCGTATGCAGAACGAATCAACGTATGCGAGCGAGCGCAGCGAGCAAGCTCGACGGCAATAAGCGGGTTCGGGGGGGTTCTCCCCCGTGAAGACATTTTTTAAAAATTGGCATCTTTTTGGTGCGATTTTCCGCACTATTTCTGTGATAAATGGACTAAAAATTCAGTTCTTCTAGGCATTCATAAAAGAAAACTCATACATTATTTCAGAGAATTTCTGGGTTGCCAAGCAAGTCTGACTTCTGAAGAGGGCTAGGGTACTAAGCAAGACTGCTTTGGCTCTACCCTTTCCAATAGAAAATACTAGTTAGTGATGTGAACAAGTTCAATGGACAAACCTGGGGTCTAGGGAGGGTCCCTCTCCTGAGAAAGAAATTTAAAAAAGATTGGCAAATGGTGCATTTTAAAGCAAATGAATGCAGCGATAAAGCAAGGCTTATTAAGCAGTGGGAACGTATAGTCTTGAAATATTAAACACATTAAAAACTGCCCCGTATCTTCCTGCATTAATTTGTTCAACAGTTACTGTAATGTGTAAATTGATCTGCATGACAACTTTAGCCCTTTAAAATGTATGCTTAGCTTGCCCAGTGTCTTGCAAAGCATGCAGCATTACCTTTGGAAAAATATGCTCTAACCAGACTTCGGGAAGCACCCACAGCTGCTGGCTGTAACCAGTCATATAGAAATATGTGCAGACAGGTCTTTAAGTGAGATGAAAAAAGTGGGTGCTCCCTATAAAGGAACATGCCAAATACATTTCTGTGATTCCCATAGTGTGCCATCAGACCGGTATTTTGGTTTCTCTCTGAGATGTAATTGTATCCAGATAAATGGCACAGCAACTGACATACGCCTAAAGCCTGTCAGTATGATTGGCCTTGTCACTGGGTGTTAGCTGTTTAAGATAAATGAGTAACAGCAATGATTTCTTATAAATAAGTAATGGTAGCTACATGGGTGGGAGGGCTTGTGGTGCCCCGTGGTGGCTTCTCATACTGCGGTGCTTTTACCCACGTTAGCCTGCTAGGCAGTGGCCAGCGCTGTCCCAAGCGTAGTGTCCCCTGTGACGTGTGGTACTAATACATTATTGCAAACTACCCCCTTTCTTTGGAAGAAACCGATCGGTCACATGATGTCTCTGCGTTTAACTTGCTTCTAACTTGTTATAGTTGTGGCAGAACGGAAGTAATGAAACTAACTGGTCAATGTAGTGATCTGTCCAGGATCACAGATTCTGCTTAAGCTGTATGCGTCGGATTACAATATGCACCCAGTTGTTGCAGACTGCTCGTTTGTGCACGTGTGCACTGCTCGTGAGGACGCACACCTGTGCACCAAGGTTCCGTGGGAATGCAGTTCATGGCGGTGCCTTGGCTTGGGTCCGGTGTCTGTAGTGTGCAGTCACCACGTCTCCTGTGACACATGGGGCAGCTGGGGGGTCTGCCGATGGCGGGTGGAGGTGTTCGTCAAACCACCCTCTCCTCACATTCTGCAGCTGTCCTTCAGGGTCACGCGTGGGAACGTGAATTGATAAGTGGTGAATGCATGTTGGGGCTGGGCAGTGGCGGGGCACTGCAGTGAAGAGCTGAGGTGTGGTGCAGCGTTAGGGAGAAGTATTCAACTGTTGGTAGCTAGGTGTGGTGCTGAGGTATTTGCGGCTGGGCCGACTTGCAGCGGGGTGAACTGCAATGGGTGGCCAGGTACAATTGTGAGGCTTGAGTGGATGGTTTCAGGTCTGTGGTGCCGGTGAGCAGTGTCCGCCTATGGTTTTTTGCTCAAACCCCCACACCCCACCCTTCCTTGATTCCTCTGCAGCTGTCACTGTCCTGCCCGCCCTTGTTTAAAGCCCCAGAGCAGAACCGTATTGCTCTGCACTTAAGTGCCTGTCACATAAATGCACCGACAACTCTCACTTCCTCCTCCCTCCTTGGATTTAAGATCGGGCGTGTCCTAACCCTCTCGTCGCCGGCACTGTCTGCATGCATAGTGCGTTGTGCTGCAGGGAGGTAGTGAATGGCTGTTTATGTAGCTCTGCTTCCTAGACTGAATCGCATCTAAGCGCTTACAAGCTGGCACAGTTCCCTAAGACTTCCTTTAAAACATGCACTTGCGATTGTGTGCACCTGAATTTTGCAAATTGTGAGTTAGTTGTACTACACGACAGGGTAACTGTCTTGCCGAGTGTTAAATTTTAGGTTCATCCAGCTGGATATTCTCGCAACTCTACCCTTTCCTATTGGCTCCTTTGTGTACCTGTTAGCATGCTTTAAAAACACGTATAAAGATTATTTTTCAATTAAGCCGCCCACTGCATTACATTCAATAATTACTTGGGGCTTTGTACTCTCGCCCCAAAAAAGAATGCCTCAAAGGTCCACGGACATTACGATATGCTTCCATCATGTCACGACACCACTCTCCTTCACCTTGGCTCATTTGCAAGTTATGATAAAACGTGTCTTTTGTACGGAAAGCCTTCGACGTGCAAGATCTTGCTACAAGTGAGCAAAGCTTGGCCACTAATATACCCACGTGTTACAAGCCAGCGGCCTTAAGCGAGTGAGACGGCAACCGATCATTTCAAACCAAAAAACAAACCATGTTAGAAAATACCTTCAACTGAGAAAGCAAAGTGCATTTTTAAAGATCGTGTTCTAGTAACTTCTTTCAGTATCCCATATTCTATTTTCCGTTCTAATTCGGATGCGGGCATAAACAAAAGTCTCTGCCTAAATTGGAATTACAAAATGTGCGTTAAATCACAACTGGGGTTTTTCTGGTGAAATGTAAATGTAGAAACCCGACCAGCATGGCGGGAATCCCTGCTGCAATTGGTGCGGAAGCTGAGGTTCTTCATGAAGTTATTTCCGAGCACATAATAGTGGCCCAGTATCTTGCAACGTGGAAACACCCATCTTCGTGGTATCGTTACTCCCGGGTGCGGTATTACTAATGGAGTTCCCTACTAATGAGAGCTTTAGAGAAGACTGAGTGGCAGCAATTTCTAGCCAGTAGGCCTCCCTTAATTTAATGAATACAATAAAAAAATAAACTTACCAGGCATCTCCATTCTCCTCCGGTCCCGCGCGTCTCCTCTGCAACGTGGTGGAATTAACTTCTCCCCGCTCTTTTCTTTTGCATACTAAACTGCCAAATCAGGAGACTGGATGTGACGGGAGACGGCTGACCCTTGTTTACTTACTTTGTATCCTGGCATTTGATAGGGCATGGGGCGACTTTGCGAAAAACGCGTCTCCGCCTGAGCAGGATCCTATTCAGAGGCCTTCACGCTACACTAGGCATGCGCAGCATACCTAATGGTTTGTGAATGTGAGTGAGGGGCAACGCTCCTCACTCACATGCGCAGTCAGACCACCATCTTCCGGACTCCTGCTCTGAGTGCTCTCCCCAGTCTCCCCGTCTCCCTGCATGCGCTGTGCGTTGACATGCGCACTTTCACCCGCCCGAGCCCGAGAAATGTAAACAGACAAATTGAAAGCTGTCAATTCGTCTGCTTACATTCCGTTGCCCGAACTGCAGACAGTGAGCAGTTTCTTTTGTGGGGCGCCGCCCCGGCGCCCATATGGACCAGCCGCCACTGTTCGTGTTATTCTTCCTGACTACACTCTTTAGATACTGCTCCATGGGTGCAGTCCCTTGAATACGTACCTATAACATTCTCACACCACTCCCTAGTGGTCCAGAGGGTCAGATGCCACACCCCTTGCATAGATATAAAACATGGTGCTCCCTCGTCTGCTCCGACAGACTATATTCAGCTGACACTGCAACAGCTATTGAAGAATTCTTGGATACTAACGTCCCCTACTTTCGGACTGCTTGGGAAACTTTGAAAGTATACATAAGGGCTGTATGTATTCCAAAGCAGGCGGGGTCCTTAAATCCATCCGAGCTCAACTGCATCCATTAGAGAAAGAATACGCCACGGAGCAGCGCAGTTAGGAGGCGCTCCTGCCGACTACCTTGGATGGCCTCCCTAGACCAATGTAAGGAGGCAACCAACTGTGAAGCTACATACCTGAGCAAGCACACACAAGCAAGTATATATGGGGAGGGCAAAAGGCCCAGCAAAACCTTCTCTTGGTTGCTGACCAACCCAATAATTCTAACTGAGATATGCTTGGCAATAGATAGCTTTGTTAACGGCAAGGCCTCTGGTTCTGATGATCTAAGAATGGAATTTTTTAAAGAAGTCGAGGAACTCCTCCTTCCGTGGATGTCTGAACTTTATCAGGAGGCTCTCAAAGCCAGCCCCTCCCTCCAACTACAAGGGAAGCTCCAACGTCCATAATCCTTAGTCCCTTCCAAGCTGGACTACGGTAATGCAACGAACATGGGCGTGCCGAAAAATATACCTAGCCCCTTTGAAAGCTACACTCCACGCAGCGGCTAGACTACTGACCAGGGACAGCTGCTTCGACCACATCACCTCCACCTTCAAGAAACTCAACTGGCTTCCAAAAGAGGCAAGATCTAAACCCAGACTTCTTGCATAACTCACAAAGCTCTCGACACGGAAAAATAAGAAAAACCTTTTCTCTTCAACAGATATCTAAACCCTCCCCCTTAAACCATCTTACTTGTCTGTTGCGCCCACCCCACAATCTCCCAAAAATATGAGCATCACTACCTCGGGAAAAAACAGTACCTATACTCTTCCCCACATTCGCAACACCCTAAAGTAGCTAACTTAGAACTATAACTATACCGTCCTATCTATCATATGGTCTATCCGAAACCTCAGTTTTGTACACTGTTACTATGTATTCTCATTTACTCCACAGGTAACTCATGTAATTGCTGCTGTGCCAACTCTGTAATGCTATATATATATATATATATATATCTATCTCTACCGGAACTACCTCAAAACTATATCGTCCACATATCCTACTGTCCATCGTATACTTCTTTTACATACTTTTGCTATGTATTTATATTGACTTCATATGTAACTCGTGTAATTGCTGCTGTGCCAACTCTGTAAAGCGCTCCGATACCTACGGGTCAAGTTCGCGATATACAAAACTCAATAAATAAATACTTAAACCTGGCAAAGATCCTAGAGACACAGGATAATACTGACCACTGTTCCTGCTGAACACAGACAATAAAAATCTTAGTACATGTATTAGCAACAGACTAAACCTGTTAATGACCAAACTGGTTCTACCGGATCAATCTAATTTTATACCAGACAGAGCTACCTCTAATATCCTATGTCATGTTTAGCAAGGATCAATCATACTAGGCAAGAGGTTCAGGCAGTCTCTGTATTTCTTAATGCTGAAAAAGCTTTTGACTACCTTCAACGGCCCTTTTTTATTTGAATATTCTTTGTATATTGGGGCTAGAAACTACTTTACATGGCTAGTCAGGCTGCTATGTGCTGAGCCGTCAGCCAAAGTCCGAGTGACTGGCTATCTCTACTCCACCTTTATGGTGGGCGGTGGCAGGCAACAGGGCTGTCCCCGGTCACCTTTGCTATTTGGTCTAGGTGTTGAACCTCTTGCTTACGTTCCCCACACAGAGGTAATTACTATTGTTACATGCTGATGATATTCTTTTGTTCGTCAGAACCCCAGATGTTTTTCTCAGACCTATTATTCCAAACATTATTCACTGTAGGGATTTTGCAGGTTTACAAATTAACTGTGAAAAGTCCAGTAGCGGCTGGTAGAGGACTGGGCAGGGGAAGGTGGGGGGCATAAGATATAAATAAAACTTACCTGCTCGTCACCGTCGCCAGCCGCCGCCTCTCCTCAGTAGGAACAGGAAGTACCCAGGCTTCCAGACTCCCCATGCCAATCACAACGCTGCTGATTGCAGCGTTGTGATTGGTCTGAGTGCCATGGTTCGGCACTCAGAGGGAGTGGAAGCCTGAGCATGTTCTCCACGCAGGCTGTAATGCATGCAAAGTGCGCATAACTGTTTGGCCGGCCCAAGATTGCCGGCTAGTCATGTGCACTTTAGGTGCAACATCAGCCACTTCTCCTCCCTGTGACGCAGGGAGCTCAGCCCCGCCCTAACCTGCCGGAAACTCCAATACAAAAAATAAAATGATAATAATGCTCCGTTATTATCATTTAATTTTTTTCCTTTGCACTTCTTTAAAGCAATGGGACAATGCTCCTCTGCCTTAGCGGAGGAGCCGCCACTGGAAAAGTCAGAGGTATTCCCTCTTACAGACGGAACTCTGAGAACTACCCTTGAATTTCCCCTAAAATGGAAGGAGGACTCAGTCCAATATCTTGGTATTCATGTGAATAGGGGATAAATCCTTAAAGACAAATAAAGACCCAGTAATTGATACGTTTTTGGCACAAGTGGGCGCTGACTACCACTCCCCCGCTCCACGATAGGCAGAATAGCCTTGATTAAAATCCTTGTACTCCCAAGATTTTTGTACCTTTTTGTCAAAATCCCCAACCCCTCCAGGGTAGACACATTTTGAAGCCTTTTTATCAAACTTATATAGGGAGGTTAGACTCCACAATTAAGTTGGGAGAGACTCACATGGTCATATGAGCGGGGTGTGTTTGCCGTCCCTGAAAAATACTTCTTAGCAGCATAAGCATATTATGTCATTTATAGCATTTATCCACAATACGCTGCACACCACCTTCCAAAGGAGAGGAATCAACTCAAAACAGGGTCATTAGAAATCACACTGGCTGTAAAGACCCCCAAGCTGGGCAAAAACATTGAAACGGTCCAATGTACACACTGGGAGCTATGGCCGCTCGTTAAGCCACTGGATTCCCTTACATTTATTCACCTAAAATGCCCACTGCTAGCAACCCAGCACTACCTCCATCTGTATTCTGTGCAAATAACACTTCTTCGACTTGGCCTCACTAAATTTGGACAGTTATTCGCAGATGGTATATTCATTTCATTACAACAATTTTGTACATACGGTGAAATCACTTGACCTTATCTCTTCTTATAGATTACGTCAAGCAGCCTCGACACAACCGATTCCACCAAGAACCACAGGAGTTTCCTCCGTTGGCACAGATGTGTTTATTGACCAATATTAGAGGCTGTGTCTCCAAACTGTATAAGATGATTGACGGTATACTCCCTTTGGCCAATAACTGCATTAGAAGGCGATGGGAAGTGGATCTTAGGATGAGGCTCTCTAATAAAGTATGGGGGTATTACTATGAACAAACAAGACTCATACATTTCAACTTCCTGAAAAGTCTGTATTTCACCCCATGTACATTTCAACTTCCTGAACAGACTGCATTACACCCCAAAACAACTACTCCAGATAGACCCGACATGAACCTCCAGCTGCACTAGGTCCTCTACCGTCCCTGCTGATTTAATGCATCTGGCCTGGGAGTGGCCCCACAATAAACTAACTCATTCAGAGATTATCCACACGATTAATGAAATTGCTTGCCACTATTCAATCGACTTGTACGCCACTACCATTACTCTTAGGTAATGTTGCAGATGCTCCTCGACCTACTAGGAAATTGGTGGCATTGCTGCTTGTGCTTGCTAGTCGTCAAGTAGCAAGAGCATGGTTGAAAGGCTCCATTCCTAGACTTCGTGACTAGCTTCAAGAAGTCATATTTTGTAACGAGAGGGTTGAGAACTATGCATAACTTCATGTGACTAAAGCAAGACATATATACATATTAACCCTGGGCGTAGTTCGCGAAGTAGCGCTACGCGAAGCTACGCAAAGTGCAGTTCGCACTACGCGAGCTACGCGTAGCACTACGCGAACTGCGTAGTGCACTGTTCGCGATGATTGCACAGTGCCGGATGCTTGTCCGCACTGTGCAATCATTGAAAACGGCATCTTGCACAGTGCGAGCTGTCTTTTACTGCCGCTCGAGTAGATTTTTACTCGAGCGGCAGCTTTCTCAACGCGGACTGGTAGTTTCTCATCGCGAGCGGTCGCGAGCATACGCGACCACTCGCAATGAGAAACCTGACCTCCCCGCGTTGAGAATCTCGCCGGGAGGTTTATTTTCCACGCTCGCGATCGGCAACTTGATGTTGCTGATCGCGAACGAGGAAAAAGTCTCGCCGGGA
Source organism: Calotriton arnoldi (assembly GCA_963921515.1). Classification (NCBI taxonomy): domain Eukaryota; kingdom Metazoa; phylum Chordata; class Amphibia; order Caudata; family Salamandridae; genus Calotriton; species Calotriton arnoldi. Next base: position 1,529,033 of record CAWUFW010002053.1, read on the forward strand.
TGTCATTTTGCTTGCTCGCGGTCGCCAACTTGACGTTGAGGACCGCGAGCAAGCAAAAAATGACCGCTGCACTACGCTACGCTACGCGTGTTTGCACTGTGCTACGTGCAATTCGCGTTGTGCGAAGTAGCGCAAACTTCGCAAACTACGCGAGCGTAGCGTAGTGCTTTGCCCAGGGTTAATACATATGGGGCCCATTCTGAGGTTATATGTTACAGATGTTGGGACCAACAAAGACCTTTCTGACTCTACAGTAAGCCCCATTACGTTATCAGTAAAGAGTGGGCAGAGGCAAATTACAGATGGACCCCCAGCCAACTCGAGGTGATACCAAGAGGCAGAGAAAGCAGACTATACAGCCTTATTGAGTTACACAAGGATCCTGATCGGTAGTGTAAAATACTATAGCCTTAAGAAAGCCCCAGGCCTGGATGCCTGTTAGGGGGAGAAACACATGTTGGACGAGTTGTAATCCAGCCCACCATTATGTTAAATGTGAGGGGTGGGGGAGACGGGGGTGTGGGTGGGGGGGGGGAGGGTTGGGGGGCGGGGGGGGTTAATGTGCATAACAAAATACAGATGTAAAATTATATTTATTTTGCTTAAATACTACAGTGCACAGGTTTTCTGCTTGATTAGTGATTAAAAAAAATACAACGTTGCCAATCATATATTATAAAGATTTTGAGTCTTTGTGGGGAAAAAAGGACAATAAGAATTAATCTGTATTTTGTTCGAAACATTAGTGTAGGCACTTCCAATTTTTCTCTCCTGGTTTATTCTGGTTCTGAGGGCAATCCCCATTTACGGAATGCCGTAACACTACCAAATGTATATTCAGCCCCGATTTAGCTACTATAGATTCACGTAGGCATAGGGGCTACCCTCTCCGAACGTATGTAACGTTTGGCAAAGTGGACTTAAAATATGCGATTATTTTTGTAAGATGCACGTCAACCTATTCTTTTCTCCACTGTGCTATTATTTTCAACAAAAAGATTTTAAAATTATTCCCAGAAAATAAAAAAAGGACAAGGGAGTAGAGCCCCGGATCCACGTTTGAAGGCACAGAAACAAAGGAACTGATGTCAGCGCACCTCGGTGGCACCTACACGCATGATATCACCTACCTGCAAGCAGGAGTAGTGACTTCAGTTTCCGGATCCAGTCTGAAGCCAAGAGGAATATTTAAAATTTAAGGAAGGTTAGAAGTATCCATCAGAACTCGTCTGCTTTTTAGAGGGTCTCACGGTTAGCAGAGTCTACTGAGGATCAGAGTATTAACGTTTTTATGGCTTCCTTGTTGGTCTCAAGAATTGATTTTCAATTAAATGTGGTGTGAATAAAAAGAAGGGGTACGTGCTCACTGGTAGGATTGCATTTTATTAGAAATGAACTACTCCTTAATGAGCATTAATGTGAGCCCCTCAATATATTATAAAAGGCCTTTGTTCCAGCTTTCGCAGCACATATGCTAACATTGGGAAGAGTGCTGGAGAAAATGTATTCTTGTATACTCCTGTATTTAGTCATAGGACCTGATTTAGGGTTTAGCGGAGTATAGTCCATCAGGATGGAGAACATTATCTGCACCAACCCCAAATTTAGAGATGACTGGTGGCCCAGCAGTCATCTCTTTAAGTTAAGAGGAACTGCCATCAAAGCAGTTCCCTTCAAGGTAAAAAAGGTTTGGTGGGCAGCCGCTGTCTTCTGCTGGCTATTCACCAAAGTTTGAAACTTTTTTTGATTTTCACTAACAAACTCCCAAAACTAGTTTGTTTAGAGAAAACCAAATAGCTCGCACCCTGGGAGTTTTCCCCAAAGTTATTGGGGGTCATTATTATTCTTTTTTATTATTATTGTCCCCTCACAGCCAGGTTTTACCTGGCTGTGAGGCACAGGAAAAAAGACATTAAACTGTCCATACTAAATAGTGTAAAGCCCTTGGTCCGACAGTCCCTACTCCATCAGGGGAAGCATTCCATCAATTGAACCAACCGGGTCTCTTCTGATGAAAAACTAAAGGAGACAGACGGACAGGAGTTTGACAACAGGTACTTCATTGTGTTTGCGACGGAGTACCCTGTGAACCAAAATCGAACTCAGGCCCTTATTCTGTATACTTTGATCTGTCTGTATGAATACAGAGAGTACTGGCAACCAATGCCCAACTTTGCATGCTAGGCGGAAAATCAAAGAGAAGATTAAGGGAGATATGTAGGTAATTTCTATTTACCAATTCCCAAATACCGAATTTTACCGATTCGGTATTTAAGAATCGGTAAATAGAATGTAGGTAAACATTCGGTAAATTTTACCGATTCGGTAATATTCGTTATTACCTATTCGGTATTTACCGAATCGGTAATAAGGAATACCTTCCCATTCATTCCTATGGGCCTGGAGGCCCATAGGAATGAATGGGAAGCCATTCACTATTACCGATTCGGTAAATACTGAATCGGTAATAGGGAGAGCATATTCAAGGGTGGCAGGGTGTCAAATTGACACCCTGTTGCACCCTGAATCGTGCATGTGTGCACATGTGGCGCACATACATGCCCTAAGGGCATGTATGTCTGCCACATGGCACTTTTAAAAAAGCACAAAATTGCTTTTTAAAAGGTATTCGGTATTTACCACCAACTTGTAGTTGGTGGTAAATAACGAATCCTTAAACCAAAAATGCACTCACTTGAGTGCTCCCTACATAGGATTTAAGGAATCGGTAATTTACTGATTCCTTAAAATAACGAATCGGTAAATTACCGACTCCTTAAATCCGGCCTCCTACATCGCAAAGGGCTAAATACTGGTCGGTAACGGGAAATTTACCGATTTTCGGCCGTTACCGACCGGTATTAGCCCACCTACATATGGCCCTTAATCAGTTAAAACTATACAAAGGGAAAAACACCACTAAAATCTAAGAACTGAGGCCTTTAAACACAGACACTCAAAATATCTTAAAGACTAATGTTCCCTAGAAAAAGAATAGGAGGTTGAAAATAAATTGCCAAAGTCAAGCAAACTGTCGCTGATACATGCATCTCTGCCCTATTAAATTCACTCACAGCAAAGATACGACTACCATAAATCAGATGGAGTTTAAAAGGATGCTGAATTTTGGCTATTCCCCACTTGACCCTCAGAGTTCAAATTAGAATAAGATTCCCTATCATCAGGAAGTGGGGGCTTAGCGTAACACCATGAAGCTAAAAGCATCACATTTTCCTGACAAGGCCCTAAAATTTACAGTGTCCCAGAACAACACTAAAACATCAACAACGATGGAATAGAAGGTTACATCTGTAAATTAGGAAAAAGTCCTACATCTATTACACATCTTCATAAAGACCCTCACAGCACCAATGAAGATTCAACAACTTTCAGTACTCACATAAACTACAGTACGCAACTCTAAGCTATCTGTGAGCATCACCAAAATGTGGGTAACTGTCATAACCAGCTCATTTCATGCTCTACTAACTTAATCCAGGTCTTCCTCTGTCCCATATTGTTTGACCTTCTGAACTAAATCCTACTGAGCTCTTCCCACTAGACTCTTGGGCACAGCCTGTATAAGCATAACCCACAATATGTATAACTGTAGTTTCTAACAACACCACTGCCATCCAATAGCAAATTGCATTAGGACAACCACTGGAGTCATGGCTTGCGTGTTAAAGAAGGTGGATGCGCACAAGTGGAGCACTCAGCCTGGGCCCGTTCATCCGGCTTTTTTCTCAGCCACCCTTGCCTATGCCCTCCACAATCCCTCTTCATTGAGCAGTAGAGGTGTATCCTCATGGCTTGTGACCCAGGCTGCCAACATCAGATGGCCCCCGATGACCTGGTGGCCTCCCGAACCTAGGTGCGTGGGTGGCCGGGGCCATTTCTGCCTCCATTGGCCTGGCACTCTCTATGGGAATCGTCACTGGGGCTCAATTCTGTTGGCGACCTTCAACAGCTGGCCCCTCTCTCAGAATTAAACCAGTACGGGACCGCCAGGACTACCCTTGTCTTGGCAGCTGAACACCATCCCCGGCGACAGCTGCCTACACTGAGGAAGGTCCTGCGCCTCAGCCTTACTCCTTTGATTGTCCCAATAGCGCCCTACCTAGCAGAACTGGTTGTGGCCCCCCCACAGTGTGTGACCTGCCTTAGTTGCTGTCTGCTCTACCGGATGGTCGAGTGCCCCCCCCCCTTGGTGGGCCAACCGAGGGCTACGGGTGTGGGTGCTCCCCTACGCTGCTCCACAACATTGCTGGGGGACTCCCACTGCCCTACATGTGGGAGGTGTGCCCACTCAACAGGACCCCGCTGCTGAGCCATGCGCAGCACTGCTCTACATCCCTCTTTGGGACTGGATGTCCCCATCGTGCCTTCTTTTTGGGCAGCCTGTGACTGTTGGAGGACCCCCTTGAAGTAGACCTGCTCCACGTGGAGCCCCCACCCCGCCTGGGGGCTTGATTCCTCTGCTATACCCAGGCCTCAGGCTCGCCCACCTGTCAGTGGTTCACTATGGGGAATTCCTACATGATGCACTCAGATCACCCCCCCTGAACCCCACCAGTGCTCAGGACCTGCTGCCTCTTTAGGCAGCTCACAAAGGCCTGGCTGCCAACCTGTTGAAGGCAAACTTAGAGACTAGCAACACCTCAAGATTCACACTGGAAGTCAAAATCGATACCACTGTGATAGACGTTGGACTGCCGCGTGCTGACCAGAGAACACTTGCAGAAAGTGTCACCCTCAGGGAGAGGGTATTAGAAGACCTTCACCTAACTACTCAGGACCATCAACATCAGCTCTCGTAATCGACAGACCAAGTCTGGTTCCTCAAGGGCAGAGCCAAGGACACCAAGGGCCGATCTCGCAGTAACAGTCTTCCGGTGGTTGGTCTTCCAAAGTGGACAGAGGGATCCAACGCAGCAGACCTCCTAGAATGGTGGCTTAAATCCTTCACACTAGCTCAAAACCTTTCACCCTTCTTATTGATCGAAAGGGTGCACCATATTCTATCTAAGCGCCTACCTCCAGGTGCGCCCCCGTGGCCCTGGGTGCCCAGACTGCTGCACTACAATGACAAGGACCATACCCTTCGAGCTGCCCACCTGGCGGGGCACATCAAACATGAGAATCATCAGATTGTGCTCTTCCCAGACTACACACTGGTGGTTCAACATCAGCGGGCCTCCTTTCTGATGGTGAAGAGGATGCTTCAGGTAACGGGTGTCAAATAATGCCTCTTCCCGGCTAAGCTTAAAATTATGACTGATCGCAACACCCTGTTTTTCACTGACCCTGCAGAGGCCTGGGACTGGGTGGAGGGCCAAGGAGCACCCCTCCCTGGTGGATGAACCCTGTTACAGGCCCTCCAATGGCACGGCTCACTGCCACCGCCATTTACCTCAGTCACGTCCTTCAAGGCCTGCTCCTTCTGCTCCCTTCCAGGAGCAGGCCCGAGATGACAGGCAGGCGTCCCTAGACACTGCGGCAGCTTTATGTGACGCGGACTCGGAACTGCCCTCTGCTATGTCCACCTCCTCGGAAGATGCTGATGCTTCTTTAGCACTGGACCCATTACATCTTTCTGGTTCCCCACCTTTAGTGACCAACCCCAGACAGCAGACGAGTTGCTATAGTATCCGATTGTGCCTTCTATATCACTCCTTCCTGATTTTTCCTAGCCCTGGTGGCGTGGGGACTGCCCTTTGGCCCCATCTTATTTGCTTGGTCCTTAAAGGTCCTGCATGCCCCTACCAGCCTTTGCCCCCACCTTCCCTTTGTCATCCTCACCTCCGGGGCATTGGGCGCGGGGGCCTCATAGCCACCACCTTGGTCACTGCTGCCTACGTCCCCTCTCCCACAGTTACAATGACTAGACTGTTCACATACTGGTTTGGGTGGCAAAATGCATTGGGTATTTGTGAATAAACACTGCCTTTGACGAACTTTGCCTAAGTCGTGTTCATGTAAAGAGGTCCGGATGGACACATCCTGAGCATTAGAAATCTGGAAAAATGCAACATAAGTGTGGAAGGATTAAAATAAGAAGGAAGTGAAAGAGAAGAGGAAAAGCAGTTAATGGAATACAATGGATAAGATTGATGAATGTTTGGGAACAATGATTGCCAGGATGGCGCAGTTGGGTTGTGCAATTGGTCTGTGGCGAAATGACGCCACTTTTCAGGATGTTGTCTTCGATTGGGTGTCATATGGGCTGGCACCGCACCAGTTAGCATGCTAATTCAAAAATAAACACAACAAGTTTGCAAAGCAGACAAACTAAGGTGTGCATCCCATTAATGATGTATAAGTAGACTGCCCTTCGGCCCCATCTTATTTGCTTGGTCCTTACTGGTCCTGCATGCCCCTACCAGCCTTCGCCCCCACCTTCCCTTTGTCACCCTCACCTCCGGGGCATTGGGCGCGGGGGCCTCATAGCCACCACCTTGGTCACTGCTGCCTGCGTCCCCTCTCCCACAGTTAGAATGACTAGACTGTTCACATACTGGTTTGGGTGGCCTGCCATTTGAAAACTGTCCGGTTTGGTTTTTCCCCTCTCGCTTGTAATTCCCCTCCCTGGGCTGAACCGCTGGCTTCTCCCAGTTGTCACTGCTGCCCCCGATGCGGCTGAGTAACCCCAGCATCCCCAGCTCCCATGGCCAGGGATTGAGAGCCTCCTTCCTCCATCTCCCATGCCTGCCCCACAAATTACACAGTTAACCCTCCTGTCCTGGAACACTTAGGGTATGCATACCGCTAGTCGGCACTAAAAGATTCACTCATATCTAAAAAGTGAAAATGCTCACGTCGTGTTTCATCCTCAGACCGATAATACAGCCCAGAGGTGTCCTACTTCAAAAGAGATGGTGTGGACAAATCTTCTCGACAACTTATTCTGCACTTAAATGAGGAGCTCAAATCTGGGTCTGACCGGGCACCTATTTTCCGCCCAGACCACCTTCATAGACCTCCAGGGTAGATATGTCCTTGTCGAAAGCTCCCTGGATGGTGAGCCCCTGGTCCTCGTCTCCCTCTATGCCCCTAATATTGATCAGACAGCTTGCTTAGCCAATCTCTCGCTTACCCTTTCCCAATGGGCGCACCTCCCTTCGGTCATCAGTGGTGACGGATGTAAAACTTGACAGGTCCCTGACCCCCTCGGTAAGCAATGCCAAAACTCTGACCTTCTTGCTTACCCACTGGTCCCTCTCTGACATCTGGTGCCACCACAATCCGGTTCTCCAGCTATACTCCTTTATCTGTGCCCCGCAGAACTTGCTAGTGAGACTTGACCGCATAGTTTGATCAGCTTGCCTGTGCTCCCAATTTGCCTCCTCCTCCGATTACCTAGTCCACTCTATTTCTCACCACAGCCCTGTTATCACATCACAGACTTGGGGCAGCCCGATTCCCCCAATCCCCACTTGGCACTTACGAGGGTTCATGCTCGAGGACCCCCCCCATTCTGGTCATTGCTGGCTTCCGTCATATGGGAGTATTTTGACACCAACACGCGCTCAACGAGCTCGAGACTTATTGAATGGGACGCCCTTAAAGTAGTTGCCCGCTGTATTTGCAAAATAGTAACAGTCCTTGGGTCCTTGAGGATGAAGTCTCGCGAGACGAAGAGGCTTCTACTTGTCTTCAGCACCAGGTTGTCCTGGATTCCTCTCTCTGTGGGTCTCTCCCTGAGGCTTGCACCAATGAGTCCACCATCTCAGAGAGCCTCTAGCTCCTGCACTACACAAGCACTCTGAGGGCAACAAGGCCAGCCTTCCGGGATACTGTCCACATACCCTCCACCACTGGAGCACTGTTGTACTCTCAACAGGCTATCCTTGCTGAGTTTCTAGAGTTTTACAGCCATCTCTATGCAGAAGACCCTGACCCCACTCAGGCCAACATAGATAAGTTCCTCGCTTACCTTTCCTTCCCGTGCTTACCCGCCGCATTTCTCGCAGTAAAGACTGCCATCAAAGACCTTTTGGCAGGCAAAATGCCTGGTACTGATGGCCTACCGCTAGACTTACCACCCCTTCACCGCTATCTTAGTTCCCAAGCTGGCAGAGCTCTACGGAGCAGCCTTGATGGATGGCTTACCACCTCTGTCTCTCCGAGATGCATTGCATGTCCCAGTCCCTAAACAGGACTTGCCAACAGAGGAACCAGAACCATACAGTCCGATTGCCATCCTCAACTCCAATTACAGGATCCTCAGGAAATTCCTGGCTACTCTGATCCTGCCCTTACTGCCCAATCTGTTTCACTCCGATCAGAACTGATTTATCCCCCTCAGGAGCACATTACTTAATCTTGCCAGCTTTACAGACTCAGGAAAGCGCTCCCCCAGATCTGGCCTCACGCAGTGGCCCCTAGCCTGGACTTAAGAAAGACATTTGACACCTTGCAGTGGATTTCCTCTTCGCTTTTCTCTGGCATTTTGGTTTTAGCCCCCAGAGTTATTCGATAGGTATGCTTACTTTAATCCTAGCCCCATGGCTGTGTCCGGCTCAGACGGCTTATCTTTCGAGATCGGTAGGGAAACAAGACCGGCCTGCCCATTGTCCCCTCCCCAATCTTCGTGCTTGCCACAGACGGCGTGCCTGAGGGTGGCGGGGACAGATTGGGGGATCCCGTTTCATCACGAGGTTCAGGGGGTCTTGCTTTATGCTGATGGCCTTCTGGTATACCACAGAGATCTCTGTTGTGGCACCACTGAATTGGACCAGATTGTTGAAGACTTTGTGGCCGTTTCCAGCCTGCGTGTGAACTGGGCAAAATCCTGTGCTTTCTCACTTGATCCCTCTGTCCCTGCAGCTAACTTCTCCCTAGTTTAGAATTCCCTCTGTTGGGAGGGTACCTCTTTTTGTTACTTAGGGATCAGGATCTTTCACTCTGATAGACTTGCTGGATGGCATCTTGACAAAAGCTGTTATCACACTGACTTCTCAAGTGGCGTTTTGGACCAAGCCACCCAAGGCTTCAGTTAGGCGAATGACCCTTTCTAAAATGGTCATCCTCCCTTTGCTTTTACATTATTTCAGTATTTTACTCGTCACTCTCCCCTGAAAGTTCTTTGCAACTTTTGATTCGCTCCGTGTTGAGCTCCTCTGGCATACAGCTCGTCAGAGTGGCGCTTACCAAGATGCACCTCCCTGCTGACAGGACTGGGTGGGGGGAACCAGACTTCGAATTCTATTTCCTGGGGTCTAGGCCCCCTCCCCCAAGTGCTCATGCCCGGGCTATGCCCTGAACTAGTGGCATCTTCCCTTATGCTCCCACCATCCCCATCGTGACCTCCTGGACCGGGGTGACTTGACTCACTTGCACCGCTCCAATATTGATGCACTGAATTATCTATTTGAGGTCGGCTGCCTCCTCACATTCCAAGACCTCGCTGACCAATCTGCATTGCACAGAGGGCAATAATTGACTCACGGTCACATACAACTCATCCTCCGCGGCATATTTCTCCTTGCGGACACTGAGCCCGATGCACATTCCTTGGTCCAGGTCATCTACACTATGGTGCATGGTCACAGATAGGTCACTTGGTTTTTCAAAGCCCTCTTGCCTCATTCTACCTGCTCCCTCAACTCCCTTAAGGAGAAGTGAGAGGAGGATGCCGTTAGGGTCTTCCACAACTTGGAATGGACTTGAGCACTGGCTTTTCCCCATGGCATCTCCCGCAATGCCAAGTTTAAACTGATCCAATATTACATACATCACAGAGTGCACCTCTCTCCACTGGTTGTCAAAACATTTTTCCAATCTGCTAACATTGTCTGCTCCCGCGGCACTGCCACTTCAGCCGTCTTTCAATACATGTTGTGGTTGTGTTTCACTCTGATGCCATGCTGGGTCAGGGTTGCCGCATTGGTCTCGTCCCCACCACTACACCTATTCCCCCACATGATGAATGATAGCACTTGGTATCTACAAGTGCTCACAAACTGACAAGGTTGCGTCCCGTTTCGCTAACTTGGCCCTCCTTCTGGCAGTACGCACATTCCCCTCCTGCTGGAAAGCCTTCACCTGGGATGCTATCTTGGAGGAGACAAGGTCAACCTTCAGTGCAGAGGCATCGCCTTGATGCGCTGACCAGTTTGCTATCCTCCCTGTCTGGCACAGCCCCTCCCATCCTCCCTCCACATAACCGCCACACCCCCTACAATGTACGGCCTCTTCAACCAAGTCTACCCTAGCCCTGAGTGTGCACATCCTCTGAGCCAACCCTAAGCTTTGCATCCTACTCCATAATACACGGTCACTCACCTGTGACATGCCGAATTGACCCCCCCTTCCCATCCACCATGGGTTAATTCAGCTGCTACCTTACCATGCCGAACTTGTGTCCACCCTCCCAGTATTCAATGGACGGTTGGAACCCACTACAGATTCAAAATCATGGCCCTCAGCTAACCCTGGTTGTTTTGTTTTTCATGACTCATAAAACCTGCAGTAAAAAGTTTTTTTTAAATTGTATTAGGACAACCACATTAATACTGTTGCATAATATTCAACTAAGAGAGCAGTTGCAACTAACCCTACAAATGAACTCTTGGCTTTGCGGAGAACTACCAATCCGCAAAGCAGTTTAACACCTCGTCAGGCTGTGTAAGAGCTATATAAATCTAAAAATCAATGCAATTAATTGTATATATCAATGGATTTGTTAAATGCGCTACTGAAGATCCAAGCTAATTCGCAGCATCCACTGAATAAAATCACAAAAACAAAATCTACATTTTTATCTTTCTTGTTTTCCTTCTAACTTTTACAGTTCTTGTTGGAAGGGGTCTGTAGATAAGCCCTGTTATGTGAACTTCTACTTTCAAATATAGAGTTATGGCTTTTTAGAAAAATACAATACACCCAAGTTTGTGAAAACACGGCCATGCATTTTCCCCACTGAAATGGAAAGAACTAAATATGTCTAAGAGATAAGGAAATGCGTAGGATGAATTGAAGTACTTAGGACAATGAAATGAAACTGGGATTGGTGGATGACTGTTTAAAGAGCTTAAAGCTTTGAAAAACTATTGACCATGCTGAAAATGCTGCTAGTCCTCAAATCTCACTGAATCAAAACTGTGCATATCAAAATATCCAAAAAGGATTACCATTGTAACATAAAAGCATGAAAGTATAATAGTTACCCTCGAGGTAAGGATACTCGTTCGAGGCACATACATGATACAGGGATCGCAGAAGAAACGTGCTCATGTTTAGAACACCATTTGTCCCTTAATGCTAAACATACTTATTCCAATATATCAACTCATTTTCTCAGCATTGGAATTACTTAAGCCTAGATCACCAATCGGATTCAAGCCCATTACATTCAGGGTGGTCATAGATTTCTGCAGCCAGCTGAGAAATCATGCTGGGTATTGTGACAGAAGAGGACGGGCAATCAAGTGGATACCGGAGAATAAATATTCACTTTCTGCTCTTTCCAAGCCTCTCACCAAAAATCTCACCTTCCCACTTTTTTCAACACTGTTGATCTATGGCTACTCCCTAGTAATTCCTAAATGATGATCAATTTTCGGTCACAAGGCTATGTATATAGTTCTGACCATATGCTTTGTCTATCACCTGTATGGTCTTCTTACACTGAAACCAGTCTCATCTGTACACGACTAGCTACCCTTTCAAATTACAAGCCCATCATAACGTCGTTATCTATAAACCTCCAGTGTCACTGGAAAATTCAGGAATTTCTCATGCTATGCAAATAGATCTTCCTCAAAATTAGATTGTTCCCCTCAAACAAAGGTTTCAAATGGAGCCTATAATTTTAGCTCCTTCAACTTGTTGCAGAGTAAAGCTTGGTAAAAATATGTCTTATACGCTTACTCTCCCCGTACTGGACCCTTTATTGGACAGTCCAAAGCGTTTCCATTTCCCACACAGGCAATGATCCTCTGATGAATCTTTCTCTGCCAATAGGAGGGGTGGAAATTAGGGTGACCAAACTCCACATTGGCTGTCCAATGAGAACCATTAATTGACAGCCAACTCACAAATTTGAAATCAGGTTTAGTTATACCACTGTCAAAACCATGCTGTAGAAATAAAGAATAGCAATGAGAAGACCCAACCTTCTAAAGAAGTTAAGTTGAGTTAGGATAATGCAGACCAAAAGCTCTGCAACTGCAATACAAAACAAAAAAAGTAACACCTGGTGTTCTGTCAGAGCTCGATGATTCTCCCTACAACACATGAAGTCATTAGGAAACAGCACAGTTTGAATGGAAGAATCAACAGGACTCAATAATAGACTTAGACAGATAATTGAATAATTTGATTATTTTATTAAAGATTCAAAATTCTTTACCACGAGTAATTTCTTAAGTAGTTCAATTAAGAGTATCACAGCTTGTATAACAATGCCAAACATTTAAGCAGGCTTTCTCAGATGGTTATAATCGGAATCAACTACCTAGTCCTATCATCATTAAGGCAGAAGGATAGTTAGTTATGTAACCTCTCAAGTACTACAAAGATGGGAAAGGGTTCAAATTGAATTCCATTAAGGGCGAGTCCCTTAGCATAAACAAAGAAATATAAGAATGAAAAATGTGTAAATGGTTTGACAAAGAAGGTTCAGTCCATCAGTTACTGACTGTAGCATCACCCAGGCAGTCCAAAGCAAGAGATAGTTCAAAAATCGATCGGCTTAGCCTCCAGGTCTCGAGTAAGAAAAATCAGAATGGCGGTCCTAGCCCCTCCTTTGGGGTATTTTCTTTTATAGAGTTTTTAAGATCGCCCCAGTGAGGTGGCATCACACCACCATCGAAAGACTATCACATGTCCATATTCGCATAGTAAGAAGTTTTCCCATGCTAGTCATGAGAAACTAAAGATTTGAAAGTCCACATTGGCCATACGCTGGTGGAAAAGACATACAAAGTTGCATTCTAAACTAACAGCTGCAATTCTGTTGCCACAGGTATATATTTCACTGTGAACATTGTAGAAACATTCAAGAATGTAAGGGTGCACACATGTACAGGACAAATAAAGCAACATTTCATTAATAGAAAATGATCCATTGTATTAAGTTAGGAGAAAGGTCAGCACTAGAAAAAAGCATTTAGAAAAGGCATTTAAGTTAGCATCACACGTTTAAATGAAATTAGCTCTAAACCAATATCACATATAACAAAATTAAATCAATTCATAGAACTTTCACAAAACATGATTACATGGAAATAGCTAACGTTAGAAATACACCACTACTAAAAAAAAATCTCAACATTCATATAAGTGCATATTTTTCTAAACTCATATTACAAAAATCATTTTTATATTTTCATAAACTGTAGAAGCTCTAATATTACCATGCGAAATTTCAAGAACGTATCATGTTTCTACGCATTTTTGCACAGATTTTTCTAACTGGTGCATTCTCAACAAAAAGCACTTGAAACACTAGGCCATTTCACTTAACATCAAAAATCAATATACGTTAATAGGCACATCTGCATTAGAGATTTATTAGTGCAACTCATTTATATGTATTAATATTGTCTTATATATATGTTTTCTTCATCTTTACATTTTAAAGCACGTTTTTACGGTGCTACTATTACTACTCTCATTTTCATCTGTCACTGTGTCTAATGTGCGAAAAGTTTACTTTCGGCTTTTCGTCCTTTAGTTTGCAAATGTGTTGTGGTTTGTGATTTTTCTAATCATGCTGCATCAAACTCAACAGCTCCTTCCCTACCCCCTGAGCATCAAGGAGTGGATTGACATTTATGATTGTTGTCTAGTGCCTCTCTTCACTAAATGTTTGTAGGTAGAGTTTCCTGCCCCAAACTCATTCTTATTGTAGGCAGAATATGCATCAGTGGCAGCTCCTCCGCTAAGGTGGAGAAGCGGCGCCCCACTGCTCATAGAGCAGTGAAAAGGGAAAAAAGAAAACGATAATAACAAGGTTATTATCGTTTTATTTTTGGTTGCTGCGGGCTGGGTTAGGGTGGGGCGGGGGTGGAGGCTCAGGGTGGGAGGAGGAGAGGACTGTGCGCATGACTGCTTGGCCCGCCGTTTTCAGCCGGCCAAGCAGCCATGCGCACTTTGCATATTCCCCACCGGCTGTAATGGACAGCCTGGTGGGGAATATGCACAGGCTCCCTGTTGCGATCTGAGCGCCGATTCACGGTGCTCAGACCTATCACAACGCTGCATTGCAGCGTTGTGATTGGCTCAGGGGAGCCTGTGTGCCGGGTGCTTCCTGCAGCTTCTTCCGGGGCGGAGGAGAGTCGCGGCCGTCGGAAAAGGTACATTTTTTTGTTTTTATTTGACCCACCACCCCCCCACCCCCATTCCCTACCAGCCGCCATTAATATGCATCACTGTCATTACGACTTATCGGATTGAAATAAAACTATGTATATTGCACTAGAGATCCCTTGCATTCACCTCACAGGGTTGGCATCTGGGGTCAATAAAGCATAATAGAACGTTTTTGCTCCTCCAACTAAGCTGAAGAAAAGGCACACCATGCAGCACTGGTGACCCAAAAACAATAAAAGCACCCATTTATAACAAAAAGTAAACGCAAGCATTGATGAGCTAAAAGACAATATTAATTTATAATATGTGAATGAACGTAAAGCGGTACCTGAAGAAATATTTAGCTGAATTTAAACACATGCAGGAAGCGCTTCAAAATTTCTGGCTATAAATAGACAACAACCGTCTGCAATGCAATTGGTCTCGCCTTTGGGACCTTATAAGTATTTAGCCATGCAGCACATTATCCTGGGTGCTGCAACATCTACTGTTCTTTCATATGGAAGCTTTGACACTAATAGGCACATTATCACACTGCTTTAGGCCATCAAAGGCAGCTGTAACCTTAAAATCCATGACCAAACGAGGTGCTATTAATATAAAGAAGCATCCCGTTAGCATCACAAGTCGTTGAAATAAAATATACACCATACACTACAAACCAAAATTACCGCCCCCAACATTAGAAAAAACATGCTGAAAATGCTGCTAGTCCTCAAATCTCACTGAATCAAAACTGTGCATATCAAAATATCCAAAAAGGATTACCATTGTAACATAAAAGCATGAAAGTATAATAGTTACCCTCGAGGTAAGGATACTCGTTCGAGGCACATACATGATACAGGGATCGCAGAAGAAACGTGCTCATGTTTCAATTGTTGGTTGAATACTAAAGTCATCGACATAGAAAGAGGCCATAGTCAAAAGTCCTGACATGAATGACCACCGGTGGTGGCCAGGTTCAAGGTGCGGAAGGAATATCTCACAAAAAAAAGTCCAAAGCTAAACAAATTCTCACTAAAAGAAGTGCTTTGATGCATGTATAATCGAATTTGTAAGCATATTAATACAAATCTTACGTGGCGAACAAGATTACATAAAAAAAGTTCCCTTACGAATTTGTAGTAAAAACACTGAAATATCCTTCAGAGACCCACTTTTATAAAAGAGAAACGTACGCACTAGATGTACATTGATTGTAATGCACAATCCACTGTTAAAAGAGTAAAGCAGCAGTTCACACTTCGTTTACATACAGTAGACTTTTACAGCATAGCAGACATCTATGAATGTGAAGCAGAGAGCAAAGTAGTTGAGGCAGAGAATGAAAAGGGTGAGGTGGAGAGAGAGAGAGGGGTGTGAAGCAGAGAGCGGGAGGAGGGGCTAGGCAGTGAAAAGTAATGTGAAGCAGAGAGCAAAAAAAGGCATGCACGTAGCCACTCAAAACAGGGTGAAAAAAAGTCCCTTAGCAGAAAGTAAAAAGTGGAAGCAGACAAGTCCTGGGGCAATGCTCCAGAGTCCACAAAGTACATACAACAGATCTTCAAGACAGCGCAAGCACTGTCTAGGCTCGACCTAAAAAGTTGACCATAACACTATGGACATATTGTATAATGTACTGAGAACGTTTGTGACTTTGCATCTACAAATCTTAACATATTGTAACTACTGTTTTTATTTTATATCTTCTCAGTACATTGGGGAAAGTATTTTATAATTCAAAAAGTAAATATCGAACAGCGTACAGGCTTGCACAACAAAAAACAAAACTCTTCAAAAACGTTCATTGATTTTCTTTGCTTGAAAACGCCTGCTCTCAGCATGCAATCCACTTCCCCATTACGCAATTAATAACATTTGAAATCCATGAGAAAAACGACAATCACAACTCTTAAAAGCAGATCTGACCGATTTAATTGACCTTAATTTCCGGATTTAGTCAATTAAAACTGCAGTGAAGAGTTTAAGAATGCTACATGGTCGTCTCGAGTACTGCCTGAATGAAATCTTTATTCAAGGATACCAGAGGATGGAATGGTTATTATGGTTTTTAAAAGTAGTAATTATGCTTCCTTTACATGAAAAGTGAATCAATGTGGCAGTAGGGAAGCTAGAACATTTCCTGACGTTCGTTTTAACGCTTAAATAGATCCTATATGAGAATCTTTAGCAGTTTGCTGTGCAGTCTGAGATGTTAACATGGTTGCAATGCCTTTGTATTACATGATTTCTTAACATGCAATGAAAAAAGTAAGACTTGAACTGCATAGATTAATTTTTCTTTCTGAAGACTCATCCTGAAGCTATTTAATTATGTTGCATAACATGTAGTTGGTTCACAGAGGTATCATCATAAGTGGCAACAGGCTGGCTTGAAATAATTTCGACCACAGTTGGATCAGTTAAAAAAGTCGCCCAGTGACCCTCGTTATAAGAGAAATATCTGCATCGCCCAAGAACGAACCATAATCAATCAATCAATCAATCTATTTGTAAAGCGCGCTACTTACCCGTGAGGGTTTCAAGGCGCTGAGGGGAGGGGGGGAGCTGCTACTGTTCGAATAGCCAGGTCTTGAGCAGTCTCCTGAAGGTCAGTAGGTCCTGTGCCTGCCGTAGGTGGAGGGGGAGGGTGTTCCATGTCTTGGCGGCTAGGTGGGAGAAGGATCTACCGCCGGTGGTTGTTCTTCGGATGCGGGGAACGGTGGCGAGGGCGTGGTCGGCGGAGCGGAGCTGGCGGGTGGGGGTGTAGAAGTTGAGGCGGCAGTTGAGGTACGCTGGTCCGGTGTTGTGGAGTGCTTTGTGTGCGTGGGTGAGGAGCTTGAAGGTTATCCTCTTGTTGACGGGGAGCCAATGCAGGTCTTTCAGGCGGGGTGTGATGTGGCTGCGGCGCGGGATGTCGAGGATCAGACGTGCTGAAGCGTTCTGGATGCGTTGGAGCCGTTTGAGGAGTTTCGCCGAGGCTCCGGCGTAGAGGGCGTTTCCGTAATCCAGTCTACTGCTGACGAGAGCCTGGGTGACCGTCCTTCTAGTTTCGGTGGGGATCCACTTGTAGATCCTGCGAAGCATACGGAGGGTGTTGAAGCAGGAGGAGGAGACGGCGTTGACCTGCTTCGTCATGGAGAGGGTGGAATCGAGGATGACCCCTAGGTTGCGTGCGTGGTCGGTGGGTGTGGGGGCCGTTCCTAGCGAGGAGGGCCACCAGGAGTCATCCCAAGCCGAGGGGGTGGACCCGAGGATGAGGACCTCCGTTTTGTCTGAGTTCAGCTTCAGCCGGCTGTTTCTCATCCAGTCGGCGACGGCGTTCATTCCCTCGTGGAGGTTGGTTTTGGCTGTGTGAGGGTCTTTGGTGAGGGAGAGGATCAGCTGGGTGTCGTCGGCGTAGGAGATGATGTTGAGGTTGTGCAGTCGGGCGATGTGGGCGAGGGGGCCATGTAGACGTTGAACAGCGTGGGGCTGAGGGATGAGCCCTGGGGTACGCCGCAGATGATCTCGGTGGCTTCGGAGCGGAAGGGAGGAAGGCGGACGCTCTGTGTTCTACCGGATAGGAAGGAGGTGGTCCAGTCCAGGGGCCTTCTCTTGAATCCCTGCGTCGTGGAGGCGTGCGCGTAGGGTGAGGTGGCAGACCGTGTCGAAGGCGGCCGACAAGTCCAGGAGGATGAGGGCCGCGGTTTCACCATTGTCTAGCAGGGTTCTGATGTCGTCGGTGGCGGCTAGGAGGGCTGTCTCGGTGCTGTGGTTGCGGCGAAATCCGGACTGGGACGAGTCCAGAATGCTGTTTTCCTCGAGGAACCTGGTAAGTTGTATGTTGACGGCCTTCTCGATGACCTTCGCCGGGAATGGGAGCAGGGAGATGGGTCGGACGTTTTGAGGTCCTTGGGGTCAGCCGTGGGTTTCTTCAGTAGGGCGTTGATCTCGGCGTGTTTCCAGTCCTCAGGGAAGGTCGCTGTCTCGAGGGAGCTGTTGATGGCCTTCCGGAGGTGGGGTGCGATGACGGTGCTGGCCCTGTTGAAAATGTGGTGTGGGCATGGATCTGTTGGGGATCCGGAGTGTACGGAGTTCATGATCTTGATGGTGTCGTTGATGTCTATGTTGGTCCAGGAGGTCAGGCGGTTGGTGCGAGTGGTGGTCGTGGGTGTCTCGGTGGTTGCCGGGGCGGTCGCGGTGTTGAAGCTGTCGTGGATGTCCGTGATCTTGCGGTGGAAGAAGGTGGCCAGTGAGTCGCATAGTTCTTGCGAGGGTGGGATGTCGTTGGCGCTGGAGTTGGGGTTGGAGAGTTCTTTCACGATGTTGAAGAGCTCTTTGCTGTTGTGTGCGTTGTTGTCTAGGCGGTCTTTGAAGGAGGCTCTCTTGGCGGATCTGATGAGGTGGTGGTGGTTGCGGGTGGCGTCCTTGTGAGCTGCGTAGCTTTCCGGGGTTCGTTCGCGGGTCCAGTTCTTCTCTAGCTTACGGCAGGTTTTCTTGGATGCCTGGAGGTCTTGGGAGAACCAGCTCGCTTTCTTCCTGGTGTGGCTGGTGGTGAGTTTCTTGAATGGGGCAAGGGCATTGGCGCAGTCTTCGATCCATTGTCTGAGGTTGTGGGCTGCGGCGTCCGGGTCGGTCGGGTCTGCGGGTGGGTTTTGGGCGAGGGTGGTGGTTAGCTGGTCATCGGTGACTTTGCTCCAGCAGCGGCGTGGCATCTGTTGGGTGCGGTGGGATGTGACTGGTTTCCGAAAGGTGAAGTGGATGCAGCGGTGGTCAGTCCAGTGGAGTTCGGTGGTGTGGTTGAAGCAGACGTGGGTGCTTGCTGAGAAGATGGGGTCCAGCGTGTGGCCGGCGGAGTGGGTGGGCGTCGTGACGAGTTGTCTGAGTCCGAGGTTGGCGAGGTTATCGATCAGGGTGGAGGATAAAAATGTGTGGGGTTATCACTGCCAATTTAATACTGGGGCGAAACCTAATTTACATGGACATGCCACCATAAAAAATACCCACAAGCGCCTGCTGGCAGCATCCATTTTGTATTAAGTTGTACCTTCTGCATTTGCGGTTGTCCTACCTGCCATTGAGAAAAAAGTGCTGCTCACATCTTTAATGAGGTCCTCTGCCATCTTTGCAGGCGGGATATACCATTATTTTTACAGATTGACATTTCAGAGCTCTACAAACACTGTCTATGTACTAGGCTCTCATTTCAGTCTTTAACTATTAAGAGCTGCACAAACTTCCAAGGGGATATTAATAATGATTCTGGCAAGCTGGCAGCTATGGTCTTTACTTTAGATAAAAACCGAGTTCGTCAAAATTGTTGAATCCTGCCTTGACCCTTTGCTGGTGCTGTTTGAAGTCTCCGATGCTCAATCCTCTCTACCACACCACACCGTTCGTTGAGCATGTGGAACCCATAGAACCTTTGGAGGTATGACCATAACAATACACTAACAACCACCCGGACCTCGTGTAGTAGCCAGTAGGATATCAGGAGACTTTGCTTCATTGAGAACCGGCTGACAGATCTCACACCAACCTTAGTATCAAAAGCAAAATTGGGTTTCATTTTAACCAGCACACTGCAGCTTAACTTACACAAGCACTATGGGGGAACATCATCACAATTGCTAGACTAATCCTACATGTAAAGGCACGAGTACATACCTTCCCTCTGTTGAAGGCCCTCTACTGGTTACCCATTACTAGAAGATATACCTCCAGGCTGCTTTGAATCACTCAGACGTTAAAAATGGAAACAACCCAATATTGCCAAAAAAAGAAATTCATCAAATAAATCGAAACGAGGAACATAAGTCTAATCCAGCATCTCAACAAGTAATCCCAGCATACAAGAAAAAAAAACACTGACTGTACGTCTTTTTTGTACAAGCAGCCAAAGTCTGGAACTCCTTATCAGCAAAGACAAGGCCCCAAGAACCACACGACGTTCAGAAGACTGGTTAGGAAATGGCTTTTCCTGCATAATCACAAGGCTCCCATGGAAAGCAATTTCACTCGACAATACCTAGACAGCCTACAGCACTAGAAAGAACATAATACCAAAAGAGGGCCTGGTGTCCTAGATATTGAGCCATTACAAAACCATGCAGCCCAGAAGGAACACTCCAGTTACAGAAGGTCACCACCAAAAGGTCCACACCTACTCTAAAAACTGCAAACATCCACGGACCTAGGTTTGTGAAAGACCACACAGGCTCCTCTATAGAGATACATTTTTGTATGTGTAAAAGACCAAAAACATTTCTCTCCATTTTCAACATTCCCAATCCCTATTATAACCCACCCTTACTGCATGCCCTCAGTTTTCTCAGTCCAATTCTTCCTTTTTCACCACTCTCCGATTCCACTCAAATGCTCTCAGATTTCCTTGGGCTTTCGTAATTACCTTTCAAATTTCTCCTAATGTGTCTACTCGTCTAACTAACAGGGGCACAAGTTACTCATACCACATAAAAGACTTTCACCTAACTATCAATCCACTTATACCACAAAACTTGAAAAAATGAATGAGGTTTCTGGGAGCACAATAATAACCTAATAACCTACAAAGAAGAAGAAAAAGACCATCTACTACTGAACTACCATTAACCTTTGGCTCAGAGTAGCATTGCTACTCGTCACACAGTGCTTTAATGCCTCTTCAGGGATAGTAAGCGCTCTATAAAAGGGTAAACAAGTAGATCTCACATTTTCCAGAGTCTAACCATCAGTTGCACAACGCCTAATCAGGTTTTCCTGCAGGCTACAGAACTGAGTCTGCCCTGCATGAAGTCTCCAAATACATCAAGGAAAAATTGGATTTAAATACTCCTGTTATGGTAATACTGCTTAACCTTTCCTCTGCGTTCGATACGGTCTCTAATGCTATTTTGCTTGATAGACTAGAAAAGATCAGCATTAGAGACCAAGCCATGTTATAGCTGAAATCCTTCAGGCTGTTTTACTCACATCTTTTACCTCTACTTCAAAACCTTTAGAGTGTGGTGTGCCTCAGGGCTCCAGCCCTGAGCCCCACCCTCTTTAATATATATCTGGAGCCACTGGCAAAACTTGTTGAATCTTGGAGAGTGAGAGTCGTGTCATACATGGATGACACCAAACTCCTCTTGGTTTTTCAGAAAAGCGTGCCTTCAACCCTGTTTTCCTTTCAACTGCGTCTCAAAGCAGTTGTAGACTGGCTGAACGCAAGCTGTCTAAAACTCAACTCAGATCAGACTGAGATTTTTTTCTTTGGCATCAAAACCTCTCCCGAACCCAGCATTTGGTGGTCATCTGAAATTGGTGCCCTCCCCATTCGGCTCCAGTAGTAAGAAATCTGGGGTTAACATTTGATTCTAACCTGACCATTGAGCCCCAAATCAAGGCATTATCTTCCACCTGTTTCTTTACCTTTAGGTCCTTAAGAAGGATGTTGCATCTTATCCCCATGGAGTTTCGCAAAACAGTCCATGCCTTGATCACATTAGGTTGGACTATCCCAACTGTCTGTACTTGGGCCTGCCCGCTTTTCTGATCCCAAATTCAAAATGGGTGATAGAATGCACTCCTTTTTTGGACAAAAAAGGAGTGCATTCTATCAGCCATTTTGAAATTGAATTTACTATTGCCCCTTTTGATCGTTTGCACCTAAAGGACAAACATGGATTAAATAAACAATAAATTTGATGCCATGTGTAAGGCAGAACATCAAGTTCAGAAGTGGAAGTCACTGTTGCTTAATGAACCATCAGAGCGTTTCTAAGACCATTAGTCTTTTATTGTAAATATTTTCTATTGACATGTGAAAACATGATTGAGTGGTATGAAGAAATGTTGCTAATTGCAATGTGTACTATGTGAATTACATGCAGGGCCGGACAGGGAACCGAAACCGGCCCTGGCAAGCTGCTCGGCCGCCCCCCCCAGGGGTGTGGGGGTGCGGCCGAGCTTTTTGCTAGGGCCGGTTTCGGCCGATTTTGTTACAGGGGGCCGATATTGCCGACCCCCGGTAACAAAAACGCCCCCCCAGGGGCCCAAAACTGGCCCCCACCCTGGTGGCCTACCAGGGAAATGCCAGGTGCAAGCTACGGCCAGTCTTGCCCTGATTACATGCAGCGGAACATTAACGGGAGGGATAGAGTGTCTTATGGGATTCGTAGTTTGTGCAGCACGTGGGGTTTCTAGATGGGTAGTTTCGAGTAACATTGATGATTGGTACACACACAGGAGGGAGTGGTTACGTTTGAGTTAAAAATGGGAGAGCCACGTGGGAGATGGCAGCTGAGCACTTTCACGGAGTTTTGAAAAGCGGCTGAGGCTGTTTTTTTGTCAAGCGTAGGATGAAGTTCTTGCAGGTAATTTTTTTGGGGAAGTTTGGTTTGCTTTTGAGTTTTGAGCACGGTGTGGGAGTGTTGTTCAGAAGCACAAATGGGGTGGTTTCACGGGTGAGACCGGAAGGGTTAGAGGAGGGAGAGCGTTACGTTTGGGGAACATTTGGGAATAATTAAGTTGCTGTGGGTTAAAATAAACATTAAAGTAAAGCGCTGGTAGATGAAGGGTTACGTTCATTTAATGCATGGATTAGAGTTCTTTCACAATGAAATGGGAGACGTATAAATCACGTTACATGCTAAATGTGAAAAAATAAGTAATAGTGGTTTTTAAATTTGTAGTTACCCCTGAAGAAGGGCTATTAAGCCCGAAATGCATTGGGTTGATGCGACTGCCTTGGATGAACGATGCATTTCTACACGTGCTTTAGAAAAAGGCCTGGATGGGCATATCTCTAGCATGAGAAACAATGGAAAAGCATGCTACCTTACATGTGGATGGTGAAAGAATTGAAAAGATACTGGATGAAATGGAATAAAATGGTTAAACTTGGATTACCTAATTGAGTTGGAATATTATGTGTACTAATGGATTCGCTGTGCGACTGGGACTGCAGCGAAACTGCGCTCCACATCTGATGCGCTTTTCTGATTCAGCATCTTCATATCATTCAGAATGCTGCTGCCCATCTAATCCTCAAGATTCCTAACCCCCACCCCCTGACAGCAGTAGTGTCACAAGACCTACAACATCTTCATTGGCTCCCAGTGAATAAAAGGATTCAGTTTAAGGCACTCATCTTTGCATTCAGGGCCTATACCCAAAAAGGTCCTCTTTATGTCAGGTGCCGCTTTAAGCCTTATGCCCAGGCGAGATTGCTGAGATTCAATCAACTTAAACGTTTCCATGTCTCACGCATTCACAAGGCCAAATGAGGAGGCAGATCATTTGTTTTCCTGCCCTCTAGGATGTGGAATTCTCTCCCTCTTGGTCTGAAAAGTGGTCCCAATGAAGTTGTTTTTAGAAAGTGCCTTAAGTCCCGACTCCTAGACTCCTGTCTTGACGTCATTTAGGATCTCTGTAGTTAAGTCTTTTGTAGGCGTTCGCTTAGCTTAGTGCCGGGATGACTCTTCGGAGGTAGATGTACGCTTTACAAAGGTATTGGATTGTATAAATGCAATTACAATCTCTGCTTTGTGACAAAGAATAACACAGAGTTCAGGAAACGGGTGTACTCTTAAGGCCAGGTGTACAACACGCCAATTAGCGAGTCGCAAATTGCATCGCATTTGCGACTCGTAATTTGCGACTCGCTACTGGAATGCACAACAGTGTCTCAGACACTGTTTGCGATTCCTAATGGGGTCGCAAATTGCATGCCTCATTATTATTTATGAGGCAGGCGCTATTTGCGACCCCATTAGGAATGGCTAGCACTCACAGGGATGGTGGCCTGCTGGGTCAGCAGATCACCATGTCTGTGACTGCTTTTTTAATAAAGCAGTTCTTTTTTTTTTAAATGCAGCCCGTTTTCCTTAAAGGAAAACGGGATGCATTTAAAAAAGAAAAATGAAACTTTTCAGTTTCATTTTTTTAAGGGCAGGCAGTGGTCTCTGGGACCACTGCCTGCTCTTAAAAAATATTTTCCCACATACTCACAAAGGGGAAGGGGTCCCTTGGGGACCCCTTTCCCTTTGCGAGTGGTTTACCACCTACTTGAAGTAGGTGGTAAACTGCGAGTGTTTTGCGGCCGCAAAAAAGGGTCGTACATCTGGCCCTTAATGCTGTATCATAAAAACACTATCCTGATGGACCAAACAAAAAACTGGCTCTTCCTAATAAGTGATACCTCAGTCTGGTGTCTGACTGTTTAAAGAAACATGCCATTCAATTATTGCCTCAACAGACTGGTTTTGATCACTGAACTTCAGTCTAGAACACTATCCTACTGCACTGCACCTTAGAGATGCCAACCCAACATACAGCACTGAATCCCCCGGCTACTGCATCACTACACAGTATCCTAGGAACCGTAACCCATTTAAACTCTCATTACAAGTGGCCTTTTAAATTGCAATCCCTGTGCAACCAGTGTGTGCATGATCATAGTTATAAGTGTTGCAATATTTGTCACACGCGATAAAGATCCCACCACTGGAGGTCCCACCTGCCAGAGTTTAGAAAAGAATGCCCAGTAAATACCGAGACATGTGGATTTTGATGCTTCCAAATTCACATGTCCTGGTCCCGTTATGAGGGGAAAACATGTAATCAGTGATAATTATTGGACCTGATAAACTCCGTGAACATCGGTGTCATGCTTTATTGGGTGCAAAAATTATCACAGCAAGCTACCAGTAATGAGAGCCCAGGGTACACTGAATCCTATGGACACTATTCAACTCACCATAAAGCACGGCATCCTACAACCACCAACCTACAACATTGCATCACACAGTCTACCACAGGCACCAACTCACCAATTCCTGCCTGTCCTGCATCGTATGCTGCTCTGCACCCTAGGTACAATAGTCTACCACAGTATGCAGCATTCTAAAAACATTAACCCACCACACTGAAACACAGGGATATTAGCACACTCCACTACATCCTAGGAAAGCCAGTTCATTCCACTTCATCCTAGCGACACTAACCCACTCGACTGCGCTTTAGGGCCACTAAACTATAACAATGCACAGTGCCCGATCACATAATTCTGTGTCCTAGGAATAACCAATAATTCACTCCACTGACAATTAGGGCAAATACGGGCTGGGCCATGCAAATATATGTGTTGATGCAGGAATACTGCTGAAATACTGGCATTTAATTTTCCCCTCTTTACATGAAATGTACAATAACATACATTTCAGTGGCAGCTAAGAACTCAAAAATCCATTTACTTTTGTTGATTTTTGGCCTATCAACAAACATGCCTTACACCGAAACCTTAAATTGTACCCTTTTTAGGTCTCGACCTGCACCAGCGCTTGCGCTGGTCTGGCCGAGAGTTTTAGTAAGCGGGTTTTGGAAGTGCAAACCCACTGACTTTCGGCTGGCGACCAGCTTGCGTTCACGATGGCGTGCACGCGCCATCCATTCCTCACATCGCTGGCGAGGCGCCATCTGCCTTTCCTCCCCCTCCCTCACCCCTCCTCCCCCTCCCTCACCAGAGAGCGCGTTTCCATTCCTCGCATCGCTGGCGAGGCGCCATCTGCCTTTCCTCCCCCTCCCTCACCCCTCCTTCACCAGAGAGCGCGTTTCTTGGCCGCGCGTCTTGTTTAAATCTAGCCATACCTCCTATTTGCTAAGCATCATTTATCTTTACTAATAACATATTGCTCTGGAGTAATACCTGACCCTTTTCAGGGCCGAACGGGTTATTTCATAGGATATGCAAATCTGCCTATTGAAACAGATCTCCGGACTCCACACAGCCACCCTCGATTATGGAAATGTTCAATAAGTGATTGTCACTTACATATGTGCCTCGGCGGAGCTCGCTGATAATTAGCAAGGCATGTAAAGACACATCCGTGAAAGTCCGCACTGACAGAAGCACACGCTGATGAATCTCTATTAATAGTTAATGACGCATGTCTAGGGAAAGCCAGTGGCTGAATTCTTTCTCTTTAAAGGGATGTGTTTTGTTCTGTTTCAGTTGGTCAAGCTTCCCCCCCCCCCTTGTTGCCCTCCGCTCGGCGGTTTGTATTCAGAGCCAGGGTGAAGTAATTAAATTCCTGCGTCCTGAATACGGAAGGCAGGAGTCTTCTGCCCTGAGCCGAGAGGCAGCAGGCGGCTGTAACTGTGCCCACAGCGCTGTCCGCCAAGGGCTCCCCTTCAAGCCACTTCTGGCGTTGTTTAAGATGACCGTTTTATGAGACTTTTATCACGTTCTAATGGGACTCCTCTGGTCCGAACACAGCGCACAAGCTTGCTTGGTGTTTTTACAGCATTTAGTCACTCCCCATTTACTTCCCGTAACGGATTACATAGCTGCGTTTTCTACAAGACTTGCCTGTTTAAATTTGCATCCTATTTCAAACTGCAAAGGTTCAGTAAAGTGCATGTAATCATGTTTGTTTGCTAATATTACCGTGGGTTTGCGTTTCATCCAGCGAGAAACTGCGTCAACCAAGAACACCTGATTGACATTCTAAATGTGCCGGATGCCTAAACATTTTGTATTGTATTTTGTGTGTCTTTTGTATTCCTACCGACCAAAACCCGTAAGACGCTTAATCCTTCAGAATTCCTCATTTTCCTCTAGAGTTTTACATGGAAATTTCGGCTGCTTTGAACCTTCTTGTGAAAGTAACGAGAACTTCGGGGATCCTGCGGACCTCATAACTCCTGTGTGTGGGGGAGGGGAACTGCTGTTATAGGCTCCGTGCCGGCTTCCATATGACCAGTTATTTACCTGTATAACAGGTATTTTGATATCTCAGCTGGTAAAAAATATTAGAAAAATCACATCAAGCCGGTATTTTTCCCCTCATCATTCCTTATTTTAATCAGAAAATGAAAGAAGAAAACACTTTAAAATGTGTCTGCAGCTGCCCTATTGCCCCCTGAGTGATAATTAAAGGAAACAAACATAACAGGAGTATTTGTAAAGTGCATGTTCACCCAAGGGTATCTTGGTGCTGAATAACAGATGTTTATTGTTAACCAAC
Source organism: Calotriton arnoldi (assembly GCA_963921515.1). Lineage (NCBI taxonomy): Eukaryota > Metazoa > Chordata > Amphibia > Caudata > Salamandridae > Calotriton > Calotriton arnoldi. Next base: position 1,556,326 of record CAWUFW010002053.1, read on the forward strand.
TCTCATTTTATTGACCTCAGAATGAGGAAAGGCTGAATAGGCCCACAGGGATTTGAACCTGTGACCATGAGGTCAAACACAGTGCGTAGAGTGAACACATTAGTACACTAAGCCGCTCAACCCACCCCAACTGGCTGGACATAAAGGTAATGTTAACAAGTATTGGCATAGCCAATAGGTCTCGCTTTTGGGACCTTATAAGTATTTAGTTATGCAGCACAATATCCTTGGTGCAACAACATCAACTGTTGCATGGCTAAACACTTATAAGGTCCCAAAGGCGAGACCTATTGGCTATGCCAATGCTTGTTAATATAGTACCCGTGTTCAGCGTGTCCTTCTCTGGCTCTCTTGAAAGTTTGTTACTTTTCTTAATAATAGCTCAGTGTAGAAGAAATCCAAGAAAAGGGAGGGTGGAATAAAAACCGCCAGGCATTGACTAATATACCAGTTGAGAAATGATCATTTTTAACGATATTTACAAAATCACACATGAATAATAATTCTGTTGAATATATACTCTTCCCTCACCTTATGAATTATCCTTCCAGGCTTCAGACTGGTCCAGGAAAGTTTTTTCTAAGCAATAGCTCTTTAGCACCGCCATGTGGTGCCATGGAGCTTCAGTCACAGCTCTGCCTCTGGGTATGAGGAACCTGGAGCATATTAGGCGCCAACTGGCACGAAGGTGTCATTTCCAAAAAATGTTTCCATGCCCTATTGAGGCTTGCAAAGATGAACCAAAGGAAGTCTACTCAGTCACTCCCTGGTGAGATGGGGAGTAGGAAAAGAAAATGGAAGTATAATAGACTGGCTCATATTAGAAAGTAAAAACCAGCTTAGATAAGAATAATGGGCAGGCACGAAGGACCAACTTATCGGGGTAGGAAAACAGACGGTTTTAAGTTTTCTGACCCCACATGAGGAATGTATTGCCAGCAACAGACTGCCTTCAGATTAAGGCATCAAAGTGTGCACCTGGGCATCAAGACAGTCAATATAAGCATAATATCCTACTGGGGAACAATAAACTGAGTGGGAGGAAACAAATATGGAAAACCTTTTGGAAAATACACCACAGGGAAGGTTGATAAGGAAAACAAAGAGGAAGACAGGGTAGTAAAATAGTCCTTAAGTGTAGCCACGGTCAGACTCAGCAGTGCAATGGACCATCCAAATCTCAATTTATCGGAAGGACGAGATATAAAGTAGTTGAGCCTCCTGCCTCGCACCACTGAACAAACTTCGATCTGTGGAGATAGATTTGGCAGCAGGCTTCCTGGGTGCCAAGATGTCTATAACGTCATCAGGATGGCAAAAGGCTAACGGACTCAAGCCAGCACCACTCAATCTTCTCACAGGCAGTCACAGTGTTTGGGGATTGGGGTTGATGAATTGACCATCCTGCTATGAGAGCAGATCTACTCTGCTTAGGAGAGGAAGAGGTAACAAGTGCTGAGTGCCAACAGACTGGCATATCAAATCATCCATGCTCAATCAGGGGCAATTAGAAATAGCTGTGCTCTACACTCCATATTTTGCAGTACTTCAGACAGAAGCGGAAAAGCATACAGCCAGGTTGAGACCAGGTGAACCTGAATGCATCCCCCATGGAAAACATTCAGATGGAACTTATGGCAAAAAAAGGGAGGACACTTCCTGCTCTTTGCCGTGGCGAAGAGATCCATGATGATGAATGCTGATCCCCGAGATGGAAGGGAAAATGACTAAATGCACAAAGCTGGCATGTGGCCCAGAAGAGCAGTCGAGAGAGGATGCATCTGTGACCATGGTAGCCTGAGTCTGCGGGCAACTGAAAGGACGACCACTAAAAGGCTATTAGAGTCTCTCCAACAGTGCAAATCCATATGAACATAAAAAAGGAGATCTGCACTTGAGCCATGAGACTCTCCTGGAGTCACTAATACCTCAAACACCACTGAAAGGCCCTCATCTCCCACCTGGCATGTGACATAAGCAAGATGCACAAGGTCATGAGGACAAGCAAATAAATGCAGGAAGAGTAGAACCAGGATCTGAGTCAGAAACATCAGAATCATTTCCTAAACATCTGGGACCCTTTGAGTAGGATGACAAGGTTTCATGCAGTTTGTGTCCTGTTCTACCACTATAAAGATCAGCTTCTACATGGGAGAGAATTGGACTTTAGAGGTGTTGATCGTAAAGACCAAATTGTGAAAGTCTGAATGGCAGAACTGAACTGACCGTGTTGGAATCCCACCATGAACTTCATGCTACACCTATAGGAGGGAAGAATTAGAAGATGAAAATAGGCATCCTGGAGTTTCTCTTGCTTTAAGGACCATAAAGACTTGACTCAGGCACACCATCTTGAACTTGCCCTGCTGAATGAACAAGTACAGAAGGTGTTGGATGCCGGATGGGCCTCAAAATGTCATCCTTCTTGTGGACCAAGTAGTAAAGGGAATAGAATCCTGTGCCACTTTCTTCCAGAAGCAACATCTCTATGGCCCCTTTGTTCAACAGGTCAACTACCTTGCCTCTAATATTGAGACGTCTGCCGGACAGCACATCCTAGTGAAAGGAGGGCAGTCTGGAGGGAGGGATATGAAGGGTAGGATGTAGCCCTTGCGGATTACTTGAATGAGCCAATAATCCTTTAAAATAATCTCCCAATCGGTGGAAAATGTTGACCTTCTCCCTCCTCACAAGAGATTAATGTTATAAGGGATTGTCAGAGAGGTTCTAAAGCAGCAGGATGATGTAAAACTGAATCTATTTGCTGATGGTGGCATCAGATTGGTTCACCCCTGCTCCATAAGGAGCTGCATAACTGCTGGAGTGTCTGGATTGACTGTGAATGTTGCTTCTGATGGGACAGTACTTGCTTGGAGTAGCCTCAAACCTTCCCGTATTGTCGGCAAAATTGTCTCACTGGGGAGGGCATCAGAGTCAGTGCCAAACTCCTCCACCTTCTTGGCAAATATCAGGGTTGAGTAGGGGGTTCTGACAATGAAATATCATTGAAGTTAACCTTAACTTTCTCTCTTGCTGTGCAAATAATTTTACCAGAAGTAGCCTGGGTAGGGTGAGCCAATGGAAGTGGAAACTCCAGTGTCATCTTTTTCAGAATTGGGATCTTATCCAACAACAAGGAAGAGTCCAGTGATGGGAAAAAGTACACAGACAACATAAAAGAAAACATCACCTTCCTATGTTGCTTTTTGTATTTTTTCTGGGAAGATCTGTTAAAATAGTCTTCCCTGATAGGTCACTGGGCATGAAGGAAATAACTTTGGCATCTCCTTGCAGGCCATAGCCACAAACAATTTGGCCTCCCACTTCCTGACTGTCTTCAGTGCATGTAGGTAAAAGATTTGCAGGTCCTGGCATAATGGTCCAATTCCAGACACTGCATGTAGATTTCATTTGGGTTCAATAGAGACATGTTCTTACAGTACCTGCAACAAGGCTTGAAACCCTGAAACTTTCAGAGAAGACATTAGACCTAGTTGCTGTTGAAATGCTGAGGTAATATGTCTGTGAGACACCGAAAGAGAGCTCTGGACGTACATCAATAAAAAAGGAACTTATGCCAGTGTGCTGACTGGTGCCTAATGTACTCTAGTGATATTATGTCTGGAGGTGGAATCACAAATGAAGCTGTATGGTGCCACATGGTTGCACTATAGAGATATTGCTAAGGAAAGGCATTTCCAAACCAAACTGAAGTCTGGAAGGATAATCCATAAGGTGAGGACTCTGCAGAAAGATGTAACCCCAACCCCCCCCCCCCCCACCGACTCCCCCCCATAAAATAAGTGCACTTCGGGTGGAGTGGGGGGGAGGAGTTTATATGTACACGGCTGAAGGCGGTGGTTGTATTAACATACGGTAAATATTTATTCCTTTACGTTAAAAAAACCTAGAAATTCACTGAAAAAAACAAAGATTAGAAGGACGTTTTAGTTAGGCAATTCCTCTTTGTGCAGTAATTGTCATTGATAATACTGACCAATTTAGTATTCAAGTTAAATTAGTGAGCAATTAAAGAAATTAATATGTGTAAGGGGAACTTGTATATATCATGTTACAATATGGCCACCACTGTCAACACTTATTCAGGAGGTCCACGGCTGCTCATAAAATTTATTAATATTAGCCGATTATTAAAGCATTTAGAGAAAGTTTTAAAACGTTCTGCAAATGTGAAGAAATTAGAAATTGAATGCTAAAAATTAAGCTAGTATTTTTTTGTTTTGGATTATCAGCGCGAGTACAGCACACGGAATCAGTCAAGTATGGACTATTCATAACCTGAAACAGCAATGGCATCCACTGACAAAAAGAGAGGAACAACAAAGGCAAAATGATATGCTAGATTCTTGCATTTTGTATTGTATTTTAGATATAAAGTTAGATTTTGAAAAACTACAACTGTCTCATTAAAACTAAAATTTCGATTTTCATTTTTTTTGTTTGTGAATTAAATAACTTACCTAATTTGAGTATTTGTTTGTATGGTGTTTTTAGGTTCGAATCATAGAAATTGCTTGGGCGGGGGTCCTCGGCTTCCAGTAGTGATTCAGTGGGGGTATACGGAGGTCAAAAGGTTAAGAATTGCTGACCTACAGGTTTTACTTGGCTACAATCAAATGTAACTGCCCCTTCCACTGTGCTTTTCCTACTAGTTTGCAAGTCTTCAGTGTGGAAAGTTATCTAAGATTTCGTACTAGACCACATTCAATATTCTGATTTGATCTAGTTTCCCAGTAAACCAGTGTAAGATCTAATTGGCTTCACCCAGCAGGACGTTATTGTTGAACCATGCTTCCATACACCATAATTTACTTATTTCGGTGTATTTAACTAGTCCTTCCTTTACACGTGATTATAAGAAAGACTCTATAAGAAACTGCAAGCGGACTGGCTTGGAGTCCACAACTTTACTTCGCCCCCACTTTCACTGTCATTGCTGTATGCGATTTCTTATTCTTATCCCCCTGATGAAAACTCAAAATCATAGGTCATTTAATTTGTGGAAACTGCAGTCTAGTTTGAATATGAAATCTGCAAGAAGGTTGTATCGGGAAAACCACTATTGTGTGCATTAAAAATATGTGAATTATTCGGGAGTGTAAGCAAGTTTCAGTGTTAAAACAAACTAATTAAATAAACAAAGATTGAACAAAGATTAAACAAAACGCATGAGCAATGTGAATATTTGGCTCATCAAAAATCCAATGTATAAGAAGTCTGTTATGATGTATATTGGGAGACCAGGATTCTCACGAATGCTCGACTAAAAAAACTCACATTTTCGTCACTACACCAATATATACGGCGAACATACCTGTTGTTGCAACGCTCCAGGTTTTTGTTTAATTGTACTTTAATTAGGTTTCCTGGACCAGCGCGGCTTAATTCGAAACACTAAATGACATAACGTGCCATTTTAGTATTTACTTTAAATGTATGTAGCGCTAGCAGCGTGTAGCCTCTCATCTGCACTTACAGAAGAAGGAGGTGAAGGGTGAACGCATGGGAAGTGTTTGCTTTCTAACACCCTTTAAAATAACTGAGGAAAGTGCGAGGGGTCCCTATGTTCTAATACAGAGATCGCACAATGAAAAATACTGTAAAATCTGTGAAACCTAAACAATAGGTAATACATTAATACTACTACTCCCTGTAAACGTCTACTGCTTTAACCCTGTGAAATATATAATCCCGTTTCTGACAATGCACATGCAATAAAAACACAGAATTTTACGATTTCCATATAAATGTATGCATCATTTCCTTCACAGCTGCAAAATACCATTTGGTCAGCCTAGCAAGAGAGAAACATGGCAGGGATAAAGTAATGACACACGCTAGTGTTTAAGTGAAGGCCATTGACTTAGCACAGCGCTCAGTAGAAAGGGGGCTCAGATTCCTGCTATCGTTAATCGCCCGTTCTTTTTGCCAATGCTGAACAAAATTGGCAAAGCCAAAAGGCCGAAAGGGCGAGACCTAGTGGCTTTTGCGAAAGTTTGGTAATAATGTGCCATGTATTCATCCTCGCTTCAAAACAAACACAGATCAGTTTAATGCTCATCCCTGAAAGTGGTGAAGCGTAATACTTGTGAGGGTTCACGTTGTTTTCAAAGTTTGCCTTGGGTGCTCTTATACACAAATGTACCCATACACTCACACTCCCTGTTTCTAACTCAAAATCGCACTTTCACACACTCACAGTCCCTGACCCTCACTCAAAACTACTGGCGTACAGGGACTCGGATTTGAACTCCTGGGGTACAGGTGTTCAACTTTAATGGTGCAGCAGGTGCAGTTTCACCAGGATCTCTGGGCCCTGATACAACTGTCCTTGCTGACCCATTGATAGACACCACTGACTCACTCCCACTCCCTCTCATAACCTCCCCCTCGCTCACTCATTCTAACACACACACACACTGCTTTACTCACTCCCTTGTCCCAATTTCACTTTTTCATACTCACTGTCTCTTTCACACTCTCAAACACACTAAAGTAGCGCACACACTCAATCACTCACAAGCACACTTGCACTAACACATGCACAGAGAAACACCACAGTCTTTTTTTACTTACCTTTGTTCCTTTGCTGGCCACTCCAAGGCTCAATGGCCGCAGCAGAGGAGGAATCCAGAGCCGGGCACTGGAAACAGCAAGCCATGATTCCTAACAAGGAGCCAGACATAGCAGCAGGACCAGGTTAATGGAGAAGACACACCTTCAGCCCTCTCCCCCCAGCTTCTTGATAGGACTGGAAGTATAGCCCTATAAGAAGCTGGGACAGTGCTTGGCATCCTGTCTCTGCTGCACTGTGTGGCTCCTCATTGTCCTCAGGGATGCACTGGTGGGTGCCCTGACAGCCACATTTTAGCAGATATACTGTGCTCTGAGGCATCTGCAGTATGTCTGCTAAATAAAAAACAAGCATTGGCAAAGCCAATTGGACGCGGCTATGCAAGAGCTATTGGCTTTGCCAATGTCTTTTAGTCATGTTGTACAGCAGCGTGGCTGTGCAGTATGGCTAAAAGTAAAGTTAGAAAAAAAGCACGATGACGTGGACAGCGCTAGGCATGTCATAGTTTTTTTTTCCCCTTCTGGTGGGTGGGGTGGCAAGATAGATAACTGGAAGAAGGCAACGGGCAAGATGGATAATGGGAGGGAAGGTGGTGGAAGGGAAAGGGACAGTTAAAAAAAAAGCGCTATGACACGGCTAGCGCAGGCCACGTCATATTGCTTTTTTTCGTAATGTGGGTGGAGGGGCAACACAGACAGGATATGGGTGGGAAGTGCAGTGGGAGCTGGGGGTGTCATAGGGAAGGAAACAGCAGGGCAGAAACAAAAGGAGCGTGGGGTGGGGTAGAAGAAGCAACATGAGCACGGGGTGAAAGGGGAAGAACAGGAGCTCTGGGTGGGAGGGGAAGAAGCAACAAGAGTAGGCCAATAGGAGGGGGCGAAGCAACACGGACATACAGTGGCATAGCCAGTGTGTCATGGGCTCTAGTGCAAGGAAGGCGATGGACTCCCTGGCCACTGTTTGCATAGTGAAATCGGGCAATAATCACGATTTGATGTGCCCCTCATGCCTCTGCCATGGTGCCAATGCACCTGCTGGACCAATGGTAGCTACGCCCCTGACAAAGCCACTTATGTCCTTGGGCAAGATTCTCTTTAGGTGAAACTCTCAAAAATAAAATGTTAATGCTGCCTGTCACCCACCTCGATTCAAATCCTTCAAGTATTAAATACAAGGCATTAATGTTTAATGTCAGAAGAAGATCCACATCTACTGGCTGATTTGTCTGTGTGCACGTGGCGGAACTGAATAATCTGGACTTCCCTGCTCCACTAATTGTTGTGATGGTAGGCAAACATTTTGTGATCAAGCCTCTTTTTGCTCACTGTTGTTTATGAGAGATCAGAGGACCTCCAAATAGTGAGTTCCGGATCTTTCCTGTACAAAACCCTCATGTTTGAGTTACTTGCCTATAATATTGCTCATCTATAATAAGCATCTAGGCCACATTTGGGAGGTACATGATGACTTCTGACATGCCTCTTAGTTCACTAATAGAAGCGTCATTATACCAAGTGCAGGAATGATTCTCAGTTCATGTTTAAAAGCTCTCTAATAATCACACATAGTTCTCAATCAATCAATATTTGCTTTATTCGATTCAAGTATTAAATCATAAAAGCACAAGAAGTATCATTCAACATTTAAAAATAAGCATTCATAATTTAAAAGTTTATCAAGCTAAAAACTGATTAAAATCCATTACAATTACCATAAATATGAAATAACAGACCGATATCAAAGTGTTAGCCACATGCTCAGGTAGTAACAAATCATCATGTGAATCAGTTAGTTTCAACAAGAGTTGGACCTTGCATCGATGACCTTGTTCTGACCACCCCTTTCAGATATTTTGCAATGTGACTAGTGACATTTTCATCAGCTAGAGATTGAAGCCTTATAAATGCGGGTCGACACTGCCTCAAGCCTAGCATCTTCAAATAAGGCACAATCCATCTTCTCCTAAGTACAGTATAAAATTTACAAAAAAACAATGTGGATTGTCGACTGATTAGATACATTGTCACAAGGACAGGGGCAGGGAGAACGTGACCAGTCGTTTAATTGAGGAAATGTAACCAGGTTGTGAAAGTTGCCTAAGCGTAGGCGCGTCAGTAAGAACCTATCATAATTACTTGGGGTACATAATAAATACGGTTGTATCCCTGTTTGAATCAAGAGTAATTGATTGGCTCTGACTGTCTGTTTCATAATGTTAGAAGACAGCCTGATCGTCTCCAGGTGATTTAAACATAATGTTTTAGGTCCTTCCTCGAGATATGAAGCATGGAGTCAGGATTGTCAAACAACTCCATGTTGTCAAGGTCACCAATTATTTTTTTAATATAAGCGAGCCAGGGGATGTAATTTACCTGCTGCAGTTTCAAACAATCTAAAATCACTTCCCGATTTAGGCCTGTAGACACACCTGTCCAGATCTTATGCCATAATAAAATCGGCTGGATTTTAATAAGGTCAGACCGGTATGGCAGGCCCAGTTCGGCATGGCAGATGAAAGTAGCTGTGCTATCAGGGACAGCCAAGAGGTATCTCAGAAAACTATTTTCAACTTGTTGGAGTGGCTCCACATTTACATGGCCCCAAATGCCAGCCCCATACAAGGCAACAGAGATACATTTGGCTTTATATATTACCAGGAGGTCATCAATAGGGCGCTTGCCCAACCTCCTTGCAAACTTAATCAGAGCACCTATAGCTTTAGCAAAAAGTAATTTTCTGCAATTGACAGCTTTTGCCCACAAACCCCTATTGTCAAAAACAACCCCCTGATATGAAAAATGATCTACAAAATCAAGTTTCCCGCTATGTATGAAAATATTGTGGCACTTTACACTGGGCTTACTACATTTCATGACAAAGGTTTTTGAGATGTTAACTTTAAGGTCCAGGCTTGACATATAAGATACGAAACTGAATAATCTAGACTTCCCTGCTCCACTAATTGTTGTGATGGTAGGCAAACATTTTGTGATCAAGCCTCTTTTTGCTCACTGTTGTTTATGAGAGATCAGAGGACCTCCAAATAGTGAGTTCCGGATCTTCCCTGTACAAAACCCTCATGTTTGAGTTACTTGCCTATAATATTGCTCATCTATAATAAGCATCTAGGCCACATTTGGGAGGTACATGATGACTTCTGACATGCCTCTTAGTTCACTAATAGAAGCGTCATTATACCAAGTGCAGGAATGAGTCTCAGTTCATGTTTAAAAGCTCTCTAATATTCACACATAGTTCTCAAATAACATGATGTACTAGTAAGGTGAAACTTCTGTGCACTGAGAGATATGTTATTTTGAAGTCCCTGCCTTATCATATTCTAACATGGCCGTTTCTTGTATGATTGGCATGCACTGCCAAATATTATCAACACTCAGCTCATTGAAGGCCTCTGAGAGCCAGCATCTGGGCCTTGGCGCGGCTGTCAGTTCTCCCTGTTCATTTGAGTACTTTGAGGGTCAGTGGGTGCTTTGTGTGCATGCTGTCTTGCCTGCGACTGCAATAGAGCATAGGACAGGCAGCTGCAGCAAGGAGCATAATCTGGCAAGCGACGGGCCCCTTTCAAAATAAATAAGTTTTGAATAATGTAAAATGTGCAGCAAACAAACAGTTTTATAACTTTTATAAATTATTATACGCACCGCATGCAAGGTCTGTCCAGCCTGCAGGGTCCAATTGGCACGGCCTTCTTCACTGTCTCTCCCTCCCGTGTGGATTATGAGGCCTCAGGCAGAACGAGCAAGCGGCAACGCGCTGACAACAGCAACGCTGGTTGGTGGCCCACTCAGCCCAGCACAGACCATGAGGCAAACAGTGACATCAGTCAGCAGCTGCAGCGCAACGTCGCAGTGGCGCTGAAGGTGCTGTTTGGAAAAGCCACCTAGTGCAAATAATTGAAGGAAAAAGAAAACCAATAAAACATTTTGCGCTCACTGCTCCGTTCACCCAGGGACATCTTAAGGATTTTGGGGGCCCCTGTTCGGAACAGATTTGAATTTATGATCTAATTATAGCTCTTTCATGCCCTCTTTCTCCGCAAAATGTCTGTAACAGACCTGTATTAACAATAAATTAAAGGAAAACAGTACTTAAAATCATCTATCTTTAAGAATCATTCAGGGCATCAGGGCAGGACTGTCTGCAGAACAGAGCTGGCTCTACCAGGAGGCCCCCTGAAAGGCTGGGGTCCTGGGCCAGAGCCCACTTTGCCCATGCCTAAAAACGTCTCTGCGTTCACCTACAGTGACGCAGGCAGATCACAGAGCATTTTGGCAGGTGCCGTTGCCTCGCCTCAGTTGCTTGTAAGATTTTACATTGAGTTCTCAGCAAACTTGTCGGCCTTTATGACCACACCAGGGAGCAAAATAAAATCAGCCCCCTAGGGGAAAAAAGGCCAACGAACTGGCCCAGGTAGGCTGGCCCGCTGATGGATTCACCCTTCAAGACTCTTTTACCCACAGAGTTTGCTACATGTAGCGCCTTGATAAAACTTTAAAAAGCGCAATTTTACGAATTATGCCTCACGCGCAAAGTGGAAACTGGCATCCACACAGCTCGGAATAAAGATTCAGAAATTAGAGTGCCCTCAATGTCATATCAGCACCGGAACCATCACGAAAATGAAAAGGTACCTCCTTGTGCCGTTGTGAGCAGATTTTGTTTAGTCTACGAGGGCCGCTCGGCTTGTAGTGAATACTATTTCAATTACATTATTCAGATGAAATGGTGACTTAATCGTCTGTTGCTGACATCTGCTGTGAATGATATTAATGTCACAACTCAAGGTAGATACGACCAATTCAGCCTTCCGAACTCTTAACTGGAATTCCATCGTAATGGGTGAAAGTGACGCCTAAAATGTACAGCTCCTCAAAAGTAACACCTAATATTTACAGCGCCTCAAAGCAGCAATGGCTAGGCAAGAGAGAGGAGGGTTGGAAACACAACAAGAGCGGGAGGATAGTGTGGAGGGTGGGGGAAACATATCGAGGGAGGGAGGAGGGTGTGGGAGAGCGTACAGTGCCATGAGAGAGAGCGAGAAATGCTCATCAAGCCACAAAATGGTGACTTAAAACTAAACAGAGAGAACGCCTGCTCTGTCTACAGTGAGATGTGTTTCTAAAAAACAACACGCTCGCCTAACACTAGATTGTTTTGAAGGTCTTGAAGAGGTTTCTAATTGGGAACCGCAGAAAAAACGGGGATGGGTTAGCAGCGTCTGACCCTGGATCTCGGTCTTTGAATGAACAGCAAATGTGACAAGATAAGAATAAGAATTACAGCTCTGTTTACAGAAATGGAGCTGGAGCGAGCGCTCGTGTGAAGTGCTCTTAGACAAAGAAAACAAGCATTGGCATAGCCAATAGGTCTCGCCTTTGGGACCTTATAAGTGTTTAACCATGCAACAGTTGATGTTGTTGCACCAAGGATATTGTGCTGGATAACTAAACACTTATAAGGTACCAAAGGCGAGACCTATTGGCTATGCCAATGCTGGTTTATGCAAGCTGTTAACGTACCTGTAAAAGGTTACAGTTTTTGTAAGTAATGTAGCATGTGTACGTTTGCTGAAAAAGATAATGAATGTAATTTTGTAATAGCGAAAGTGTTGTTTAAAAAAAAAAAGCTACAGACTGGGAAATATACCTATGTAATTGCGCACGCAAAACCGTTAAGAATATCAAATCAAGGTTTGGGAGAAAATATGCTAGTTTTGTTTGTTGTTGTGCGCGCAGTAAAGAAATTGTATTAACAAATGTTGGAGCAGATATATTTTTGCATTTGGAAGCGCTGTATATAGGTATATAAAAGCAAACATTACTCAGAAATATTTTAATAAATGCCACAAAACAGCGGAAATATTAAAGTAACTGAAGAGGTAAAAAAGTAACAAAAAGTGGGAGCGTAACGATGGGAGTAGAGACATAAGTATAGCGCGAAGAAGATGTATAAAAAAGTACAGGAAGAAAGACTAAAGCAAAGGCTTAATAGGACCTTAAAACGAAACAGGTATACTTGTGAGTTGACGCATAAGAAACAGCAATTGTACAGTGATTAGAAAATAAGAGGCAGACGGTGGCAAGGCGCCTTCCAGTCTGGTTTTCCCGGGTGGGCTATTTGCAATAGAATGAAAGTTACCAGGGAGGCGGTTAAAGTTGTAACATGTGGCCTAGAACAACAACACTTTACTCTCGTAGCTAATTACGCGTGCACAGTAGATGGTGGTATAGATTAGATGGCTAAATTTGCCGCCCATACAGCAAACAGAGTGCTGGAAGGTATTTATGTGGCTCGTGGGAAGCATGTTCTTTGATAAGCTTTTGACATCTGGTGAACCTTGTAACACCCGTGTTTCAGCGTTTCAGTTTCACATACCGAGGATGCCTCTTTGCAGTACTTTCCAGCTGGTTTTGCCTGCGTATGATGTGATATTGTCGCCTCACTGGGTGAAGGGAGCCGGCACTGTGAGAGTTAAAATATATGTAGTTCCTTAAAATGTAGTTTTCTATCAGAAGAAGCAGAAAACAAAAACATATCACTCGAGCCTCGAACGGTTTTTAAGCAATTAAATATCCAGTAGATGCCCGAAGAAAAATAAATTAAAGATAATATAAACTACGACTCCCAGAATGCATTTTGCTAATCTGAAAGCAATGAACAGGAAACCGCCTATCCCAGGGCATTGGAATTACATGGCCCTTTACCTCGAAACCCTTGCCCTCCAAGTCCCTCAATAAACATGTTGATACAAATGCAATTAAAAATCACTAAGGGCGTAACAAAGTCACAACTTAGTTCAAAAAAGTTCTTGGTCAATCTCTGGACCTGGCCTGGTTACAAGAGTAAATAACATTCAAAGACCGTTAAAATCCTGTTAATGATCCCACAAACAGGGAAAACAAAGTCCAAAGTCGCAATGCTCTGTGCCCTGGCTGGGGAGGCAGTGGGAGAGGGGTAAGGGAACTTCTACAATGAAGTGCAAATAGAGTTGACCCTCAAACAAATTTTGTAGCCTTCTCTCCTTTTAATGCATATTTGCTGAGCATGTGCCTGGATTGTTAAAGCTCGCTACTGCCAGATTTCCTCACACTCGTCCACCAGCAGCACAACTGATTTTACCTCAGGTCTTTTGTTTTCGTTTCACTCCTCGTAGTCACGTGATTATTTCCATTACAGCTCGTAGGGGATATCGAGTAAATGCACTACCTGTACGTAAACGTACAGCTAGGATTTATGGGAAAAGAGAAAGTCACATGACTACTGGTGACACGTGTTATAACATTGTGTATCCCACGCCCTTCGGGTATCTTTTGAAATATAAACTAGAAAGCGGCAGAAGCAGCAGACACGTCCGGGTTGCCTACTGAATACTCAAGTCTGTGGAATACCAAATTTAGTTCAGATTATAAATCATCTCACACTTGCCTGTGGCTGCAGCTCTTCGCTGCTTATCAGAAAGCGTTATTATTATTATTACAGAAAGCCACATGGCGGGTGCACGCTCGTGTGAACGCAAGCTGGTAGCCAGCAAAAGCCTCTCTGGTAGCACTTTTAAAACCCACTTACTAAATTTCTCGCAGAGCAGCGCATGCGCTGGCTCAGCGAGACCTAAAAAGCGTGGTAATTATGCTCACACTGTATTTCAAGTAGTACAGCCATGAACTATGGCCAAATATTGCCACGGTGTAAAAAAACAAACCCGAGACTCTAAAACTTTGCAATAGGGACACAGAAGGATTCCTGTTGTTTAGGCATCCTTTGTCGTGCACGCACACATGTTCTATAAGATATCAGGCATACACAAATATACACTGTTAACTGTTGCTTTTAAAACATTGAAGATGCAGAAGGGGAACAATTGGGGAGATGTGGCCTGTATTTGTCTTCTTTGTCCGGTATGGCAGGTATTGTATTTGTGTATGCTAATAATGCTATTACGCTAACATGACTGATGTAAAGGGCGCTGTATATAGGTAGGTGTGGGGTAAAGCACTAGGCAAAACTGAACCATGTATTAACTTGAAATGATGGCTGGTGTTTACAGGCAAAGTGCCGCAAAGTTGCAAAAAGGCATATAGCGGACTAAAAAGCACTGTGGCTTGTTAAAGTGTAAGCGCGATGGATATTTAAAAAGGCACCTTCTGGAGAATATACGCCAAGGTCTGTTAAAGTAAAAGCGCTAACAGGTGTAAGCAGTCATATCTTAGAGAGAAAGTATTGCGTTTTGCTGAAGTGGAATTACTACGGGTAGACTGTGGGGTGGGGTGAGGAAGCGGTAGGGGGTGGGAGGATTGCACTAGGGAGTTGTAACGTCAGAGCGAAAAATAATGTAGAAGTGGAATTTGATTACATGTAGTGCGTTGGTGCCCTACTTAAGTTGCTGTTGTACGATTTGGAACTATGCAATGTCTAAAGTAAAGTAATTAGCAGTATATGTCTGTTATAAAATCAACAATAAAAAGTGTAATATAAGGCGAGCTATTCCTACAAAGCATACACGGCATGAACAAAACAAGAGAAGACGCGCGGCCAAGAAACGCGCTCTCTGGTGAGGGAGGGGGAGGAGTGGTGGGGGAGGAGGGAGAGGGAGGAAAGGCAGATGGCGCCTCGCCAGCGATGCGAGGAATGCATGGCAGCTGCGCGCGTGCACACTCTTGCGAACGCAAGCTGGTCGCCAGCAAAAGCCACTGTTTGCATTTCCAAAACCCGCTTACTAAAACTCTCGCCAGAGCAGCGCATGCGCTGGCTCAGGCGAGACCTAAAAAGTTCCTAAGGCAGTTGCGAAAATGGGACAACTGTAAGGCTACAAGTAATGGGGCGGTGCTTCGTGGGAGGGAACAAAACACGAAAAGGAAGGACAAATGGGAAAGATTAACCACTAGCAAAAAAGCCTTTTTAAAGGACACTCCAAGTAACAAATTAAAAGCCCACAGAGCGTATACAACATGTCTCAAAGAGACAGTCGAAATGCTGTCTAGGCTCGGCCTAATGATTGTGTTAGGAGATCGTAGTTGAACTACACCCTTCACATGTGCAGACATCTATCTACAGAGTGCCGTTTATGAACAACGCTCTGCAGCTGGATCGTCACTCAGTCCCCTCCTCCTCCTCCTCATCCTGTCTTAAGGAGCCTGGTGGAGAGACTGAAAGGGCTGACCTGGACGCTGTAGAGTTCATTTAAACACAAAAATCATGTTTGCATGAACACTGCTAAATTACATTTTTACAAGTGTGGGCAAAGATTTGGTCACTTATGTGGCAGCTCACAGGTGATAGGGCTATCCCCTTGAAGCCCCTGGAGAAGAGTTGCCGTTGGCTAAAGTGTCTCCACATCCCATCTGCGCCTTCTCCCTCCATGAGGACCATATACTACTAATATGATCAACCATTAATGCCACCTCAAATACGCTAATTCCCAATAAATCAACCTGCGAAAGCATAAAATCTATGACCGCCAAGTAGTCCAGATTGCAACAGCCGCATTAAAAACTGAAGGAAAGCTCTCTTCCTGAATTTGAACAGAATCTGCAACAAATGAACATATGACTTCCAAAGTCTAGCGTCCCCGCAAAAGGTATTCACGATAAACATGGCAAATATGTGAGAAATAAAAAGAACACTAGACAATGGTCACTCCCTGCGTTTATTCAACCATGCCATACTTTTCAATGTAAGAACATACCACAGCTGAAAAGGAAGTAGATAGTATGCAGCCAAGTCATGAATATGCAACACATACTTCCAATCAAGGCAAGTTGCTTTGTCAGGTAAAAACTGCAGAGAAATCTCTTTTGGAAATGTTTTCCACCCCCACACGATCAACCACATAATACTTTAAGCAGATTGTTTGCAGGTCTGTGCTACTTAATTGACTGATTCAAATAAACATTACTTTGTCAATTGTCCAACTATTATACCTTTCAACTTCTGGTCCCATTAAATAACATGGTTTGGTTTTAGGAGGACCCCATTATTCCTACTCCTAGACTTTCTCATATTGTTAACCAATGTGTACACTAACACCTAGTGATCGGAATGTAAACTGCTTCTCAAAGCTGTTCTTCAGAGCTATGCACAGCAAAAAATCACTTATGCACACACAATTTGTGTCCAAGTCTCTACCTTAAAATGGATGCCCCACCCTGGAACTGGGGAGGCACCTCTTGGGGATCAGGAACTCACTCCAGCGGAGGGCAGAAGGGCTCAGACAGGTCCAGTTGCAGCAGATCAGCTGCACCGTTGCAGAGAGGCCTCTGGTGCTTGTTCCTTTTATCTCAGAACAGGAGGTCAGCCAACTGTCACTTGGAGTCACTCAGGTTAGCCTGGGATGAAGGGAGCAGGTCCCGTCTTCCTTTTCAGAGAGCACAGCAGGTCTCAAGCAGCAGGGCAGTCCTCTGTGTGGCACACATTCAGTGAGTCTCCTGGTGGCTTCTTTGCCTCTGTGCCCAGGTCATTAATAGGCCACGGGTGCAGAGGCCACACCACCATGCTAATGAAGAAACACACCCTGGCGATAGTGCCAGGGCTGTATGTGCTCAGGCGCTCTATGTGCTCAGGTGTTATCTGTATTACAGAAGAGGGCACACCAGTGTCTGTGCCTTCTTCTGTAATACTACAGTGCCCCAGGGTGCAGAAAATGGGTGAACACACCGGCTGCACCCTCATGGCACTATTTGTAATACAGCCCCATAACTGTATCATGGAGGCCCAGTTTAATGCAAGATACCTGAAGGCTAAGAAGCCCGATTAAACCAACAAGATGTTATTGAGTTGTGCTCAAAGAAGAGATCCATATTCTCCTTGATTAAATCACCTTGTCTAGAAGAACACATAGTGCATTCCTCATGTCAAGAAAGGCTCCCGTTAGCTTAATCCTTTAGGATGTAACCAGAGAGGGGTTTAGAAAGTTCATGAGAAAACTTAGATCAAAAGACTGGAAATACCTGTGGCCCACCTGGAGGGAGCCAGGTCTTGGGATGGAGCTCTCCCCAGCGAATTGTCCGAGTAAAGAAACAATGGAAATTATGGAGCAACAAAATGGCTGTCACAGATGCCAAAAAGCTGGGTCAATACCTGTGGAGCTGCACTAGGACCAAAAGGGAAAAGTCCTGCATTGACCGGTCCACTATGTCAAACAAAAAATACTGCTTGCGCTTTGGAGAAATGGAAGCATGTGACTCCAACTTCAAGGAGGACATCCATTAGTCGTGCTGAACCACAATTTTCAATTTGGATTTCTAGAGTGGAGTTAGCCACTCCTTTTTGCCATCAGCGAGTAGCAGGATTAGTAGTGTCCTGACTACTTAAGTGGAATGGTAAGCTCAATTGCCCTTAGCTTTGCAACCTCTGAACAGCTGACTGACATTTTGGAAATACTGACAGTAGAACAGGCTAACTGTTTGGTAGCAGCTGAGGGAACAGTAGAGCACATTGATTGTATATGATAGAGAACATTTTAGAGTCCAAGGTGATCTATAGGCAACGGTGGTAGGGGGGGGGGGGGAAGCCTCTCTCCTATTGCTATTGCCTTTTTGAAGTGGTAGATGAGAGGAAATATTTTCTTATACTGTGAAGAAGGGTCAGAGAAAAAAGCACCTGTGAGATCCTGGTAGGCATGATCTACTGGAAGCAGTGTTGCATCTACAGAATTCCATCTGGATGACATTCAGGAACTTAGCAATGGTTGGTCCTGCAGGTGCGCTTGAGTTATCTAAAAGATTAGTTCCATTTAACAGGAAGTTGATCACCAAGTCCTGTGCCTCCTGGTTTGTCTCCTGTTTCAGGCATGAAGACTTCAATCATGCATGAACTGGAAGGTTGGATCAGTGAGGTCTTAGATCATAAGCAATGTCTGCTCTGCTGCCTCCTCGCTAAGGTTGAGCATATATTTATACTTCTCTTGAGTGTTTTTGGGTAGCAGGGTAGCCAGTTCATCAGATTCATGCCACAGCTGCAACACATAACTGGTCATGTTAGCATTGGCCTGTCTGAAGTAGAGATTACAGAGTGATGGATCTCACCATAGCTCGCTGGGGCCTTAACCATTTGGTCAATATGGGAGGGAAACACCATTACTTCAGGGAGGCTGCCATTATCACTTACTGAGAAGAGCGATTCACACACAAACACTGTTGTCGTTGGTCACCCTGTATTATTGACTAGAGACTTTGATGGGGAAACTCAACGTTTTGTTTCTTTCTTAAGCCCCAAGCTTGTTTCAGAAGAAAATGGAGTGATAGTATTGGTGGTGGGAGCAGATGTGGTAAACATGGCGAGATAAATACCCTTAAACTCGGATTAGTGGTAGGAGTCAAGGTCTCAGTGGACAGTGCATAAAGTTTCGCACGGGATACAGGTCACCAGCATTGCCATTACCATTGCTGATTGCTGAACTGAAAAAGGATCCAGATTAGGTTTGGAGATCATTTCTTTCTTGGTAGATGGCAGCTGTGAGAATGTTTCAATTGGGGGCAGGGTCATCAAGCTTCAAGTCAGATGCCAGGCTACAAGTTACTGAGTCTTGTGAGGCTGATGGGCCCATAGGTTTATCTGTAGCTTTCAATTTAGCACACAAGGCATTGGGGAACCAGGGGTGTAAGTAGGGTTGCCAGGGTCGGGGCTGGGGGGTAGTTTGATCCATGGACAGGTCCACACGTTCCAAATCATGGTTAGATGTGTCCTTTATTGCACCAAATATTCCTGATAAAGGGATCTCCAAAAGGGATTCCTCAACCCTGAAAGTTTTCCGAATGCACTGTGGAACTGCTGGAATACTGTGTCCATAAATAATTAAAGATTGCCAACTGAAACGCTACACATCCTGTAGAATACTGGAGGGAGGTAGACACGCTGAGTCACATTTTGTGCGATCTGCTGTAATTGGTGAGAAGCAGAAGATACCTACTACAGAAGAGCAGGTGGCTGCACTACAGATGTGTCAGCAATCAAGACCTCACACCATTTGCACTTCCACCTATGCTTTGCATATGCCTGTAAACTGGAAGGAAGACTTGGAGAACTAGGAACGCTTTTCTTGCGTCGTCTCCTGTAAGGACTACACTGAGTATTTTAATATGGGACCTTGTTCTTAACTCCTACTGGCACCCAATAGGGGCTAGATCTAACTGTCACACAAATAAGACTTGAGAGATTGTAGAATACACAAGGAGATGGACACAACTCCCCAGTCACACATTTCCAACTTGTTAGAGTGGCACAGTTGGTAGGAGATAGAATGGTCTCCCTCGGGCTACACCTACAGTTCAATGGAGCGTGGAGAGGCTTGGCTTGCTGTAACATGAACAAAGATGAATGACTGTCATGGTGCAATGTGCTAAATCCTGTGCACAGAGCGAAATACTAGGTCAATGCCATGGTTCTATAATTTTCTAGAGGAACTGCAAAATACCGGGATTATGATGTAAGCTCCGTGGCCAGCAGACTCTCTACTTTGGATGATTGTATCTCCTTGGTAGGAAATGTTCTCCCCATGAAAAAGACACACCTGATCTAGCTGTAACATGTCATCAGATAAAGAGACAAAAATGGTAATGCAACATGGTGCTTTCACTCTCCTATGGGTTACTGGCAATTTCTGCATACGTTCAGAGAAAGTAATCTACAACTGATTACATAACCTCCACATTGATGGTGGAATATGTATGGATGGGTTACCTCTGCAATTCATCATGTTTTGCAGAGCTTCTGAGCTTTGGACCTTACTTTGCGATTTGTTCTCCACAAAATGAAATCCTGTTTCTTCTGTGAACTTGTGACACCACTGCTCTACATAAACGATTTTTGAAAGGCTCTTACAATAACAATACACAGGGAGTAGAAACTAACCAACGGCTGTTCCCCAAGATGAACAGCAGCTTAAAACATTTTGTGGCAAAATATGATCGACTTGAAAAGAGAACATTGTGGTGTAGTCACCCGAGGTTGAAAGCAAGAAAGTAAAATAGAAAAAGTAAAAAGGGAGGTGTGGCAGAAGGCCTAGGAGTCTAGAAACAAGTAGGATGAGAAGCATATTCAGATCCACAAGGATCAGTGGAAATAAGGGATCTGTTGAGTGTGCAATAGTAAGGTTACTAAATGACTCCATATAATCAGGGACACCATGGGTAAGCACAAGGCTTTCATTTAATAACCAATCCATTCTCTGAGGTCCAGGTTCATCTTAATTAAACCGGTCTAAATATCTAGATCGGAGTGATCTGTAGGAGGGAAAAGTGGACTATATATAAACTGTCTTTGAAGAAATTGAATCACTGGGTAGCCTTAGGAAAGACATCTTAGATGAGTACTAGATGTGTTTTAATGTGCACCACGGGCAAGGGACAGCTTAGACAAATATTTGAAAATCCACCTACAAGGTGACTGGATACCCATGAGTAGGGAATAGAGGAGAGCCCTGAAACGGGAGTAACAATACATTGTCATTTCTTGTAACTGACTTTGTAAGCAGTTTTTCCTGTACTGTTTCTAATTTACCAAAACCATGAACTGAACCTTCAAACTTCACTCACCTAAGGCAGGGGTTCTCGCCCTGTGTTGTTTCAGTTGACAAAGGGATCATGGTCGTAAGTACTGTGCTGGGTCGCAGCCTGCTGCAACCAGGCTGAATAGACCATTTCAGACTTCAGTGGTACCATCCGAGATGGACATCAAGAAAACTGAAGGGATAAATGTGACTAAGAGCCTCTCATTAAAAAATAATCTGCGGGAATTAAGGAAGGAAGGAAGGAAGGAAGGAAAACAGAGCTAAATCCACAGCAGTGCAAACACAATAAAAAGTAAAGTGCACCAAGTAACTCCTGTCTATAGTGAAAGCATGGTGAAGTTCGATATCCCAAGGAACATTATAGGATGCAGAGTGAAAGTGAGCCTTAACAGATGGGTTGCAAACTGATATGGACAGGGTGGTAATGTGCAAAAAACTCCAGCTGACCTACAGCATCTTTGCTCTCCAGTACACAGGTGAATAATGTAAACACAAACTAGCAGGACATTATGCAATATAAATTTTGCATGAAGCACAGCCGTGTATTAACCACAACCTCCATAAATGAATTTTCAGGATAAACTGAATACTACACTGTTAAAGCTTCTTCCGGTTATGGAGAATTCTGCAAATAAAATGATGACTATTCGACCAATGAGAGTGTAGTGATCTTTTCTCGTACAAATAAATGTTTTTAGGTGTTTTAGTTCCATTGCAGGAACTGACGTGAACCAGGGCTACAACCCAGAATGAATCATTTTTCCAAATGAAAACCCACAACTAGGGGGTAATGCCTTTGGTGACATGGGAGTCAATCAGTGATTTAAGCAAGGACGTTGGAGACACTAAATTTCTGGAAAGGGCAGCTTTGTGGAGAGCAGAGCCAAGGGTGTGGTTTGTCTCCAAGAGCCAAAGCACAAGCAGAGTCATCCAAAGATGTAAATCAGACAACAAATGTCACAAAAAAATAGAACAAGACTTTAAAGTTAAAAAAAAATGTAAAGTAATTATTTCAAACACAAAACATTCAAAAATACCCCTATGCCTTAATGACATTACCACTTGTTACCCAAAATGTTTGTTCATCATGTTCTCTATTTATATAACCTATATTGTTATTAAACGTAAAGCAAGACTACTTTGGTGTGGCCATGTCCAGCGCCAGGAACCCCGACTCTCCTCTCATCCACCACATGCCCAGGTACTACTCGGCTACTGACCTTAACGGCCTGAACATGGGAAGACCTTATAGGTGCTGCACCGAGCTTCCCCAGATGCTTTCCCCTGTGCTGCTTACTGCTTCTCCTGCTCACCTCCCAGCCCTCAACCCCACCCCCCTCCTCAACCAACACACATGTCCAAATCCTGTGCCACACCCCCACGCACAACACCCATGACACCTTGTCATGACTCCGCCTCAGTATCCCTCACTCGTCAGACACGCCATTGAAGTCTGGGACCTCCTGCCCCACCTCTCCCCAGACCTTCTCTTCCTCACCGAGACTTGGCTCAACTTGATATTGGTCGACATCACAGTGGCTATTCCCCCAGGGCTTCCAGATCGCAAGGCAGGACAGAACCTTCAAATTTGGAGGAGGACTAACCTTTTTCTATAAAAAGATATTCAATGCTCCAGCACATCCGCTAACTCCAACGACCACCTGAAACACCTGGATTTTAAGCTCAACATCTCCAGCAACACCACCCTGTTGCTGGAGATGTTGGGAGAAGCCCTACTCGACCGGCCTCACAAACCGAGATCCAACCTCAGAAACGCCTTAATGGACTTCTTCGTCCCACTTGTCTTCGACTCCAGTTTTCTTCCTCCGAGGTGACCTCAACTTCCACCTAGTGGACCTCACTGACCCGAACGCCAACAACCTCCTGGAAGACCTGAACACAAATTGACTCACTCAATGAGTTAAGGGCCCCACCCACGCTGCCGGACATCTCATTCACCCATTTTCACCAACTTCCCCTAAATCACGGTGGACAAGCCGAACCACCTCACATGAACCGACCACTTCCTTGTCTGCTTTGCCTACACCTAACCTACCAATATAGAATCACACCTAACAAAATATCCCAATGTAACTGGAACAAGATCCATGAGGAAGCATGGACCACAGAACTCCAAACCCACCGCACCTAGTCGATCTCCCCAATCTATCACCAACTTCCAATCCAGGATAACCTCCTGCGCAGAAACCTGGCCCTATTCAAGACCATAACCACCGCTTGGACTAGACCACATGCCAGCTGGTATACTGAAGAACTACGACTCTCCAAATGACATTGCAAGCAACTAGAATGTCGATGGAGACACACCCAGGACGAAAATGACAGAAGCACATACAGATCAGCCCTCAGGATCTACAACCAGCGACTCTGAGCCACCAAGCACTCAGCCTTGACAGAACTAATTGAAAACTGCTCCAACAACTCAAAAGAGAGATTCTCCATAGTAAAGGAATTCACCTCCCCCCACCGCAAACATCACAGCCATCAACCCTACTCAGGAGCTCTGCACCCAGCACTTTCACTACTTAAGAGACAAAATCAGCATTATTTACAACAACTTTGCTTCCCAACCGAACCTGCTCACCCTCATTGTTCTCCAACCTGCAGTGATGAACACTCCAGAAACTGCAATGACCAACTGGCCCATTATCACCACTATGGAAATCGACTCCACCATGTGCTCCATACACTCGGGAGCCCCATTGGACCCCTGTATGCATTTCATCTTTACCAAAGGACTCAACCCCATGTCCCACCCTTACCTCAGTCTTCAATAATTTATTCACAACTGCCATTTTCCTGGATGCATGTAAACAAACCACTATCCTGCCTTCACTCAAGAAACGTTTAGTGGACCAGAAGACTGGCCAACTACAGACCAATCTCCTTGCTTCAATAGCCGGCTAAAGTTCTGGAACAATTTGTCAATAAATGACTGGATGATCACCTCAACAACAAACACCTCCTGGACCCTCCACAATCTGGATTTAGGATTCTGGATACAGCACTGAAATCGCCCTCATCACCGCCACCAATGACATCTGCCTTATCGTGGACAAAGGAGACACAGTAGCACTCATCGTTCTTGACCTCTCCATCGCGTTCAACACTCTATGTCACCAAAAACTCATCCAATACTCCCACGAAAATGGCATACGCGGACCTGCTCTCCAATGGATCAGTTCCTTCCTCACCATATGCACCTAGTCGGTCGGACTGGATCTGTACACCTCTTCTGCCTCGAACTTGATCTGACTCCCTCAAGAATCTTTGCTTAGTCCTATGATCCTCATTGACTAGATTGCACTGGTGGCCAACATTGTCCATGTCCATAGCCTCAGCATCATCTCGTATGCCGATTACACCCACATAATTCTCTCTGAAGACAATTCCAACACCCACATAAAATTCACCACCTGCGTGTCTGAAGTTGTCAACTAGATGAAGTCCAACTGTCTGAGGCACAGCTCATTAAGACAGAGGTGTTACTCTTCGGAAAAGACACCTCGCTCTAGCCTGATGCTTGGTAGCTACCCAAACTAGGACCGACACCACATGTAGCACCAAGCCAGGAACTTAGAGAAAGTAATTGACAATCAAATCTTAATGTCCAGCCAGATCAACTGGGTTGCCTCCACTTGCTTCCACACCCTCATGTTCCTTAGGAAAATCTTCAGATGGCTCCAGTACAACACCCGAAAAACCGTCACAAAAGCCCTGAACACCAACAATCTGGACTATGGAGAAACACTACGTTCGCATCACCACATTCCTCACAAAGAGACCCCAGGTCATCCATGACACAGCAGCCAGGGTCACTCTCAAACTCCAACTCCGCACTCACATTTCCATGCATCTCAAAGACCTACACTGGCTCCCAGTTCACAAAAGAGCACTCTTCAAGCTCCAAACACACTCTTACAAAGCCCTGTAGAATGCTGGCCCAGCAAATATGAACGGGACCATAAGCTTCCAACAACAATCAGAAACTTCCGCCTGGCCTCTAGCTCGCCCATGTCCCCGCATCCGAAGAGCCGGCAGGTGAGTATTCTCATACCTGGCTCCAAAAGCCTGGAACAACCTCCCCCTGCACATCAGAGCCACCAGCTCAATTCTTGAATTTCACAAGAAACTAAAAACACAGCTTTTCCAATAGCCACCTGTCGGACCAGCTCTGTCCTTCTTTAGGTGCTAGGATTCCATCCCGGTGGATATGTGCACTGTCAAATACACAACATAATATTAATTAACCGTATATAAGTGAGGTTTTTGTAGAGCACAGATCGTGTACTGAAATACTTCAATGTGCTCTCAAACTAAATGGTTAAGAAAAATGATACATAGTGAAGTAAAGTGATGGGCTGTGTATCACATAATTTGGTCAAGTGGGTAGCTTGGATTTAAGTCCAGTAGTGTATATATTGTGCAGTTCAGAGACTGAAGGTGACAGCCTTCTCTCTTCCGTTGAACGCCAAAGGTCAGTGCTTTGTGTTCAGTTATTCAAATAATGTTAGTATTTGGAGCTGAATAAATACGCTTTCCACACCTTAAATAAAACTGACATCATATATGCATGTATACTTGTACATTGTCATAAGATTTAAAGGTGTGCTTTTCTGTTAGGAATGTTCACACGGACACTGAAGATCAAACACGGAGACAGAACATGCCTGTCTGAAATCAACATTTCGCAAGCGTCCCAATGAAGAACTTTAAGATAAGGAGCAGACTTTGTTGGGTCTCTTTGTTTTTTGCTAATTATTTAATTGTAGTCTATTGAGGTACTGAGCCTGTCCTAAAAATCGGTCGTTTTCTCAAGCCAGGAAGACAACTAACATAAAATAGCCTTCCTTAACTCTGTTGGCTCATCTGCCTTGCCAAACCCAACCATTTTAGATGAGGCTCAACACCTCAATGACCGTAACTAAATAATGAACAAAACAGAGCGGTAATAGAGCCCCATCAGGGCTTACTCTTCGGGTTACAGCGCTTCAAGGAGGTCAAGATGATGTGCAGCACTGATTCAGAAAGACGCGAGTGCGTTCTGCCACTGTTTAATGATCTTCAGTTTCCACTTAAAAGTTTGGGGAGAGAGGGAATAGTGTCCCCTGCGGCCTGCCAACACCAGAAGCTGAGGGGGCTGGAGGGGCGGTGGCGACGTTCTTTCTGTCATTTACGGTTCCTACACACAACGCCCTAAGATTCTTAGGTAAACGCACTGAACGTGGAACACGCTCAATATGGCTTTCCAAATGCAAGTTTTACTAACAAACTAAACTAGCTAAGCAAACCTGTCACCGGTAACACGGGAGGCTCAACTACAGCATTTAATTAAGATAAAAAAAAAAAACGCTTGTGCAAACTCTTGCATTTTTTTAGAACGCAGAAAACGTGTAAGAACGAAATGCTAGAAGTTACAACTCTTTAAACGAGTCAGGCCATGCTTGTCTTTACATGTATACAACTCCCCGCCTCTAGGCGGAAAAGAAAAGTAAAACACATTTACCTTTCAGAGCTAGCCAACAAAACGCATCGTCTTCCGGTTCGTCTTTTCCGACCCCTTGCTTATCTGTTCCTTGTCGATACCGAGGGCAGCGACAGTTTGGGAGGGAAGTTTCGTATTTTTTGTGTTCTCCTTCTGTCGCCAGCATCGCAGCGAGGTCAGATCGCAGAAGCAATACTTTTCGGATTTTCTTCGCTTATAATGAAGAAAGTCGAGCCGCGAAGCTCCAGCTGAGATTCCCTGCAGGACAGACTTCCATCCACACACAAGTCCCAATCTTGTCGGACTGCTGTGGCGGTAAATGAAACGCATGACAAACACTGCTGCTCCCAGGGTCCTTCCCAGCAAACAGCCGTCTTCACTTCTGACTGTAGCCACTGAAGCTCATTACCGCCGGCGCAGCAGCCTGCAGCCGACTCCCACCGAAAGTGCTTACAGCCGCAAGGCCAAGCTTATTATTATACCTGGCATTTCAAGTAATGAAATTATCCTTCGTGTCTAAAGAAGGCACCACTACACATATTATACTTTAGGTTATCAAATACATTTGAAACAGTTTAAAAAAACATGACAGATAAAAAAATATTTCAAACTGCTGATAAACGATTGTACAATTTCAGGATACGTTTCATTAGCCCAGAGTTCTCAAGTTTCCCAGATCTATGCTTGAGTAGCTTAAACAGTCTTGGATTTTGCTTTACATTCTGGCCTTGGTAGTTAAGGTTATATCATTATAAATTCAGGGCTGCAAGTCCCAGAATGCAGAAAAAACCCAGACACAATGAGCTACTCACGAATGGAACTGAAAGCTTGATTTGAGTAGACAAAGATGTTTACAGGTCATTAGAAAGGGATGGATCACACATTAAATATAGAATAAATATTGGATTTCAAGAGAGGTATGTAGAGGAAGACAAAAGGGGTAGAGGAAAAAAAAGATAGGGATGTTAGAGAAGAAAATGGAAAAAAGAAGCCGGAGCTGATGAAGACAGGGCAGGACTGGCTGTAGGGGGCACCCAGCGTTTCCCCGGTGGGCTGCCAGGGTGGGGGCCGGTTTTAGAACCCTGGGGGGCGTTTTTGTTACTGGGGGCCGGTTTTGCAATGTAGCTGCAATATCGGGCCGCAGCAACAAAAGTGGTACAAAGCTTACCGCTAGCAGCGAAAATACCCCCAACCCAACCCCCAGCTGTTTGCCAGGGCCGCTTTCGGTTCCCAGTCCGGCCCTGGAGGAAGATTATAAAGGAGTCATAAAAAGGAGTTCAGTTTGCAGATGTAAAGAAGAGTGTGCATCATAATGGGCAAAAAGTGCAAGTCATATGAGACTAAGGGTTTAGCTGTTTTTCAAAGAGCAGGTTTTCACTTCACAGGAGAGAATTTAAGATCTTAGGTGCGCTGCCCAACAAGGAACTGGAAAAAGTGCTTTTTAGTTTTGGCTTGACTGCACGGCTGTCTGCCAAAGCTTTTGTCACTAATATAGTGACAACATTCACGAAAAGTAAATTTTCAGAGGAGTGACCATCCCTCATCTCATGTTACTGGCTGTTTGATGTATCATTCAGTGTGCTTCTATTGCAATGCTGAGGTACATTATTTTCAGCAACTGCCAGGGAAAAGTGGTGAATTCAGGAGCCAGCTTTGAATAAAGGCTTTTTCGATTAAAAAACACATTTGTGCATATTAACCAAACACTTAGTTGAAGTATGAGGAAGATAAGTGCTTGAATGCAGCTTAATGCTTGTAAGATCTGATCTTAAAGAAAATCATTTTTTGAGTGCAAAAAAAGCTACATCAAAAATACATATTTTTCTTTGGAAATATGACAAATTGCAATTCTATACTTTGTTTTATCGTACTTCAAGTAAACTTTTTAGTTGTGTGGCTTAATATATACCTTGGTGTGCAAGCTTCTTTTTCCTTCCACCTCTCCCTCTTTTCCCTGGGGTGTTGACTTCCCTGATACGTCGGTATAGAAAAGCCACTTTTTCATACAATCATCCACAGAACCGTGAAGAATCACGGTCAAGAAACCCAGAACTGGCAGAATAGTGCCTGTGACCATGCCTCAGATGCCTATCCTCTTTCAACCTCTATTTTGTAGGTTGAAGTTCACAGGTCTAAAGTCAGGGAGCAGCAGGCTCTTGCGGGGTCAACACGAACTACTGGAAGCAAACTGATGTCCCACCTGCTACAAACAATGCATACACAAGGTGGAGTGAATGTTGCACTATACACACGGTGAATTTGTTTCAATAGAGGAATGAACAAGTTACTTTCCTTCGGTAACAATATATATGTAAGACACCTATTTTAGTTATGGATTCCTTACCTTAGAATTACCCCCAGGGGTCAGACTGGATCCAGAGAATTTTTCTTCAGCAGTACCCCCTGCGCGTCGGTAGGTGGCATCGGTCGACTCTGCGTTCGTCGTTGGCGTCATGATCGCCTGAATGACGTTGCGGTATCTACTTAGACGCCGCCCCTGCGCGCTGTTGTCAGTTCTTTACACGACATTCCACGCCAGAAGCGCAGAGACATACAAGACACTGACCACTGGTGCATAAAACTAGGGCCCTGAAAGGGAGTCCCTTACCCTAGAAGTCAGTTCGCAGAACGGGGAGGATGGGTGGGGCGGTAAGGAATCCATAACTAATATAGGTCTCTTACAGATATATCGTTACCGAAGGTAAGTAACTTGTTCATCTGAAAGAGACTATTAGTTATGGATTCCTTACCTTAGAATAGATACCCCAGCAATACCAACCCCGGAGGTGGGTCTGCGAACAAGTTCACACCAGGAAGTCCTGAAAAACGGAGCGGCCAAAGAAGCCGGCTCTCCGGACTTGGCTGTCCAGGCAGTAATGTTTAGTGAAAGAAGCCCACATGGCTGCCTGGCAGATGTCATGAAGGGGGACTCCACGTCCCAAGGCAGTAGCGGCTGCCGTCGCCCTGGTGGAATGGGCGCGCAACCCTACTGGAGGTTCCTTTTTCGCCAAGGAATAACAGATTTTAATGCAAAGAACGACCCATCAAGAGATGGTTCGTTTTTGCACGGCCCGACCTTTCTTGGCTCCCACATAGCCAACAAAAGAGCTGATCATCCACCCGGAATTGTTTTGTGCCATCCAGATAAAATGAAAGCGCACGTTTTGGATCCAGACAGTGGAGCCTCTCCTCCTCTTTAGAAGGATGCGGGGGCGGGAAGAAGGTGGGCAAAGTGATGGTCTGTCCTATGTGGAAAGAGGTAACCACTTTGGGAAGAAAAGAAGGTTGAGTTCGAAGGACAACCTTGTCCGGATGGACAGCAAGGAAAGGAGGTTTCGAAGATAGAGCCTGAAGCTCACTCACCCTGCGTGCATAGGTGATGGCAATCAGAAAAGCAGTCTTTAAGGTCAAGAGTCTAAGAGGACAATTATATAGCGGCTCGAAGAGGGCGCACATAAGGTAAGTCAGAACAAGGTTCAAGTCCCACTGGGGCATTACGAAAGGAACAGGAGAAAACAGGTGAGTAATGCCCTTAAGGAAACGATTTACAATAGGAGACTTGAAAAGAGAAGGCTGATCAGGAAGGCGAAGAAAGGCCGAAATGGCCGAAAGATAGCCCTTGAGGGTGCCCAGAGCAGAGCCCTGCTGGGCCAAAGAAAGCAGGAAGAGGAGAACCCCAGAAAGGGGGGCAGAAAGGGGATCCACAGCCTTTGCTGCGCACCATGCCACAAATTTGTTCCATCTACAGGCGTATACTGTTTTTGTAGAGGGACGCCTGGCTGCCAAGATAATATTACAGACTTCAGGAGGAAGGTCGAAGGCTGTCAACTGTCGCCGTTCAATCTCCATGCAATGAGGTGGCGGCTGGACAGGTTCGGGTGGAGGACCGTCCTTTGCTGCTGCGACAGAAGATCCTCCCGAAGGGGCAGTCTGATCAGAGGATCCATGGCCATGTTCAAGAGCTCGGGATACCAGACTCGTCGTGCCCAGTCCGGAGTCACAAGAATTACTTGGGCCCGGTCTCGCTTGATCTTCCTCAGCACTCTGGGCAGAAGTGGTATAGGCGGAAAGACGTATAGAAGACCGCAACTCCACTCGTGACGAAAAGCGTCGCATACCGAGTGCTGCCTTGGAAATTCCAACGCACAGAACTGCTGACATTGCATGTTCTCTCCAGTGGCGAATAGATCTAACCAAGGCTCTCCCCACTGCTGAAAGAGACCTTGCACCACCTCCGAGTGAAGACACCATTCGTGATCCATCAAACACCAGCGGCTGAGTTCGTCCGCCCTGGCGTTCAGGGAACCCGCCAGGTGTTGAACCACCAGGGACATGCCCTGATGTTACAGCCACTTCCAGAGACGAAGGGCCTCCTGACAGAGGGTCCACGACCCCACTCCGCCCTGTTTGTTGCAATACCACATGGCGGAAGTGTTGTCCGTGAACACCTGCACTACTCTTCCTTTGACAGAAGGAAGGAATGCCTTCAGTGCTAGACGAATTGCCCGGAGCCCCAGAAGGTTGATGTGGAGCCCGGAATCCGCCAGAGACCAGAGGCCTCTGATCTCCGCCTCTCCCATGTGGCCGCCCCATCCCATGAGTGACGCATCTGTCACCACTGTGAAATCTGGTTGGGGAAGGGAGAGGGATCTGCCGTTGATCCAATCCTGGTTCGTGAGCCACCACTGCAACTGATGTGCAGTCTCCGCTGAGATCTGGAAGACATCGGACAGATTCCCCTGAAGCTGTGCCCACTGGAACTTCAGGTCCCACTGCAGAGCCTGCATATGCCACCTGGCATGATCCACCAGCAGGATGCAGGAGGCCATGAGGCCCAACAGCCTCAGGGTCCGTCTCACCGAAATCCGGGATAGAGGCTGAAACATCGGTATCATAGCCCAAATATCCGGGACTCGCTGTTCGGGAGGATAGGCCCGAAACTGCGCTGTGTCCAGAACCGCTCCGATGAAAAGGAGCGTCTGAGAAGGGTGCAGGTGCGACTTCGGCACGTTGACTGTGAACCCCAGCGAATGCAGGAGGTCCACCGTAGTCTGGAGGTGGGAGATGTCAGCCTAGGGCAGGCTCGCCTTCAACAACCAGTAGTCGAGATAGGGGAAGACTGGAAACCCTGATCTGCGCAGATGAGCTGCGACCACCGCCATCACTTTCGTGAACACCCGAGGGGCGCTGGTAAGGCCAAAGGGGAGCACGGTAAACTGAAAATGCTCGTGGCCTACCGTGAACCGTAGGTAACGCCCGTGGGCTGGCTGGACGTTGATGTGGAAATAAGCGTCCTGCAAGTCCAACGCTACCATCCAGTCTCCAGGGTTGAGGGCAGACAGGACCTGAGCCAATGTCAACATTTTGAACTTCTCCTTCCGGAGGAAGTGGTTGACGTCCCTGAGGTCTAAGATAGAACGCAGGCCTTTGTCCTTCTTGGGCACCAGAAAGTAGTGGGAGTAGCAGTCACGTGCTACTTCTGGCAGAGGGACTCGCTCGATGGATCCCTTGGCCAAGCGAGCCGCAACTTCCTGACGGAGAAGGGCCAGGTGATCCTCCGACATGCAATGGAATGCAGGTGGCATGGAGGGAGGGGCAGTCCCGAAGGGGAGGTAGTAGCCCCTTTGGACTATCTGCAAAACCCACCTGTCTGACGTGATGTTGTGCCAGTGGGTGAGGTGATGGCGGATCTTGCCACCCACTGGCAACTGGTGGCCCTGAAAGGTCGGACTAGGAACGTTTGGAGGCTGCTGCAGAGGGGGCACTGGTGACTGGCCCGCCTGCTGGCCCCAGACCCATGGCGGTGGGTCCCACGTCCCCAGCCCCGCAGAGGCTGGACAGCCTGCACGGGCCTGTGGCTCTGGGCAGAAACTGGTGGGGCACCCCTTCTGTAGCCACAAAAGGGGCGAAAAGCAGACTTGGCGAGGCGAGCGGTGGTAGCGAGGCCCAAGGATCTGGCGTAGCCCTAGAGTCCTTGAAGCGCTCGAGCGCATTGTCCCCCTTGTCGCCAAACAAGCGACGGCCATCAAAGGGCATGTCCAAAAGAGTCGATTGGACATTGCCCGAGAAGCCTGTGGACCTCAGCCAGGCGTAGCGTCTCAGGGCTACCGATGTTGAAATCGTCCTGCCTAGCGAGTCGGAGGTGTCCAGCCCACAGCGAATGGCAAACTTTGCTGAATCCCTCCCTTCAGCAACCGCACAGGAGAGTACAGCCCAGGCCTCCTCCGGGCACTGTGGCAGCACCTTCGCAACCGTGTCCCACACAGAGTGGGTGTAACGGTCCAAGAGACATGCAGTGTTCACCGACCGCAGTCCTAAGCTGGCGGAAGAAAACATCTTCTTCCCAAGATGATCCAGCTTCTTGGATTCCCTATCCGGGGGAGCAGTAGGGAACACACCTTTGGATGTTGAGGCTTGGACCACCAACCTCTCAGGGGTAGGGTGTTGGGAGAGGAAAATGGGGTTGCCCGGGGCTGGGCGGTGGCGTGGGCAGTCATCCTATTCACAGGAGTCCCTCTGCTGGGCTTGTACCAGGTGCCCAGAAGGATGTCTGTGAGGGCCTCATTGAACGGCCGCAGGGGCTCCGAAGAGGCTGCTGCTGGTTGAAGCACCTCAGTCAGGAGGTTAGTCCTGACTGCCACCATAGGTAGTTCAAGGCCCAAGACCTCAGCCGCCCTATGCAACACCACAGCGTAGGAGGCTCCCTCCTCCGTAGCCACGGTAGGGGGAGAAAGCATACCAAGGTCTGGGGATGTATCCAGACCACTGGCCTCACCCAGTTCCTCTCTCCAGTATGGCTCTTCGAGCTGGTCCGCTGGAGGGTCAATAGTCCCCTCCTAGTCCTCCTCACCCTCCTCTGGCTGCCACTCAGGGCGATAAGGAACGCCAGGATAGAACAGAGGTACAAAAGTACCGGTCGGCACCGGTACCGGCGTCGGTCGACACCGGTCCGGCTCCGTGTCCATGTCGAGGGGAAGGCCTGGGTGGATGCCGGCTGGGGACACAACCGGCGTCGGAGAGGGCGGAGGTGTTGTCAATGGATTCGGCACCAGAGGAGGTGTCGTAAAGTCGACCAGCGCCGATCCGGATCCAGTCCTGGATCCCTGGGGGCCCTGCGGCGTTGGCGTCGAAGGCACCGGCATCGAAGGCCTATAACCCCCAGCAGAGTCCGCAGAGCCCGAAGGTGCGCCGGCGGAGTCGGGCTCCCTAAAGATGGAGTGGAGGGCTTCGTAAAAGCAACGAAGTTGGGCATGGGTCGCCCCGGCTCCCAGGAAGGGAGGGAAGCTCGGAGCCAACCCAACAGGCCCCGCGGGCGGTGCCGGACGACTAGCTTCCGTAACCCGCGTCGGCCGGGGAGTAGGCGAAGAGCGACGGTGCTTCTTCGCCCTCATCTTGTGCTTTGACTTACCCGAAGATGAAGACTTCAAAGAGGCGTGATGGTGGTGACTCCGCAACCGGTGCCGCAACCTCTCTCTCGACCGGGACCTCGAACGGCGCAGAGCTGACTGCCGGGCCTCGAGAAGCTTTTGGAACTGCTCCCGCAAAGACTTCAGGTTCATGGCCCGGCAGTCGGAGCACGACTTCGGTTGGTGGTCGCGCTCCAGGCACCAGAGGCACACGAGATGTGGGTCCGTGACCGACAACTTGTGACAGGACTCACAAGGTTTGAAGCCGGTCCGTCGATGTGACATCCCTTGCACCAGGAGTCGAAAGACTCGAAAAAAGAAGAAGTCGACAAAAAGTCAAAAAAACTCTAGTAAAAAAAGACTAAGGGTACCGCTCTCTGCGGATTTGCGCTGGCTGGCGCGGAAAAAGAAAGAACTGACGTCAGCGCACAGCGGCGGCGTCTAAGTAGATACCGCTACGTCATTCCGGCAATCACGACGCCAACGACGAACGCGGAGTCGACCGACGCCACCTACCGACGCGCAGGGGTACTGCTGAAGAAAAATTCCCTGGATCCAGTCGGACACCTGGGGGTAATTCTAAGGTAACGAATCCATAACTAATAGTCTCTTTCAGCGACATATTTATAATCGGTCACCCATTTTTTAGCACACATGCATGGATAAGATGATGGAACAGTAGTTATAAAAGAACAAGTTATTTACCTTCGGTTACAGTTTTTCTGGTAGAGACTATCTAACTGCATATTCTTCACCTTAGAATATTCCCCAGACGTCACACTGAATACTGAAAATCTTGAGCAGTACCTCTGCATGTCTTTAGGTGGCATAGTCAACCCCGCGCCAACATCGTCCGTTCCGGATGAGACATGCACGGTGCCTACATAGGCGTCACTCTGGCAATGCTGTCATCAGTTTATTTCGTGATTATTTCCACACCAAAAATGTCAAGTCATGTCAGAAGGCTGTTTCTTACCAATACACAGAATCTAGGGAATTTTCCGGTGAAGAGTCCAGTTCATATAGCGGGGAGGATGGGAGGGTCAGCGACGAAACTGCAGTTAGAGTCTCTACCAGAGAAAGCGTTACCGAAGCTAAGTATCTTGTTCATCTGATACAGAACTAAAAGTTAAGTGAAAGCACTTGGACACCTGTAGAGCTTACATTAAGCATTTTTTAAACAAGATGCTAGTGTTGATTTATATTGATAACGTTGATAAAGTTACATTTCGGGAGCGCAATAACAAATAGTTTTTACGTAGAAACAATACTTTAGGTCGCATCTTTTACACGATCTAAATAAAAGGGGTAACAAAAACCCAATTTTAACTGCACATAATGGTTAGTGGTGTTCTTAATTATATGTATGTAGTCCAAGTGAAGCATGCAAGATTGCAATAAGTAAACACTGCTTTAAGAAAATTGCGTGTGTAATGCGCCCCATTTACTTTTAAGGGTTTGCTTGAATATTTCCTGACTGCCTTCAATTTAAGGAAAACACAAAAGTGATGGGTGGAATGCTAGCAAAAGCAACGGACAATCGCTCAGGACGACTTATTCCAGTCCATCACTTTTCACCCACTATACAACTTCAGATAGGGACCACTAGATACTGATTCACCAGGAACAGTCCAACCCTAACTGCCAGTCCTCCTCTGAAAGGGAACACAAACAATCCCAGAGGTTTCAGTCTAACTGGACCGCATCAGTAACATAACGTGTATTTGTAAAGCGCACGTTCACCCAGAGGTCTCTTGGCGCTGAATAACAGATGTTCATTGTTACCCAACTCAATGGTACTCATTTTATCGACCTCAGATGGATGAAAGGCTGAGTGGACCCGCCGGGATTTGAACCTGTGACCATGAGGTCGAACACAGGCCCCTGCAATGGACGCATTAGTCCACTGAGCCACCAGACCCAGCTATCAGTGAGGTGCAGCTTAGCTTCTGTAGCACAATGGGGCACATGAAATACATCTGGGCATACCTGTCACACCTACGGCGAAACACTGAGGAAAACACAAAAGTGAAGGGTAGAATGCTAGCAAAAGCAACGGACAATCGCTCAGGACGACTTATTCCAGTCCATCACTTTTCACCCACTATACCACTTCAGATAGGGACCACTAGATACTGATTCACCAGGAACAGTCCAACCCTAACTGCCAGTCCTCCTCTGAAAGGGAACACAAACAATCCCAGAGGTTTCAGTCTAACTGGACCGCATCAGTGAGGTGCAGCTTAACTTCTGTAGCACAAGGGGGCACATGAAATACATCTGGGCATACCTGTCACACCTACGGCGAAACACTGAGGAAAACACAAAAGTGAAGGGTAGAATGCCACAAAAGCCACAGCCCATGGAATTCCCTCTGGGTTACATTCCAGTCCTTCGTTTTTCACCCACGATGCCACTTCAGACAGCGACCACTGTATGCAACTCAGACTTGGTCCTTCTCTAATACGAAGAGTAAACCCTAAACTGCCAGACCAGGTCCCATCAGAATGGGAACACAAGCAACCCCACACTTGTTTCTTTTTTAAATCAAATTTCAGTGAGATCATTCTACATTTGAAGGACAGGAGACGGTCACTGCACGTTCAATTGGCACTACAGGGAATAACATACTTACTTGTCCTGCTTTTGATTTAAAGTCTTCTTAATGAATATATTCTCTACAACTGTTGGTAAAGCCAATAGCTCTGGCTTTAGTGCACTCTGGCAGGCAAACTGCATTTGTCCAAAATAGTTTTTGCAGGTAAAGCCAGTCTTGTTGGCAAGTAAGAGCTTGTTTTTACTTCTGAGGATTCTGGAGCCCCAAGATATCTTTAGGTTTTGTTCCCGGTACTTGGGGTGCTTGAGGCATGCTGTTTTGAGTTGCAGGGTCAGGAGGATATACACAGTGTTTCCCATTCACATGAAGTCTTGTGGCAAAGGAGAAGAATAAGAGGCTAGGCCCCTTTTGAGGGCCCCATGCCCTTAGTTAATCCCCTGATGGTCATATAACGTTCGCACCCACATAGCCTCCATATTCTGACCATGTGCCTCTTGTAACCTGACTTTTATGTTGTAATCACAACTATATAGGTGCCCGACAGTGTTAACCGAATAAGGGATGTGTAAAACTGGATTAACACACACACGCATTTAGATAAAACTCAGCACCAAGTTTATTCGTTACACCCCAGCCAGTCCGCCTCACAGATCCAACGGACTCGTCTCCCTCCCACATTCTAGAACCCATCAACAGTACAATGACAGCTCGTGACATGTCACACTCATGTTCAAGAGAGCACCACAATTCTCCCTTCTCACAAATGGGTTGAAATTAGATCATATAAACTTGAACACATTTTAACATTAAATAGCCGAAACAAAATGAAATAAATAAAATAACCTCCTACCACTTTCATGCCCAAAAGAATGAACATAAGTAAAATAACATAGTATCAGTGCATATTACAACGTTTTACAACCAATAGAACAAGAAAGAAAGCACTTTCAGAGATACAAAGAATAAGTTAAAACGTCACTTCTCAATGACATAATCCGGAAGATTCAATGGAGTTTTCTGCATCCTAAGACTTATACTCCTGCCAACTCCAGCAAGAGACTTTGAATTCGAACCATGCGCCTTGTCACTTTCCACATCAGGTATATGCTTAGGTATAACATCTCTTGGCACATTTTGTGTCACTTTTACCTTCACCACTCTGTTCAAGTTCCATATTCTTCCATCATACGTTTTGATTACATTTTTGAATACTTTCATCACCTTCTTTTCCTGTGTAAACTTCGACCATGGCGCACAACCAACCGGTCCTTTTATTTTTACCATGTCACCAACCTGAATCACATAATTTCTTACCCTTTTCCGTACATCATTATTATTATTATATTAAATTTGTAGGGCGCGCAGCTACCCCAAAAGGTTTCCCGGCACCGTCCTGGCAGGAAAGAAATGTAATGAAAGAAAAGGGAAGGTAATTAAAGGTTGAAAAACCAAGTCTTTAGACCTTTACGGAAGACACCGTACACGGTTTCCTCGCGAAGGGAGGCAGGTAGAGAGTTCCACAGGGTCGGTCCTAAATAAGAAAAGGACTGACCAAGTTGGGCATGGGTCACCCCGGCTCCCACGCATACGAAGACGTTTGACTTTTGGAACAATAAACCTCGTCTGCTGGGCAGAGCGCAGAGGGCTCGAGGGTTGATAGCGCTGAACTAGATCTTGCAAATATTTCGGGGCCACTCCTGTTTTAACCCTGAACATATAGCACAAGACTTTAAATTTGACCCGTTTCTCCACCGTCAACCAGTGTAGGTCACGGAGAGATCCTGAGACAGAGGAAAACTTAGGCACACGACAAAGCAGTCTAGCGGCCGCAATTTGCACCAGTTGAAGTCTCTGGATAGTTGCTTTATTGGAGCCTAGATAAAGAACATTGCCGTAGTCTATTCTGGAGGTAACTAGGGCATGAACCTCTGTTCTCTGCGCTGATGGGGGAATCATCCATAAAATCTACTTTAACCATTTTAGAATAGAAAAACAGGTGGAAGACACCTTGGTGACTTGTTGTTTCATCGATAGATGTTCGTCTAGGATGAAGCCCAGACTGCGAACATGATGCACCGGCATGGGTAAAGCTCCCATTTCAGAGGGCCAATGTTGAGGTTCCCTGAGGTCATATTTTTTCCCCTAAGATCATGACTTCAGTCTTGTCCCCGTTTAATTTGAGCAGATTGTTTTGCAACCAGGACCTAGCTGAACGACCGAAGATTCTGACCTCTTAGAACAGGAAAGGGAAAAGATGATCTGGGTATCATCAGCATAGGAAGAAAGGGACAGACCAGCCTCTTCAGCAACCTCCGCTAAAGGACAGACATACACATTAAACAGTAATGGGCTCAACACAGAACCCCGTGGCACTCCTTATGGGGACGGATAGGAGTTGGAGCTAGCCTACGCAGAGAAAAACTGGAAATCTTGGTTCGTTAAAAAAGAACCGAGCCCCTCCAAGGCTGTACCCGCCAAGCCCAAAGACTGCAAGGCTCTCATCAAGACAGAATGAGACACTGTGTCAAACGCGGCGCTGAGATCCAGCAAGATAAGTGCCGCCGTTTCACCCTCATCTAACCGGTGCCTTAACATTTCAGTGACGCCTAGAAGAGTGGATTCAGTGGAGTAACCAGCTTTGAACCCTGATTGCGACGTATGAAGAAAGTTCTGAGATTCAAAAAAAGAGGTCAGCTGACCATTACCATGCTTTTCCAAAATTTTAGAAAAGATAGGAAGCAACAAGATGGGACGAAAGTTAGACAGAATGGCAGGTTCAGCATTGGCTTTCTTTAAAAGAGGGAGCACCATAGCATGTTTCCATTCCAGCGGAATTATACCCTCCTGTAAAGATGCATTAAGAAGTTCAATTATTGTCAAAAGTATAGAAGTATCCAGCTGTTTAAGCACATGAGTAGGGAGTAAGTCATGGGGGAAACCAGATTTAATGCTTGCCAAAAGGTGGTTAAAGGAGCTAGGTTCCAAGAGGGTCCAAGTTTCCAATATGCAAGAGGATGTAATATTATTGGTGAGCTCTGTCAAAACAGGTTCCCACATAGCATGCGGAGTAGTCTCGATCTCTTATGGACTATCTTGAGAGTTTTTACTTAACAGTGCAGAATGTATCTTTTTGACTTTATCGGTGAAATAGAGAGTGAGTTCTTCACATTGAGTGCGGGTAAGAGCAAGAGGAGTAGTCTGGGTCTCCGAGCCAGATTGCTCTTTTACCACTTTGAAAAACATTTTGGAGCAGTTTTGTGCTTGAAGGATTTTGTGTGAGAAAAATTCAGCACGGGCTACTTTACAAAGAATATGATATTCACTTAGGGCTTCTTTATATGCCACTTTGGCGTCTTCATTGTAGTGCTTCCTCCAGCACCTTTCTAGTGTTTTACATTTAGAGCACTTGTTGGACAGAGGAAGACATGTATCTACTGCTTGTAGAATCCAATTTTGGATGAGACCATGATCTAAAGTAGAAATATGTTCAAAAACTGGTCTACTGTCAACTAGAAGTTTGTTAAAAGCCTGGACATCGAGCTATGCCCATCTTCTAGTCTTTTGTTCAGGCACCAGACAGATCGACGGAGGAAAGAACGTTACTTTCAACAAAAAAGCTACAACAAAATGATCGGGCCAACCCAACGAAAGGGCGGGGACACAACTAAGGTCAGGCAGGTTAGAAGAAATAGGATCTAGCAGATGACCGGCTATATGGGTAGGACCTGAATTACATAAATCGTACGTTCATTGCTTCTAAGTCACCTATGAGCGACAAACTTTTGGTACATTTAGGATCATCTAAATGGAGGCTCAGATCTCCCAATATAGTAAAATTGGCAGCATTCAAAATATGCGGGGCTGCTCGATTAGGGAAGGAGAGCACCCATCGCCCGGCTAGACCAGGGCGATGGGTGCTCTCCTTCCTTTTCAATTGCAATTTTAATTCCTTCTCACGCCACTCACTTGGACCATTATATTTCATCCCTGTGCCCCATGCCATCCAGCTAGGGCACAGCTTTGTACCCGGAGACAGCCCTTTAAACAACTCAAAAGGTGACTTTCCCGTGGAGGAGTGAGGAGTCCTCCAATAATCAGTTCTGCGATCTTGAATAACTTTCTTCTAGTTCAAGATATTTGCTTTGGCTAACTGAATGTTCTTTTCAATGTTTTCTTTAGTCTCTCCACAACACCATTTGTTTCCAGATGATACACTGAACACTGTGTGAATAACTCTACACTCATCAAGGTACGTTACAAATTTATTCGAAAAGAATTGAGACCCATTATCAGTCAGTATTGATCTCGGAAAACTCTCTCTTAAAGACTTCACTCAAGAATCTTATGTTAGTGGACAAAATATCCTGTACCCAACTTACTTCCATCCATTTAGAGTACAAATCTAGTAGAACAATTTGATTTTCCCCTCAAAACGGGCCAGCTATGTCCATAGCAATCTCAAGCCATGGAGGTTCTGATAGTTTTCTACAAACCATGGGAATCTGTTTAGTTGCAAGACTTTTATCACTAGTATAGCACTCCACACAATCTCTCACACACCTTTCCACCTCCAAATCTAACCCAGGCCACCACAAATCAGAGTGCAACCTTTCTTTGGTATTGATTATTCCCATATGTCCATCATGTGCTAATAAAATAAGTCTGCTTCTTAAACTCACCAGTGGGACCAATCTGGTTCCTCTCAATAATAAACCTTTATCCACTGACAGTTCATCTTTTCGTCTAGACCAAGGCTTACTAACAGTTTTTGGCTTATTAACTTTGATGGCATTTATAACCTCCATTAATTTAGAATATTTGGCTGAGGGAATTTATCTACTACAACCTCTTGATTTAGTGCTCTCTAACCTACACAAAGACTAATGTCTCCATTCAGCTTTGTGGCAACAACCACATTGGCTAACCACTCCGTGGCTTCTATTGGTTCAATTACACATAAGTCAGGTAATTTTCCAACTTACTTCTCACACTATCTTGCACACTTAAAGGTATCCGTCTTAATTTAGCCACCACTGGCACAGCGTTACTCCTCAACCTTATAAGGTCTTTGTATCCTCTAAGACAACCAAGTCTTTTTTTTAAATAACTGAGGAAATTCTTTAACAAATTTCATTGGATGTGATTCGATATTTTGGACAATCACTTGTAGTACGGCATTTGGATCCAACTTGACCCCCAAATGTTTTTGATGAAACCATCCAATTAAATTATCACCTTTAAGTGCACCAAAAATCTTCCCTTCACTAGTATGCCCTTTGAATTCTATGCTCACTGTAAACCAACCCGCCATTTCAATTGGTGAACCACCATAGCCACCAGGAAAAATATCCAATTTTGCTAGCTGTTCTTGATGGCCAAAGTTCTCATTAAATACCTTTTTAGAGATAATTGTGAGATGTGAGCATGAGTCACACTTCATTGTAAGCTCAACATTGTTAATTTTGACCAACGCGGAGGGATGTTCATGAGCAGCAATCACACAATTGTTAT
Source organism: Calotriton arnoldi (assembly GCA_963921515.1). NCBI lineage: Eukaryota > Metazoa > Chordata > Amphibia > Caudata > Salamandridae > Calotriton > Calotriton arnoldi. Next base: position 1,598,425 of record CAWUFW010002053.1, read on the forward strand.
TTGAAATGCCAGTATCATTCACCTGAAACACCTGAAACACTACATTTTGCACCTCATTCTCTTTCTCATTTTTTTTCTCCTGGCTCCTACAACATTTGCCAAAATACCCTTTTTTCCACTTACATGAACGCAAATGTTATTGCCGGACACTCACTGTCATTAGCTTTGCGACCCTGTTCCCCACATCTAAAACATTCACCCCTAAACTTATTCTTATCATTTCTTTTCTCATTACTATTCACTTTGACTACATTTACAGATTCATCTTTTTTTGTTACCACTCCCTTCAGTTTTGCATTACTCAACTCCTCTACACATTTCAACATGCTTCGCTAGGAGTACAACTTCCTCTTAAGGTGGTTCATCCTTAAGCCATAGTTCCTCTCTAATTTTATCACTACAACACTAGAGTAGTCTCTAATTCTTTTATTAGAGGCCCCCCAAAATTGCATGCAACTGCTAGTTTTCTTAAGCTAGTTACTTATTCGTCAATAGTTTCCATGTTTCCTTGTTCCCTCATGACAAAATGATCTCGCTCGATTATGGTACTAACTTGGGGAAAATAGTGTCTAACTTTTTTACACATATTTCATACTCATTCAGGTTCCTTTCTTTTTCCACAGTCAAATTTGGAAAAATCTCTAAAACTTCCTGACCTTCACCACCTAAGCAACGTAACAAAAGAGAGTACTTTTGCTCTGCACTTAGATTTGTCCCACATACTCTTGCATAGTTCATAAAGATTTTCTTCCATTTGATGGGAGGATTCCCCAGACTTCTTAAGAAAAATGACAGAGGAGTTACATTCTAAATCTTCTTGCCTTACTTCCTATGTGTGCCCCTCTATTACTCAGTACATATTACGTGATCAGTTAATTATGTTTTCCTATCGCTTGTCTTTCCTGTAAGCTAACCAATAATACTAAAGTGAAAGTTCCACTCCCTTGTATAAGGTGTGCCTGCCACCACAAATTTAAATGTTGCGATACAAGCTTCCTCCTTTTTGATGCTAGTGTGCCTGTTACTGTAATACAGGCAGTAATTCACCAGATCAGTGTGTCTATCACTGGAAACCCAACGTTAGTGGGCCTATCACTGGAATGCAGATACAGTATAGGCAAGTGTACATAAATATTGTGTGCCTATCACCGATCAGGTACTTTAATCACAGTTTACAGCGGCATTTGTTGTTTAGAAATTAGTGTGCCTGGTGTATCATCAATAAGTTATAAGCTCACACTTTATTTACGTACCAGTTCCTTGACAAACTGTCTATTTGTCCAATTATCAATAGTTGTGCTGTTCAAAGAATTACTCTAGTAGCGCAAAGCAGACTCCAATGCCTACGCATGCCTTATTTTTCCTTCCTGTGATCCTCAGGCCCTCTTTCTAACATCACAGCATTTCACCTGTGGTTTTTTTCTTATCTTGAGTCTCCGATTTTCCCCGCTGTCATCATTCACAGCAACGTAAAGGAATACAGGCAGGCTGCTGAAGGAACAAGAAGGCACCCCACATCTCATGGCAGCTGTTGGGGTGTATGCAAGGCAGGTACTACAATCATCGGCAAATGTAAGATTGGATTAACACATGCATGTAGATAAAACTCAGCACTGAGTTTAATCGTTACACCCCAGCCAGTCCGCCTCACCGATCCAACTGACTTGTCTCCCTCCTACATTCTAGAACCCCTCAACAGCGCAATGACAGCTCGTGACATGTTGCACGCATGTTCACGAAAACACGACAGGCTTCTACCGCTACAGTTAGAAATCAACAACCAGACTGTATTAAAATGTTGTCAAAATATCAAAAACAAAACTATCAACTTTACATAGGTATAATGTTAAGTGCAAAAATATGGCCTACCAACATAAAGTGTTCCAAAATATTGGCATTATGTTGTAGGTGTATGTATTTCATTGTAATTAATATTGTTTTAATTTAAAATAAAAGTAAATTTTATTTTAAAAATTGTATATAATGGAAAAAGTACATAACAAAACATAATATAGAACCATTAATGTATTAACTTCGAAAATATACTTATAGATTTAAAATAAGTTTATCAATGAATAAAAATTGCATTATAAATTACAATAAATGTATAATATAAATAAAAATCATTCTTAAATAAAGTATTATTGATATTTTTAAAATAAAACATTTTACATTTAATAAACAATTATAAACAATTTTGAAAATATGTAACAAATATTAATATTTTTAAGGTACTGCACAAAAAATTCAAAAATAAAACAATGGAGCATTAATTAAAAGGAATACAATACTTATAGAATATATAAAACTTTCAATTAAAAATACTGAAAGTTTTGTTAAAAAATTCAAAGATGATGTAACATGTAGTTTCCTAACTCCAATCCAAAATCATTAAACAGTGAACAAATAAAAACCGTTCCATTACACTATTCTAAACAACAATCCTGTAAACTATGAATCAAATTCATTCATTGTGTGGGGCGGGGTCAGTCTGGGGTGGGTGGTAACAGATTTACAATTCTAAATCCAGTCTTACCAACACTGGGGAAAGTGCATACATTGGACATGGGCAGATTTACTATTTCAAATCCATTCCAACAAATATTGAGGACAGTGCATTTGTTGGGGGGTAGAGTGGGTCAGATTTACTACTCTAACTCCAGTCTCACAAATGTTGTGGTAACTGTAGATATGGGGTAGCAAGGTAGCAACTATTCTAACTCCAGTGTGACAAATAATGGGGAAAGTGCATAAATTGGAGGAGGTGCAAATTTTGTATTCTTACATCATTCTAGAAAAGCAGTGGGGAAAGTGCCTACATAGGTGTGAGGGGGTTGTCAGATTTACTACTCTATCTTTAGTCTGACAACCCTTGGGGAAACTGCATACATTGGAGGGGGGGGGCAGACTTACTAATCTCAATAGAGTCAAACATACATTAGAAAAATTGTAAACATTGTAGGGGTCAGGTCTACTATTTCAATTCCAGTCTAACAAAAATTGGGGAAAGTACATAAATTGGGGGAGCAAGGGAGAGACAATTTTCTATTCAAATTTCAGTCTGACAAATATTGGGGAAAGTGGATATGTTGGGGGAAAGGTGTCAGATTTAGTATTCTAACTCTAATCAGTGCATACTTTGGGGGGGGGAGGATAGTTTCTATTCTAGATCCAGTCTACCAAACACTGGGGTAAGTTAATATTTTGGGGGCAGAGGGCAATTTTACTATTCTAATTCCAGTCAGATAAACATTGGCGGAAGATTCCTATGGGGCGGGGGGGGTATTTACTATCTTACCTGTAGTCTAACTAACATTGGAGAAGGTGCATATGTGGGCCTAGAGGTCACAAATATTTTTAAAAACCTACATTTCCAATAAATACCTTAACATTTGGAAAAAATCAAAATAATTTTGAAAAATGGAAAAATATATCAGAGTTGTAAAAATAAATAAATTACGCAAAATAAAGAGTAACACACAAACCTATAAGAAAAGTAATAAAATTATCTTCACAACTAAAAAAATATAAATTTTACTAGGCCCAAAAAATGCAGCTACCCCTTTTGCCAAATGAGGTCACTTTTTTGATGGGCAATGTTGAGGACTCTACATTGCATTTGGGGTCTTTTCTGTTGAATGTGCTAGGCCCACCCACACAAGTGAAGTACCTTTTTTATTGGGAGACATGAGGGAACACTGGGTAGTAGTCGATATGCAGATTCCTGCAGATTTCAGAACTTCCTTCACTGAAATTGAGGAAGATGTGTGTTTTAGCCAGTTTGAAGATTGAAAGGGAAGAGATGTTGTTGTTATTGTTATATGCATTTGTAGCACGCTCGGCTACTCCAGAGAGTGTCCCGGCGCAAAACCTGAGAGGATCATATGCCAGAGTTTAAAACAAGAAGGTTTTCAGCTTTTTCTTAAAGATCCGGGAATCTTGGATGCTGCGAAGAGCCAATGGCAAAGCGTTCCACGCCAGAACGGCTTTCCGGACAAGGGAGCATCCGCCAAGCCTTTGACGAAAGAACCGGGGGATCTGAGCCAGTAATTGGGAGGAGGAACGCAGCTGTCTCGCCGGGACATAAAAGGAGAACCTCTTTTGTAGATAACTGGGCCCCCGGCCATACAGGGCACTATGGGCAATCGACAAGATTTTAAATTTAATCCGCACCTCCACAGGAAGCCAATGAAGAGAGCGCAGATGGAGGCGCACACTACTCCTTCTGGGGAGATCCAACAGGAGGCGGGCCGGTGAATTCTGCACTACCTGGAGCTGGTTCAACAGATAGCCAGGGGTCCCGACATACAGCGCATTAGCGTAGTCCAGCCCGAGAGAGGATCAAAGCCCGAACCACGGTTTCCTTTGCAGCCTTTGGAAGAAGAGGGAGAAACTTCCTCAGCTGTACAGTCACCACTGCTCCAAAACTCTATCTGGTGTACATTTCAGAAATACACAGGTTTCCTTCATACACATTTTTCACTCTTTATATTTTACCATGTGAATTTCTCTATACTCAGTACAGAATGAAAAAACCTTTGTAAGGTGCAGCTCAGTTGTTGGCTCTGGGTACCTCGGGTTCTTGGACAACTTACAAATCCTATATATATCTCCATGACCAGGAGGGTCGAGTGGATTTAGTGGTATAATGATTTTGTAAATCAGCCATCGTGACAAGAAGTTACAGATGAAAACATTGCCCCAAATGGCTGTTTTTTCCAACTAATTTCAAATATTTGTTAATTCAACAGTCAAAAGTCAAGTCAAAGAAAGCTTTATTCGATTGCTATATCGAACAATTATAAAAGCACATAAAAATAAACACATCGGTCATTACATAGATTGGAGTACCAGACAATTAAAAATATTATCCACAATTCATTATAAGATTTTAGACATAATAGAGTTATCACAGTTCCAATTTCCAATAACAATTAATTAAATAAACATACATTTCCTTTGACTCAGTACTCTTTTTAAAAAAGTTGCAATCCTAAAAACACTATGCTTATTATCCAGAAGTTGTAATACAATGAGAGCAGGTCGACATTGTCGAAGCCCCAACGATTTTAGAACTGGTAATATACAAACTTTTCTCACATCGGCATACAACCTACAAAAAAGAACAACATGTATCGTGGACTGTGCTGAATGGTTATCACAAGGACACATTTGAAGATCTTGAGCCCATTCGTTCATTTTTGGAAAGGTAACAAGTCTGTGGAAAACCCCCAACCTAAATCTGGTCAATAAAAACCTGTCATAAACACCTGGTACAAAAATTAAATAGGGTTGAATATTAAAAGTAGTTAAAATCAACAGATTGTGCAGGACGGTTGGTTTTGTGATCTCTGATGACATTCTAATAGTATCCAATAATAAAAGGCCCTCTTTTTTTAATTCCTTCCTCGTTATCATCTGAGTAGTTCTTGGATTTGGTAAAATATTCTAGGCGACCTAAATCATGTAAAAAGTCTCGAACATATCTTACCCATGGTATCTTTAGGGCCCCTTCCAATTTCAGACTATCTGTAAGAATATCTCTATTTAACGTTGTTTCTTCTTTAGTCCAGAGCCTATGCCATAGGAGAACAGGTTCTAACTTTATTAGATCAGAAATGAAGGGAAGGCCCAACTCAGCATGACATATATACGATGAAGTACTATTCGGTACAGATAAAATGTATCTTAAAAAAGAGTTATCCACCCGTTGTATCGGAAGCAAATCAGCAAAACCCCACACCCATGCCCCATACACCGCGGTGGAGACACACTTTGCTTTATAGATTTTAATAAGCTCTACTGGTGGTCTCCTACCCAGTTTTCTTGCAAAGTTGGTAAGGGGGTTTGTTGCTCTTAAAAGAGCTAGTTTTTTCGCTGAAACTGCTTGTACCCAGGTGTCATTTTGGTCAAAGAGAATTCCAAGGTACGAGAATCTCTTAGTAACCCCAATCTTCTGTCCTGTCACAAACATATCCTTAGACCTCTTACTACCATGGCCGCACTGCATAATAAAAGTCTTCGAGGTGTTCACTCTTAGACCAAGATCTTTCATAAAATTAGAAAAACTATCTAAAACCCTCTGGAGGCCTACTTGTGTACGGGACATCAATACCGCGTCATCCGCATATAGGAGAGCTGGTATTGGACGTCCAGCTACTGGAGGGAAATCTTGATTGTCTTTCAGGAGTGCCTCACCCAAACCATTAATATAAAGATTAAAAAGAAAGGGGGCCAGGACACACCCTTGCCTGACCCCCCTCCTTATTGGAAATGAGGCTGAGCGCTCACCATTCAAACCACAGCGTACACGTGCCTTGGCATCAGTATAAAAACGCTTAAGAAAATAAATAATCTGTGCGTCAACCCCCATGACTTCTAATATTGCCCAGAGTTTGCTGTGCTTCACACAGTCAAAAGCGGCTGTGAGGTCCACAAACGCTAAAAACAACTTCCCCTTCTTCGCCCGTGTATATTTCCCCACTAAAATTGATAGATTTAAACTCTGTTCTACCGTCCCCAAGCCCGCACGAAAACCATATTGTAAATCAGATAAGATCGCATTAGCCTCTGCCCAGTCCTGAAGACGTTCCAATATTATACGGCCTACTATTTTTGTTAGGGCATCCAATAAAGAAATGGGCCTATAACATCCAGGATCCTGTCGGTCCCCCTTTTTAAAGATTGGGACAATGGTAAATTCTACCCAAGTCGATAAAAAAGGGGTACGGCAGCTAGCAGCAATTACCTGGGCGATAATTGGCCCCCACAAAGAAGTATTTGACTTGAATAAGTCTACGGGTACCCAGTCAGGTCCAGGGGCCTTACCACCCTGACTTGCAGAAAGTGCCCAATTCACTTCATCCAAAGTGAACTGCAAGTCTGAGTGATGAGGCAAGGAAACCAAATTGTGTTCCCCTTGACCAATATTACCCCTCACATCGAGATTTTCCTTGCCATTATATACTTTTGAAAAGTGCTTAATCCATTGATCCTCAGTAATGGCAATTTCAATAGACGGACCGGCTTCGTTGGTCAAAAAAGGTGCTTTAACTGCCTTCCAAAACGCCGAACTATCTTTCACTATCGAGGCCTTATGCAATGCCTCCCAGGCCTCGTTTCTCAAAGTAATTTTTCTATCTCTAATTGCTCACTTATAATCCCCTCTGGCCTGCCTCACTCCAATCAGGCTTCTAGGTGTCTTATGTAGCTCGTTTTTTAAATTAGAATATGCTAAAGTACACCTAGAATCAAACCATCCACGTGATTGGCCCTTACTGCGTTTCTGGGTGAGCAAGGATTCTCTTATTACGTTAGATATCAACTGAAAAGAAGTTAAAATACTATCTGGGGCAGCTGTTTCGCTCAGACATATCTCGAAAGCAGGTTTACATTTAACAACCACAGTCTTAGTTATCACTGCTGGGTCTACCATTGACCAACACAAAGAATAACCATTTGTTCTCCCAATTACTATATTTGCTAACAACTGGTCATCTTTATCAGGTCTAGCAGATTTACTTGACGATAGTAAAACAGAAAGACACAGGGGAAAATGAACACTGAAAGAGTTATCAGCAACGGCAAACGAGTGGCGACTATGCGCATGACTATTTGACATTAGTATATAGTCTATAGTAGAACATAGACCCCTGCCATTAAAAGTACAGGGCGTAGGGGCAGGTATTGGGCATAATTCGTTTACAAAACCCAAGTCAAGACTGAAAATTACTATATAAAACATCTCTCCCAACACAAAGTGCCGAAAGTGGGAATTACTTGTCCCTTCTTCGTTTAAAAAACCACATGAATTATCATCTGCATTAGCGCACAATGCACAATTGAAATCCCCACCAAGATTAACATTGTGTCTTTTGCCTTATTATTACAGACAGACTTTAAATCCCTGCCCATTTTTTTTACAACAACCCCAGCTTTATCTGGGGGGATGTTATTATAAAAATTAGCCAAAGCAATACAATGTTTTGCATCTACATGGATTACAACCATTTGATAATAAATTTCATCACCAAACATAGTTATCATTTTTATTTTCAGACTGCTTGATATATACGTACATTGCACCCCCTTGGCCCTTCCACTCAGCCCATCTATAGCTGGAGTATGATACGTCCTATACCCATTCATGTGAAACACTTCCTTAGCCCATGTTTCCTGGAAACATAATATCTCGAATTTTGATATAAAATCCCACCACATAGGGTTTAGTTTGGAACGTAAACCAGAGATATTCCACGAAACGATGCTACAGGGGGCTACGTTGCTAATAACGCGGCGTTAGTTGTAATTACTTTCCTAGATGGTACCCCATCAATATTTTTACGTGCATGGTCTAAACTTGAATATTCAGGAGATACGGTTGGGACATCCAAGTTCAAAATAATTATGCCTGAACCCGCTTCCCTTTGCTCCCTAAGGGCTGGAGAGGGCATGCAGTTATCTCTCTCTGTATGGGCCAGTCCAGAGTTACTATTCTGTTTGCGGACATAGTCGCCCCATCCTCCAGACAAGCCAGATTTATGATTAAAGTGGGCAAGAATCCCCGGCGTCAGTCTATATCTTCCAGTGGGTTCAATATGTCATAACGGTTTCTCACTGGGACCATATATCTAGGCTGCCTGCTCCCTATGAGACTCTCCTCCACGGGTATATACCAACAAGGTCTTGGAGGTTGATAAAAGAAGCCCAGGTGTAATATGTTTATGCCCTGGGCATTAACAGACCGATTACCTCCCCTTTCAAGGATTGTCTGCACCAAATCGGGTGAACTAAAGGTTAGCACTACACAGTCTCCCCCTAAGGATTTTACTGAGTTACCCACCCACCCTATTCTCCGGGCCATTTTAAATTCTGAGAAAAGAGTATTGTTTATACCAGTCCTTGCACTTAGAAGGTGCAGCGACTTATTCCTTAAGGTAGACCAGTGTTCAGGAAAATTGTGTGATAGGAATCGGACATTTGCCAGAACAACCGTATAAGGGGTTGCTTCTGGCGCTAAGTGCAAATTTCGTATCAAGTTCGAAGAATCTCCCTGATAGAGTCTCTGATGGTCTTGAGTGTTTCTACCTCTCCCTCCTTCATCATATATGGTATTCCTCGTAGCACCAGGTAAACCATTTACTAAGTTAACAGTATGACCACATAACCGATTGGAATCAACTATACCGTGTGAATGTCCTTGAGGATCTACTGGGGGGTGTCCTACTTTTGGCGGTAGATGCCCAATCCGAGCAGGGGCATTAGCTGTACTAGGAGTAATATTGTTTGAAATAGTCAAATTGTGTACTTGCCCACTGACAGAAGTACTTCCCGACTGACCAGCCCCCTTATCCGTCCCCCTATTACACATCGTATCAGGACCTTTGCTTGAACAGATAACCGATTGAACCCGGTTTTTACTAATAACAAGCTCCTCCAGCTTGGTTAGTCTAGCTTCCACTACAGATATTTTTTTGCAGTATTGGATTCAGTAATACTGATACCATTGTTTCTAGTCTACCCCAATAGTCCTCCTCTTGTACACAAACAGGTATCCTCTCTGTTACAGTATGATTAAGATCTCTATCATCAGTTAAGGTTAAGGTTCTTGTTTTCCGCCCTGTAGTTTTAGGCCAATTTTGCTCTGTTTCTGGGGTCCTCGACCCTTTCTGTTTTTGGGCGATGGTTCATTAGTATTTCCCGGACTTATTTAGGCTTTCTGACCTCTAGTAATTACATTAGGCCTGTCAGATCTGCATTCCAAATCGGAAGATATAAAGGAAGCTATTTCTGTCTCTGTATGTTGTGTCGGACTAAATCGAGGAGACGACACTTCGTGACTACTTAACATAAGAGGTTCTGCAGGAGCAGGTCTATTCTGAGAGGGCAGAGGCTCTAAAGATAATCTACGCTCCGTGAGTTCAATCTCATGGATAAGTGCTGACTCCGCCCTCAGTAAAAAAGCATCAAGTGTCCCAACGACACCCTGCCCTATGCCTAATTTTCGCTTACTCATGTTAAAAGTATAAGGGTAATGTCAATGAAGAAGGGAATTAAAACAATACTTCATCACAAAATTGTAAATTGTCCCAATATCAAGTTGTTTAGGGAGTTGACCCAGCCCGGCCTCCTTCGGCCTCCTTTTAAGCGCCTCCCGGCACGTTCCTCTCCGTTGGCGGCGAGTGGGAGTGCTCCTTAGCACCCTGGGATATGTAGTCCCGACCTCCGGTCCTCCAGTCTCCGTTCTTAGGGCGGGGCAGGCAATGGCAAACAAATGGCAGGCGGCAGGAAAAAAAACGAAACAGCGTTACGGGCTCCTTTTAAGCGCCTCCCGGTGCGTTCCTCTCCGTTGGCGGCGAGTGGGCGTGCCGCTTAGCACCCTGGGATATGTAGTCCCGACCTCCGGTCTCCGTTCTCCTGGGAACGGCTGTCCTTTCCCTCCGCTGCAACAGGGCAGGTGCCTACAGCTCGAAAGCAGCAGCCCCCCGCGGGAATAAATCCGGACACCTTTCTGTCCCCAGGTCTGCGGCTGCTGCAGGGAGGCTCGCTCCCGAGTCACTTCCTCGGTAATCTCAACAGTCAGTTTCTTTAGGAAAACCTTGAGGGATCCACTCAAACGCCTCCTTGCTAAATTCAGAATTTGATCTACTTTTCAGAAATGTATAGCTTTCTGGGATCACCCTTCACACCTGTTTCCATGACAAACTGGAAGTAGGTTGAAAGCACAAAAATTAGGAAAATTGGACTACCTCTTTTTTTTTTTAATCAGCACTGCTTGTTCCTGAAAGCTGAGAAGATTGTGATTTTAGCACAGCAAACCTTTCGTTGATGCCATGTCAGGGGAGAAAACAAACACTTTCTTGTGCAGCAGTTATTAATTTTTTTTGCAAAACCCCCAAAATGTAGATATAGTTTAGCTATTTTTCTTGGTCCCCTCCACAGGAATCCACAAACTCTAGGTGCCCTTACAATCCTCATGATGTTGAGGAAAAAGGATGCAAATTTTGCGGGATACCTTCTGTGGAAATAAAGTTATGGAGTTTTAAGTGTGAAGTACCCCAAATAGCTAAAAAAAAGGTCTCGGCACTGGGGTGGACAGGCTCCAGCAGTTACGGGATTAACATAAAACCTCTATACAGATCTCACATTGCAGCAACAATAAATTACATTTGCAACTGTACCATAGCAGAAACAACAACATTAAAACATCTAATTTTCACAGAACTAAAAACACATTCATACAAGATTTTTGAAATAAACTTAACATCCATAGATAAGGTAATTAAAAAATTCAAGCTACCATCCACAGAAATACCAGCTAAAATGAACTGTTGAAAGACCTAAGAAAAACCTTCCTTGAAAGTAGGACAGAGACCTGGCTTCCTTGATGAAGTACAAACACATGGATCTCATGTGTAAATTTTCAGCGAATCAAGAATACATTGAATCAAATCTACAAGGTACTAAAGATTGACTACTTTATATACCAATATTTAAGCTTCAGGGAAAATGGAATCTGAAACTCAAAGGGAAGAGCGCTTGTCGTCAGAGTAGTTCTAAAGTAGAAAAGCTCAGTGATATAGTTGGCATTTGTCCAAAACTATTAATAATAAGGAAACTTTATTTACGCACATTTTTTAAAGAAATGAACATTAGAATAATAATATCAACATATTAATCTATTATCATTAATATATAATTAAAAAAACACACAAGCCACCCAATCAGATAACCAATTGAAAAAATACACTATATTTTAAAAAATAAATATGTATTTCACAACATAATGAAATAAAAACATAATACAAGACAAATATTATAAATGAGTTAATAGTAAACAACATTTTAAACTCTAATAATATTGTAATAAATAACAAAATGTATATGTACTCACTTCCAATCTCCAGGATCAGCTATCATTCTTGACACAGACTTGCATCTGTTATAATTCAAGCTCCTGGTTTTTATCTAACTTGCTTTTATATTTCCATTTGTCTTTATACATATTCATGTTTTTTATTACTTTACCTGCATTTACACCCATATTTTGTTTGCTCCAGAAATATAATTGCAACCAGTATTTTTCACATTTAATTATATACACTGGAATGTACACTTGGGTCACAATACCTATTGTGGATTTTGGCACTGTTAATTAGCAATATGCAATATTTTTTTCTAAACACATTGTGATTTTGTTGAATTTCTATTGCAGCTAAACCCTCAGTACCCAAGTACTGCATGCAGATGCATGGTTTTGAAAGTTGCTGGATAAATAGCTCTGGAAACAGAGGTCTTCCACAGTATTGCAAGCTAACTCATACTCTCCACCAATATTCCAAGAACCAGCTTTAGGGATTGAGAATGTAGCTGAGCTGTTGATCCACCTAGTCTGATAGGATCCTAAATTGGATAGTTAGGTCGATTTTTGATAAACCGTTTCAGCTTGGAACTGATTTATTTATTTCAAAACAGCGATATATGACAATACCATTCAATACATGTCAAACAAAAGCTTGTCCCTACACAACAGTGCAAGGTTACGCATAAGATTACAAAAATTAAGGGGGAAGGGTATCCCACAATGTATTGAAAATAGAATTGCAGCCTCAATCCAAAAAAGAAGACTGATTCTGTATTACATAGGAAGCGAGAATAGAGAAAAGAGGAAGCTAAAAAAATATTAGGTAGGAGAATAAAGGGTAAATAAAGGAAGAGAAGAGAGCTAAAGGATGAATTGCATTCAATCAGCCCTGCCAAGTACCACGCACCAGGGGTTAGACTAATGCATCTCAGTGTGATGATCTGCATCACAGCACTGAAATGCAATCTCACATCTTATAGCGCCTCCTCAGCTGTCAAGCCGCGAGTACTGCTATAATGAAGCACCATACAGGCTGAGTGGCAGCGCGTGGGGCGCGCTGCTCCCGGCAGGCTTGGGGGCTCTCTGGCTCAGCTGCTGCTGAGCTGCACAGTGGTGCTTACTACAGTGTAACTAACCTAACACCACGCAGCGATTTCACTGACGTCAGGAGGAGTGGTAGAGTCAGATTGCCCTGGGCCAATGGACACCACTGAATTTGAGTTGTGCACGTAATGTGTAGGTGGGTCTGGCTCCTGCCTCCTGCGGTGCGAGCAGGCACCTCGCAGTTCCCTCATTATGCGCTGCACTGACTGTTGTGCAAAGGAAAATATGGCAGCTTGCACTTGCACCTCGGCCTGCTAAGCAGTATGTGAGCCCGCAACAGACCCGACTCCACCGGCCTCGTTGTGAACTTACTGGCTGCGGCAGACAGTCATGGCAACATTATAATGATGGCAGAGCTCGCTGCTCGCACGCCCGCGGTGGCTGCAACCGTTTGGATTCAACCACACCAGCGCCACAGCCTGCCTGTGTGCAGCCGATGATCACCAGTGCTGAGCAGAATCATGATCACAGCATGAGACAGAGTCAGACTGGTCGGCGACGGTCCATGCATGAGTTTTGTGGCCACAGTGGGCCCGGCAATTGGCTCGCGCCAGTCCTGTTGCCACAGCCCGCCTTAGCAGCACCCAGCACCACAATACAAGTGTGTGGAGGGCAGACTTCAGGCAGGAACATGTTGGGTCTCATCTGCCCTCATGCCTCCAGTCACGTGTGGGCTGTTTGTAGTCCAATCCCATGCCAGTGGCGGCACACTTTTAGAAGGGCGAGCCAGTCTGCCTTGAGCTGTCACAAATCATCCTCCAAGCAGCAGCCACTGCAGTGTTACTGTGATTTCACTGGAGCCTGGCAGCAGCACTAGAAAACAGCCTGCAGTGTAGCATGACCCTCAAGGGCAGCACACAAACTATGCATCCCAGTGCTCCCCAGCACGTGCTCTCCCAGTTCCAAGACGTTCTCTACTGACTCAGCCCTAGTCTTCCCTGTCGGTCATTTCTGGTTGGCAAAGGTGAGTCCAGCAGCAATGGGGGCAGTGTCAGGGCGTGGGGCAAAGACGTGGTTAAAAAGGACAACATTGTTGTATGTATTTTCATGGGTCTTTCACCTTTAGATATCTAAAGCACGCACCTTAAATGAAAGATAAATGCAAGTTCAAGCAATCCCTGGGAAATTCTCTCTTACATTGTCAAAGCTCAGTTGGTTAATTTAGTCTTTCTGCAGATGCCTTAAGAGGGAGAAACAGAATTGAATCCTGGTTGGCGCAGTAGTGCATAGTGACTTGTCTATTTATAGCGCTATGACATCCCGTTCTGCGACTGAGAAAGCACTTTAACTATGCAAGTCATTGATTGTAATGCGCACAGTAGTAGATAAGTGTCACTCAAAGTGTTAATGATTTGGCTATAGAATGTCACTCCTAAGTAAACTGAAATCATGGAAATGCCACACATAAGCAAACTGAAAACTTGGCAGCTATGGAGAGAGTAATGATAGGGCGAAGGGAGTGCCCCAGAACTGGCTGGAGGTCCTGGGGGGCCGTGATGTGAGGCGTTTAGAAGTGGCGCTCTTCGCATTTTGACACCTAAGTGCCATTTCATTTCTGGCACTTTGCATCAGTTTTAAGATCTTCTTAGAGTTTCTCGTTGCTCAAATGGGTGTAATGTCTGATATTTATGTTTCCCTCGTCTTCATTGCTTGATTTTAATTGCATGAAAGTGACACTCAGTCGTTGAAATGTCACTCATAATTGCACTCAAATTATGAAAATGTCACATACAGCAATCTGAAACCTTGCCAGCTATGCTCACTGGACACAACTTTGAGCTCTCTCTCTAGCAGGAACATTAATCACAAGAGTTATCTTGACATTTTTATTGCTGCCTGAAAGATGGACACACAAGTAACTCTGGAGCAGGTGCTTTTAAATCTTAAGTTAATGTTAAACATACCACCCCCCATGAGGTCAGTGACCTCCCTCCAAATCAGCGCCTAGTGCGGCCACACCAGTCAGCCCTTGTAGATGTACCATCTTTTGTGTTGTGCGCTAATCGAGGTATGGCGCCTCATCATGCAGGGGACAAGCGACGCGTACACACAGTAGTGGCATGTGGGTAACAGACCTCGTGCGGTGCTGTTCCCTTTTATTTATGTCCTCTGGCCGCCTTTGGCCAGAGGTTTTATTGTGCATTACATCCGGGACAGGGTATCACCACCAATGTAGTCCGGCTCACTACATCCCTTCCCCACTTGGTATTGGAAAACAATGTTCAACGTTACTCACAAAATCTCTCAGCTTTCTATTCGGCTTGGGGTTCGGCCTCAGGTGATACCTCTGGTGTTGGGAGCTTTCATACCAGCCTCCTCCATCTGGATCAGCTGGGGTCTCTCCATCACCCAGGTCTTTGACTGTCGGGCTCTCAGGTTCATACTTGTTCTGCGAAGAACTAGTCTGATCCTCAGGCACATGTGGAGTGCCACTAAACAACTGACTTGCTGTCTACGGTTTCCTGCTGGTCAGGTAGGTCCACTTTTCTGAACTATGATATGTTTCGACTCACGCTCTCTTCACCTTTCCGAACAATTATCATGGTATCATTCACGTCCACCACAGTCCACACACCCCTTTCATAGTAAGTCCTGAATTTCCATCCAGGTCTTCGATCCTTCACGATAACCTTGTCCCCTCTTGTAAGCTGTTGCAAGGTGTCTCTTCGTGCACTATTGGCTCTCCTATTGTTCTGCTCACGCCTTGCTGGAGCTCCTTCTGCATTGTATTCCAGAAGAGTCCACTCTGGATGCATGGGGATGGTGTCAATTCTCGGCCCATGTAACATCAGAGTCCACAGGGGACAATGGGTGGTGCAGTGCGGTGTGCCTCTGTACTCTCGCAAGAACCTCTGAAGACAACTTCTGGGTTACTCCCTTCAACCATAGCAATCCGGAGAGCGTGGTTCAATGTCCTCAAACCGTTCTACTTCTCTGTTCGCTTGTGGCCACTGTGGTGTGATGAGTCTGTGTGTGACGCCTAAGAGTAAGATCTTTAAATTCAGCCGTTTGGAAAGGCAGCCCATTGTCAGTCTTTATTTTCTCCGGTAGTCCAAATAGTGCGAATACCTTCTCTAGTGCTGGTACAACATAGCTGAACACAGTGGATTCTACTACCTCAACCACCGGTATTTGGAATGGCTGTCCACGAGGACTAACGTGGTCCTCCCATCTGGGAAACTCCCAAAATCCATGCTCACCTTGGACAATGGGACTGTACACAGTTCTTCAGTGATGGGTGCAGGCGTCTCCTGACTGTTGGTTATTTGGCATGCTGAGTATTTTCACACGAAGTCATCGACCACAGCTTCCAGACCCGGAAACCACACCTTCACACGCATCCGCGACTTCATCTTCGCAGTCCCCTGATTTCCTCAATGGGCAAGCACATCTGTTTGGTATTGTAGGCTTTCCGGAATTACCGGTCTGTGACCTTGCAGCACTATGCCCTTCTGAGTGGCACTTAACTCATCTCGCACTCTCCATATCTGCGTCAGTCTCTCTTAGTCGGTCCCATTCCAGTGGTTGGCATCTGTCAGGTAGTTCCGTCATGATCCACTATGCAGGGCATTCAGCACCCTTGTGCAAACCGCATCGCCAGCTGTGGCTGATTCAATGTCATTTAGAGTCAATGCTTTAGGGCACGCCCATTGAGATACCATCTGGACATAATCTACAGTTGGCTCAGCCTCAGCGTCTGATGGCCCTAATGAAGGGGGTAGGTGTCTTGACAGAAAATCCGTTGGGTTTTTGGGCCCTTGCCAATAAGTTATGTCAAATTGATAGTGTCGCAATTGAAGGGCCCATCGTTCAATGCGAGGCTGGGCTTGAGTTGCTGTGCCACGAAACAAAGGGATTATTGGCTAGTGATCAGTGACCACTGTAAAGGAACACCCACAAAGGTACAGATGAAAATGCCCACATGCCCATTTAATGGCTAGAGCCTCTCTTTCAATTTGTGAGTATCTTGTTTCGGTAGGAGTCAACACCTTACTTGGAAAAGCCAACGGTGCCCATCTCCCCAGTTCGACCTCCTGCATCAATACTGCCCCAAGCCTAAAAGGCTGGCATCGACCAGTAACTCAGTCTGCTTCTTTGGGTCAAAATAAGCCATGGTCATTGTGCTGAGTAGAGAGCACTTTTCAGTTTGGAATGCTTGTTCCTCAGTTGGGCCCTCTTCGTTAGAGCCCTCACTGGTTCTGCAATGGTAAATGGTTGTCAGGTTTGGTATAAATTGCCCACAGTAGGTAGCCATGCCCAAAAAGCTGCGCACCTCGGAAGCACTGGCAGGTGAGGGGGCTTGCTTGATGGCCTGTGACTTCCTAGGATAAACCTGCACCCCATCCTGAGTGATACATATACGAAAAACTCTATTGATGTCTGGAATAATGAACACTTATCCTTGTGAAGAGTGACACCTTCATCTCACAAGCGTTTCAACGTCGCTCTCAGACGTTTGTGGTGGTCTTAGTCAGTTGCGGAGTAGATCAAAATGTCATCACTGACGTTCAGAACTCCTTGCAGCCTTGAGAGTGTTTCCTTAATGGCATCTTGGAATACTTCGGCCGCCGAAGATATGCCAAAACTCAAACGCTTGTACCTGCCCGGGCCAAGGTGCATAGAAAACGCTGTGATATAGCGACTTTCCTCTGACAATCGAAGTTGGTGGTATCCCGCATTAAAGTCCAATTTAGAGAACCATCTTGCTCCGTTGAGGTCAGCGATTATGTCATCCATAGTGGATGTTATGTCTTTCTCGCCCGATGGCTCTATTTGGAAGACGCATATCAATGCACAAACGCACCTTGTTGGGCTGTTTTGGCTTCTCTGTGATCACCATTGGAGAAACCCAGGGCATGGGTCCAGACACTTTCTCAATGACCCCTAGGCTCTCGCGTTTGGCAAGCTCTTGCTCCACCTGTGATCTCAAATGGAATGTTACACGCCTACGGCGTAGAGCCACCGGTCTCACTGACTTGTCAATATGCAGTTTTATGGGTGGGACTTGTAAGCATCCTAGACCTGTGAATAGCTCTGGAAACTGACCCAACAGCTCATCAATCTGATGTGCTTGTACGTTCCTGGCTAATACCAGGCCTGGGTCCTCAGCAGTATTGCCTATCAGGGTGTCGGCTTCCTTGTCTACTACATGGAAAGCTGCCTGGAGCTCCTGATCATTGGACTGCACACTCACCTTTACGATTCCTTTCAGATGCAGATGGGTGCGGCTTCCATACATGTATATCTTGGTATGGGACAGAGCTAACGTTGATCTTGAACAGAAACATCTGTATTGTTGTATGCCCATAATATTTACCAACGCCCGAGTCAATTAGGGCCTTTACAGCAGAACCTGCAATCTCTATTATACATGTGGGTTGTGGGCGCCTGTTCCGCTTCATGTCTCCCGCAAACTAAATGAAGATTTCTCCTGCCATCGACCACCTCGCTGGGGGCATGTCATGGTGTCCTGATTGTCAAGTTCCTGGAATGAGAGCTGCCGTACTTTTTATGTTGGTGTCCGCTTTCCTAGACCTCTTTTTCCTCTTGACCCACTACAGCATACGTTTGCAAAGTGGTTTGGCCTCTTGCAGTTGGAACATGTATGACCCTGTGCTGGCCAGTTTTTGGGGGCATGTACTTCACGTCCACAGTACCTGCAGCAGAGCTCAGCGGGCGAGGATGTTAGACCTTTGGGGTTTTACCTGCTTCTTTGTGTATACTGCATACGCCCGCTCCACTCTGACTGTAGGGGCTTTCAAGGACACTTGGGTGATAGCCATGTCCATTTCGTTGGCCTTCGCGGCGGAAAGGTCATGAGATCTCGCCATAATCAGTATATCATCCAACGTGATGTTGAGTTGACGCAAAATGAGGCCCCTAAGTACCTTATTCTGACAGCCCTAAATTTATTGTGCTTGTATTTTCTTGGGCTGGTTGTCCGCCGTGCAGGTATTGGCAACTTTACACAGCCTGGCATAGAATGTGTTGATTGATTCATTCTCCTGCTGACGAGCTGGCCGCAATTTGAACCTCTCAAAATCCAGTTGGAGTTGCGGATCAAAATGCGCATTGAAGGCTCTTACGGTCACATCGTAGTCATTTGCCGCACTAGTGTTGGGGAGATGTTCAAAGAGTTTGTAGATTTCTTCACCAGCATAGTGTAACAGCAATGACATTTTACTGCCCCATCAGTTTCACATGTGGTAACAAAGTAGTTGTCCAGTCTCCCCACCCATGTCTTCCAACGGGGACTTGTGGTGGCAGGATCAATCAGTTAGCTAAATGACTGCAACACCCTCACCAACGCATGTTGCTGGGGTATTCTTACTTGCTGAATGTCCTGTGGGTGAGCAGCATTCGGAGTATCAGCCATGTTATTCTGCTATTGTGTTGTGGGCAATGCTCTGGATAGTCAAACATTTTTTTTAATCAAATGTCTCACCAGTTGCAGTATTTTCTTGTATTCTGCCCAGTTCTTTTTCAAATGCCTCACCCAGTTGCATGACTTTCTTGTGCTCTGCCCAGTTCCTTATGAGCATGCCGGCTGAAAATCAAGAATGCTGCTCTCAGGCCTTATTCGGCCCTCCTTCCTCCTGGCGCAGGCACCACACATCAATGCGCTCCTGCTCAGCTGGGACTCACCCTCATTGCCACTTAAGCTACTCCTATTGTGGTCTTGCTGAGCGCTGTGCTTTAGAGGGGGGCAGGGCTGTGTTGCCTCGGGTTGCACTGTGGCACTCAGGTGGATGCCTCACGCTACCGGGGGTAGAGGAGCCTCACCTTCGATCCTCTGCAAGTTTCCTCTGGGCTTGGTGTGTTAGAGTCATTTGATGATGGGACTCGGCGAGAGTGCAGTTGCGTCTTTTGCACTGGAGTGCCGGGTCGCGGAGCCACAGGACCTGCTCCGCCCTGGTGTGCAGGACCTGGTCAGAGGGCAGATCTGCACCTCTTGGTGTCATGTGACATCCCACGCTCGTCGCCAGTGTTGTGTACTAATAGAGGTATGGCGCCTGATCATGCAGGGGACAAACGAAGCGCACACAGTCGTGGTGTGTTGGCAACTAACCTTATGCGGTGCGGTTCCCTTTTATTTACAGCCTCTGGCTGCGCCTGACCAGAGTATGTAGTGTGTATTACATTCGGGACAGGGTGTCACCACCAATGCAGTCCGGGTGTCTCACTACACCATCTAGTCAGTAGTTTATAGGCACTCTCTTTATGTGAAGAACAAATGGATGATTTTTCTGCACTGACCCATACCCACTCCCAGGTAGCTTGCGCGAAATCCTGACCCACATTCTCTTCCCATGCCATTATGTAGCTATGTTTCGAGTTAGCACCTGGGTCAGAAATTTCCCTTTGCAAAAGAGTAATGCCCTTACGTGTGATTTTCTTCACAAACAGTTGCGCTAGGGGTGTTTTGGCTCAGCTAGGTTTGCCCTTAACTTTTCTGGTGCCTGCCCAGAAGAGTAGTTGTGTGAGGCAGTACTCATCCTACATATGTAAATCCCACTCCATCTATGTAGCTTGTCACGGAGACAGAGCTCCCCATCGCAATAAAGGTCACCCAAAGTGGGGGGGACGACGACTCACCCCCCCCAATCCAACGAGAAAAACTCTAGTCCTCCATTCCCAGTGGAAAGTCCGGGTTATGACTGATTGAAGTCATTAGCAATGGAAATGAAGTGGATCCTTTTTTTCGGAGTTATAAGTTGCCAGTACTCTAGAAGGGTGAGTGACTGAAAGCAGTTGACGTTTGGTAGGCCACGCTCGCCGTGGGCGCCACAGCAAGGTCTTAAAATGGATAGGGAAGACGTGCTGTTCAATGTGCACCCAGGGGCGAACGTTGGTGTCACAGCTCCGATCCAGGGCCGGGCAAAGTTGTGCAGCTGTATTATAGGTTCGGATGCTTTGGAACACCAGCCCTCCGTCGGCTGTGAATTTATAGAGTGTAACACTAGGTGCGCGATCCCTCCAAATGAAGGACAATCGCTTCTTTTGGACTGGTCTAGGACCGCCGTGGTGAATTTAAGTGGTAGTGATTGCGCCAGATAAATAAGTTGTGGAAGAAAGTTCATTTTCATGGCGGTCATCCTGCCTAGCCTTGAAATTTCCAGTCTGCTCCAGCGGTTCAAGTCCTTATATAGTCTATCAAGGAGGGCTGGGGAGTTGCATTGGTACAATTTTGTGATTGAGTTTGTAATTTGCACTCCCAGATATGGAATGGTGCTCTGGGCACCTTTGAAACTGTTATTTGTGAGTACATCGTGTGTGTCAGTGTCAGGGGTGGACACCCCCAGGCTGCATGACTTTATGTAATTCACTGTAAAGACTGATGCTTCTTGAAAGCATGCTAGTTCCTCCTTCAAAGCCGGAATGGATGAGGAAGGCTCTGTTAAAAAGCAGAGCGCATCGACTGCATATAAGGCCAATTTGATTTCTTCGTCGCCTACTCTCATACCCTTAATACTCGGATTAGCTTGTACTTTCTGGACAAATGACTTCATGGATAGAGCAAAAACCAGTGGGGAGAGTGGGCAGCCCTGTCTGGTGTCTCGCATGATGGGAAGCAGCAGGGATAACAATCCGTTCACTCTGTGTTTGGTCAGTGGACGTTGACAATTAGCTAAGATCATGCGTTTCAAATTGGGGTGCATAGGGGTTCTATGCAGGAGTTTAGTGAGGTAACTCCAATCGACCCGATCAAAAGCCTTTTCAGTGTCTAGGCAAAGCAGGACTATAGAGGTCCTGGTCCTCTTAGCCACCTCACTAAGAGAGGCAGTCAGTCAGGTGTTATCCCTAGCATGACGGTTGCACATAAAGCCAGTTTGTTGTAGGGAGATAAGGGTATTCCAGATCAAGTGCAGCTTCGAGACTATGATGGTAGGAAAGATCTGAGCATCAGTGTTCAGCAAGGCAATGGGCCTGTAAGAGAAATGTGACATAGGGCTTTTTTCTGGTTTAGGAATAGGGAGATCTGGGACTCCAACATAGTGTCAGTGACTATGCCACATACGATAATATTGTAAACTGCCACTAAGGGTGCAGCTAGGACTATGGCAAAGGCCTTATAAAAGGAGGTTAGGAAGCCATCTGGTCCCGGCACTTTCTGGCCCTGTAATCCACAAATAGCCTCCCTGACTACTTTGGCGGTAATTGCATTTTCAAGTGGCGAGAAGACTTCAGGTCTTGTGGTGCAAGAGCATGTGGCAAGATATGTCTTGCACATCAAAGGAAAGATTATCGCTTTGAAAGAGGGTTGTGTAATTTGCTGACAAGCTAGAAGAATAGCCGTAGTGGACGCATATATGAAGCAGTTATCGTAGCAAATACTATGGATGTGGTTCCTGGCATGCACCTGCTCAAGTTAATATGCTAATAATCAATCAGCTTTGTCCCCTTTCTCATAGTAAGTGCCATAAATAAATCTGTATTTGTAAAGCGCGAACTACTCACCCTTACAGGTCTCAAGGCGCTGGGGGCCGTCGTGGAAATTAAGTGAGCTATTGCCCAGAGTCACAAGGTGCTGAGCTGAGCTGCCGCCGGAGCCGGGGATCGAACCGCGAGCCCTGTGCTCTGAAGTCAGCTGCCCTGGCCGCTGCACCACACCTCTCCACCATTCAGGCACAACTTTTTCGCGGATCTTCCAACTCACTCTGTATCCTGCGAAGCTGTCTGTAAATGTGGAGGCAGTGGTCTTGTTTGTGGAGAGTTTCTAAGCAACCCAATTAACTTTCAAATTCAGCTCTAATGACGGCTTTGGCAGCATCCCACAACACACTCTGTCCCACCTCTCCATTGCCATTCTCCTGGAAGTTGTGTTCAATCGCTTCTTTTATGCAGAGTTTTAAGGAAGGGTCCCGAAACACCACTTAATTAAGAAGCCAGGGAGGTTGGGGGGGGGGGCAGAGCAGGACCGTGTCCATGAACAACTAGACTGCTGAGTGATCAGACAAGAATTTGCCCCAATGTCAGTGGAGATTATCTGGGGTCAAAGAGCCTCAGAGTTTAGGAAATAGTTGATGTGTAATGAACATTGGAGTACATAGTGAAATCTGTTCCCTTGATGCTGCTTCCTCCAAATGTCTTCTAGGTTAAGGTCTGTCATGCCAGTAGTACGAGAAGATGGTGGTAGAACCTGTGTGGGGGGAGAATCTATCCAGGTCAGGGAGGATGGAATTGAAGTCACCCCCAGCGATAATGTGGCCCTTGGATGTGCGAGCAATTTTAGGCGTGGAGGTTGAGCAAAAGGAGTCTTGCTCCTCATTGGGGACATACATGGAGTATAATCCACCTAATCTACCGTGGATGCTAACCAGTCTCTCTTCACTGTCTGGATATTGAGATTCCAATTCAAAAGGCAGACGACGGAGGCAGGATAGCCACCCCTTTGTCTTAGAAGCATTAACCACATGGAACTGGGAGGGGAACCAATACGAGAACAACCTAGGAACATCTTTGCGGAGTAAGTTAATTATGTCCATTTCCTTGGCCTTCAACCACTGAAATAAAGCCCTCCTCTTAACAAGGTAATTGAGGCCGTGAACATTTAAGAGTGACAATTGTAGTGTTCATCATTCGGGGGTTGAAGTTTGCTGCGGCAGTGAGCGCTCAATTAAAGGATAAGGGCCTCTGTCAAGAGTCTGCCCTTTGGGAGACAGGGCGCGGTCAATGTCAAAGCAGAAGATAAGAGCGTGTCAGGTGCATTCTGTGTGTACTGTCTAAGTTGTAACTGATTGTGCTGTGAAAAATAAACAATCTGTAAACAGTTGTATAACAATGAGAAAACGAATTAAAAAGAGCAGAGTTATATAACAAAAGTAGAACTATACGAACACATCCAGCAAGGCTGGGTCCATGTAGATAGGAGGTAGCCCCCGCCAGATTGCAAAGCAAAGTTCCTAGGGTAGAAATGGTAGACTGGGGTTTAAAGGTCACTTGGGGCCTGTAAAGGGAGTTTCCATGGGGTCTGCAGGGAGCCCAGCACTATTAGTAGTCCCTTATGGACAAAGGGTAACGACCAGGGGAGCCAGAAGAGTCCGTGGCTGGCTGCATCTGCCAGCCTCTGGGGGCCAGTCATCATATGACACAGGGTTGGCTCCATGTAGATAGGCGGTAGCCCAGCCAGATCTCAATGCAAAGTACCCAGGGTAGCAATGGTAGACTGAGGGTTTGAAGGTTACATGCAGGATAAGTCACTGGGGGACAGTAAAGGGAGCGGCCACGGGGTCTGCAGGAGCACAGCTCATGGACAAAGGGTCACCTGTCATGACCAGGGTAGCCACAGGAGTCGGTGGCTCATCTCCCTCCCACCCAAAGGGCAATCCATGCAGATGTCTGTAGCATAGGGTGAGTCAATCTTCCTCAGAGGTAGCTGGTCCTAAGCTTTTAGGTGCCTTTGTTGGTTCAGTTCTCTCGCTGATTCTGCCTGTGTTGGGGGTGTGCCAGTTTCCTCTGAGGTCTCTCCTGTTCGGGGACGCCTGTCCTGTGTTTGAGTCAGTTGTGGTTGTTAAGCCAAGGATTACTTTCATCTCTGTCAACTCCGTGACACTGTGTTGGGTGCCCTTATAAGTGAAATGTAGGCAAAAGGCGTAGCCCCAGCGGAACAGGATATTTTGATTTCATACGTGTGAAGTAATAGGGACACAGTCTCTGCGCCGTGCCAATGTGAGCATGGAAACATCTTAGTAGAGGGAAATTGTTGCATCTTGGAATTGTATGGGTTTTTGGTGTCTAGCAGCCCTCATAATGACCTCCTTCTCGGAGAAGAAATGTACTCTTGTGAGGACATCTGGCGTCAAGTTCCCTTTTTGTTGGAGCGCTGACAACACCCGGTGGGTGTGATTGAGTCTTGGGAAATCCCCTGCTGGGCTTTGCAACAGATGCAGGAATAGGGCCTGCACAAATTCGGTAATATCTCCGTTTGGCACTTCCTTCGGGATGCCACGTAGTCATATGTTGTTTCTCCTAGACCTGTTGTCTAGGTCATCCAGCTTAACCGAGAAAGTCTCTATGGCCACCATTCTGTTTGCCAGTTCATCCTGCTCATGAGAAGTCACCGCCATTGCGTTTTCCACCTGATCAAGGCAGGATTCTGTTCGTTGCATGGACTGGTGCAGTTCAAAAATGGATTTAGCAATGTCCTGGTGTCAAGTCGCCATGTCTTTGTAGAATTCTGACAACAGTTCGATGAGAATTCACTTTGTTGGCAGGGGCTTGTGTAAGGAGGAGGCATCCAGGGTATTGGCGCAGTTGGTACAGGCAGTTTGTGACGGGTTAGTGAGGTGGTAATTGTCCAATCATGGCGTTTGTAACATGTCGCGAATGGAGGCCGCTTTGGAGGCTTTCTGTTTAGCCGCCGCGATGATGCAGTGTGGAAGTTCAACGATGGTGCAGGGTTTCAACAATGGTGCCAGTACGCCTTCCCTCGTGGCTGTGGACAGGGTGGCCACAACTGAGTGGCCTGGTTGCGCAAGGTGTGCAGATGAATGGAGCAGTGGCAGGAGTTTGAATGCAACCTGGGTTCCCACATATTTCTGTGCTATGAAGATTCATACCTCCGGCCTAGTGGATGGTGTCCCGATAGGCAGGGTTCCAAAGTCATCATTAAAGGATGGTCCCACTGCTCCTTGCACCACTTTCAAGCTGCCCAGTCCCACCAGAAAAGCTGAGGATCTAAAGTGTAGGAAGGAATCTTGGGAAGCCCCCTCACTTACCCAGCTCTGCCAGTGTGCCAGACAACCACCTTCCTGCTTCCTTTTCTCTGTGACTGTTCGGGCCGCTGCGATCGTGGCCACCATCTTGGTTTTATCCTGCAGTGCTTGCGGGCTCGTCAACGGTATTCTGCTGGCAGCCGTGTCTTCACGTGGGTCCCTGGGCGTCTAGGAGGCCTTAGCAGTGCCCCCCCTCCCCCAGTCACCTGAGGGGGTCCAATGCCACTGATTGGGCCCCTGGATGCAACGGCAGGAGCTCCGATCTTGGAGCTGAACCGGAAGCATCCTGTCGGGTCTTGTCCCTGGCCACGCCCCCTGTGATTTACATTTTCATGGTTCCCATGCTGATTTAGTTTTTCTGGGCTCGGCTCGTACTTGGGCTGTTAGAGAGCCAAGCCGGACCCCTCGGTCAGCTCAGGCTCGGCTCATCCTATGAATTCTTGCGCTCACCCACCTCTAGAACAAACAGCTGCAAATTGCACGAGGGCTAATGTGCAATACATATTACTGGTTAATATATCCCTCGCTCCCGCCTTGTTTTGGAGCCTACGCGCCCACACCCATCCATCCAACATTTGTGGAGTGATTTTCCAATGGTAAATTTTTGAGGCTCTTGCCCCTCGTCTTTCTAATGATCGTAATGTAGAATTCAACACTAAGGCCAATTTATGTTTTATCCCTAGGGACCAGCCCCTTCCCCCTTGACCCTGTCCTGATGAAGACCCCGCTGTAAGGGATATATTAACCTACCAACCAGGGGTCGAAACGTCGACATCTTTTATTTCTAGCCAGTTTGATCAACAGCGATCCATCACTGTGTCAATGTCAAAAATCATGGCTATTTAATGTTTTGGTATATTGCGAATTTGTTGGGTTTTAGATATAAGCCCGTGTGTTTTTTGTAAATAGTATATGTGTGTGATTTACACTTCCTACTCACCTTTCTATCCTCACTTTAAACACGTCACCCACCTGTCTCCCCTCTCTGCTCTAGGGGCACTTTTGAAAACAATTGAATAATACTATTAACGTATATACGCCCAGTGTGATTCAATAACACTGTGTGTCAACCAAAATATGTGTTTTTGAATAATTGCCTTTGATTGATATACTTTGTGTGTTCACTTATTGTTTACTGGGACCATTGTTCCTATGTATTGCCATATACCCAGGTCCCAGTGACGCATTTTGTGTTTACTCTTTTAGGTAACTATTCCTGAGCAGGTGCATACCTGCGAGGTACACTACTGATCAAATCTCTACACAATGGTAGAGAGTGAGACTGTCTTACACAGAAGAATACATTAACCATTTATTGCAGGATCCAGCCAATAACTTCCTTTCCTCAACCACCCCATCCATTGATTTTACTCTCAATGACAAAATTGCACGCCTTGAACGTCTAGAAAAGAAACTTATACGGACCCGCTTACATGGCCATTTGTTGACCAAATATCTACAGGCCAACATTATCCCGGTTGGTCTACAGGTGCGCAACGAGCCAGCCATTTTTGTGGAAGTACCCAAATTTAAAGAGGGATTCAGTTTCGTGGCCAATTACTGCTCCCAGGACTGGAGACCGCAGCGGAACAAGTACAGATCCTTATAGGGCAAATTGCTGCCCTTAAAAACGAAATATCAGGTGATTCTGGACTAACTAACGCAAAGGATGCTTTGGAACATCTGGGAAAAACATTGAAGGACTTTGAAACTACTACTCAGAACAAGAAACTAGAAAAACTAGCCAAGGATATCAGATACTACGAGAAGAACACATACCCTTACCTACAAGAAGACTACTACAAGCAGGATCCCCAAGGACGTTTTAACAACAGAGGGAGAGGAGGATACTGTGGACGTAGAAATTACACCACTTTCTCGGATTCATCGTATAGCACAGACAGTGACAACGAACAGCCAGGACCAAGTGGACAATATACTTACCAAGAAAACTGGCAACAACCACAAGGAGCCTATCCCCTTTTTTTCAGGAGAAGGACAATGGAGACCACCCAGGGGCCGAGGTGGCAACTGGCCCAGAGGACTCCAACGAGGACAGCAAGCACCCAGCGGCAACTGGGATTTAGGACGTGCGTGAACCCAGAAGCAGGTACGCTTCCAACCGGAGAACCACGGGGAGATACAAACCCGACGCAAGGTCTACAGGTGGTGAGAAGCAAACAACACCCTGTAATCAACATCTCCTCATATGCTCTGAAAGATGAAGAAACCAGCGTGCTGAGTAAGGGATTATCATATGTACCAACAGCACGCACAAATGAATTCACACTTAAAACTGAACTCCATCGCTTTTTTAGAAAAATCCGGCTCAGATACTTTTTCAAACATGCCCCTTCATTCCCGGCGACCTCACACACTGGACTTCGGATCCCTTCCGCTTTTGTCCCACCAGCCTCCCGCATGACGAACAAAATACTGGCTTATGAAAGCGTTGTCCTGAGGGATGTGTCCAAACTATTGAAAGGACACAAGCACACGAAATACAACATCACGATGATGGAGAGGGAAGCACTCGCGTCTATAAAAACCAACAAGGCCATCGTGATCAAGCCCGCTGATAAGGGCGGAGCAATCGTTGTACAAAATGTCATCGACTACAAAACAGAAATTAACAACCAGCTACAGGATGGAGTCGGCTACCCAAGGGTAAGATCAGACCCGTCCAAAGACCTCGCTCAAGAGATACTTCGCCTTACCACCCATGGCCTAGAACAAGGATTCCTGAGCAACCTGGAATTTTCATACCTTAATTAGAAACAACCCCGGCTCCCCACTCTATACACACTGCCAAAGATTCACAAGAACCCACAAAATCCACTAGGACGTCCCATCGTCTCGGGATGTGGATCAATGCTAGAACCACTATGTAGATACATAGACCATTTCCTCAAACCCATAGCTGAGACGACAGCCTATCTGAGGGACACGATGCAAACAATGAATCTCGTTGACAAACGTCTTTTTGACCCCAGCAGTCAACTCTTGGTCACCTGCGACATCATGTCCCTCTATACCAGCATACCACAACAAGCTGCCCTTGAGGTTATGGCTGAAGTGCTTGATCAACGACCAGCACCCACAGCAGTCCCAACAGAATTTATCATTGGCCTATTACGTATTGCAATGATGAAAAACTTTTTTCTCTTCAATGACCATTTCTATCTCCAAAGGGAGTAGCAATGGGTGCTGCCTTTGCCCCGGACCGGGCCATTATCTTTATGGACCATTTCGAAAAATCTTTTATATTCAGTGAACTTAACCCATATATTGAAAAGGTGTCCATGTGGAGGAGGTATATCGACGATATACTGATGATTTGGACTGGTGACTCAACCGAATTGGACCATTTCCATTCCTGACTCAACGGAAGGAGCCCGGACATACAATTTACCATACACTCAGATCCCAGAGACATAGACTTCTTGGATATCACCATCAAAAGTGAGGAGAACCAACTATACACCACGCTGTATCGCAAGCCGGCTGAGAGGCATTCTCTGTTGAGATACAACAGCTATCACCCTAGAGGACTCCGGGATAATCTCCCCTTTGGACAGTTCCTACGGATCCGTAGGAACTGTTCCAAGAAAACCGATTACATGAGTGAATCACAGGACTTGACTAATCGACTGTTGGAGAGAGGCTACCCAAGAAGGTTGATCAAGAGGGCTCAGAAGAGGGCTTGGTTTAGCCCCCGTGAGAATTTACTGACAACGCAAGAAAAAGGTGACGGTTTTGTACAAAGGATGATATGCGTCACCACTTTCTCAACACAAAGCCACACCATCAAGAAAGTGATCAATAGACATTGGTATCAGATGACATTGAACAAATCGATCCACCCATGCATTCCTACAAGAAGGCCAAGAATATTAAGGACCACGTAGTACGCTCCTTTCTTGAAACTCCTGATGCGCCAACAATCCAATCTTTATGGAATCTACCACCAACACTAGGACATTTCAAGTGTGGCCAATGCAAGGCATGCCAAACCACTATCTAAACCAAAGAATTCACATACAAACACCATGTGATTACTTTGAAATCCTTTACTAACTGCAATACGAACAATGTGATCTATGGTATTATATGTCCGTGCGGGCTCATATATATATAGGTCAAACGCAGCAGAAAATTAAGGCACGCATTCTCCAGCATTGTAGCCGAATAAGATGCGAGGTGCAAGGGGCACCTTTAGTGGAACATTTTAAATCTGCAGATCACAGCCCAGATGACCTGAAATGGGTGGTACTTGAGAAGGCATCTCTTGGCCTGAGGGGTGGCAACATTGCAGCAATTCTCAACACAAGAGAATGCAAATGGATGTCCCTACTAGACTCCATTCAGAACGGCCTCAACGAATCCGAGGTCAGTCACGCCCAATTAGCCTGTCTCACGCTTGAATAAACCTACCATTTCAACTGTAATGTACATCCACATTGGGTCTATGACATACACATCAATGCGCAATTTCTCATGTAAAGATACACTAACGGCGCTGGCAACAATGAGCATTTTCTCTGTGGCAAGAATCATGCCTCCGTAACGATATGTCTTTATATATTTTTTTGTGGAAACAATGTCTGAATCCATTCTGTAATGTTTCTTTCCGTACATGAACTGTGTTGTGTGACTTCACCAAATGACGGCATCTATTTAACATGTGCGATATCAAAAAATGCTTTAAATGTAAGGTACAGAACTATCCCTGTACCATGCAAGATCTCGTATTTTGAATGTTTTCAATATCAGGCGCTGCGTTCTTTCCCAAACAGGAACCTGGACTCGACACAACTGTAAGATTAATGTTTTAAAACCAATGTCATTGCGAAGCCCTGGTCTTTCCACCCCCAGGAATTTTCATACAACCCCTTTTTAACACATGGGATTACTTCCCCACAACAGATATACTTTATGGCATTTCACGTATAGCTAGTCTCTTTTCCCACAGTGAAGCAGCTTTTTTCCGCAATTAAGAGATAGACTCTTTCTCCCTCGTTCAAGTTTGAGTGATGTAGCAGCCTTCAGAGTCTTTTTTCGCTCACCACGATCATCTGTCATGTCTGACAGGCATCGAGCGTCTGCACAGTGACGTCACGCTCGTGGTCCGGCGTTTTTCCATGAGTCAGCTTATTTAAACCATTTGGCTCAGAGCCTCTTCCCCTTTCCAACATAGAGGAAGACGTTTTCCACGCTTCGCTTCATTACACGGAATGAGACGTTTAAAATTACGGTGAGAACCTTTATGGTATGCTGGCACAGCACTCGTGTAAACCCGAAGCTTTGTATGGTTCAGTTTACTAACCACAACTTTGTTTCCATTCCTTTTAGATCAGAAGACAGAGTTGTTTCCCTCAAGTCCCAGATTTCTCCTGGTATTTTGCCGCTCCGTTAGGGGTTATTTTATAATTCATCCTTGCACGGTGGCCACAACGGTACTTTCTTCGCTTTCCCGAGTGGATGGCTTCAATGCACAAGTTACTTACTTGTGTAACGATATATCTGTAAGAGACATTAGATAGTGATAGATTCCTTACCTTAGAATATCCCCAGGCGTCAGACTGGATCCGGAAAGTTTTCGTCAGCAGTACCCCTGCGCGTCGGTAGGCGTCGTCGTGCGGCTCCGCGTACGTCGTAGTCGCCGAGATGACGTCGGAGCTACTTAGACGCGCCCACGCACGCTGTCAGTTCTGTACACGACTTTCCGCGCCAGGAACGCAGAGCCATGCCAGAGACCGACTACTGGTGCAATAGAACTAGGGCCCGAAAGGGACTACCTGAAACCTAGAGAACAGTTCGCAGAACGGGGAGGATGGGTGGGCGGTAAGGAATCTATCACTAACTAATGTCTCTTACAGATATATCGTTACACAAGTAAGTAACTTGTGCATCTGAAAGAGACACGTTAGTGATAGATTCCTTACTTTAGAATACATACCCAAGCAATACCAACCCCGGTGGTAGGTCTGCGAAGTGAAATCACACCAGAAAGTCACGGAGAACCGAACGGCCAAAGAAGCAGTCTCTCCGGACTTGACTGTCAAGGCAATAGTGCTTAGTGAAAGTATGCAGCGAGGCCCACGTGGCTGCCTGACAGATGTCTTGCAGGGGGACACCGCGTCCCAATGCTGTAGTAGCCGCTGTCGCCCTGGTAGAATGGGCGCGCAGCCCTACCGGAGGTTCCTTTTTACCCGGAGAGTAACAGGCTTTAATACACAAGACAACCCATCGGGAGATAGTCCGCTTGTGTACAGCTCGGCCTTTCTTGGCGCCCACGTAGCCAACAAAGAGCTGGTCGTCCACCCGGAACTGTTGTGTGTGGTTGAGATAGAATGAAAGCGCACGTTTTGGGTCCAGACGGTGGAGCCTCTTTTCCTCTCTTGAAGGGTGCGGAGGCGGAAAGAAAGTGGGCAGAGTGACAGTTTGCCCGATATGAAAGGCAGTGACTACTTTTGGTAGAAAGGAGGGAAGTGGTCGAAGCACAACCTTGTCCGGATGAATCGCCAGGAAAGGAGGTTTACATGAAAGAGCCTGAAGCTCACTCACACGCCTAGCGGAGGTGATGGCCACCAGGAAGACAGTTTTCAAAGTTATGAAGAGGCTCAAAGGGAGCGCACATTAAGTATGTGAGAACCAGGTTCAAGTCCCACTGAGGCATTACAAAAGGAATAGGAGGGAAAAGGTGAGTAATGTCTTTGAGAAATGTATTGACAACAGGGGACTTGAAAAGAGAGGGCTGATCAGGCAGCCTGAGAAAGGCTGAAAGAGCAGAAAGGTAGCCCTTAATAGTGCCCAGAGCAGAGCCCTGCTGGGCCAAAGAGAGAAGGAACAACAGGACCTCAGAAAGAGGGGCAGAAAGGGGATGTACAGCTTTCGCTGTGCACCATGCCACAAATTGTTTCCACCGGCAGGCGTATACAGTTTTAGTTGAGGGACGCCTGGCTGCCAGAATTACATTACAGACTTCAGGAGGCAAGTCAAATGGAATTAACTGTCGCCGCTCAATCTCCACGCAAGGAGGTGGAGGCTGGACAGGTTCGGGTGGAGGACCGTCCCCTGTTGCTGCGACAGAAGATCCTCCCGAAGAGGCAGTCGGATCGGGGGATCCACGCTCATACTGAGTAGCTCGGGATACCAAACTCTTCGAGCCCAGTCCGGCGCAACAAGAATGACTTGGGCCCGGTCGAGTCTGATCTTCTTCAGCACTCTGGGTAGAAGTGGTATAAGCAGAAAGGCGTACAACAGACCGCAACTCCACTCGCGACGAAAAGCGTCTCCGAGCAAGTGCCGCCTTGGAAACTCCAACGCGCAGAACTGTTGACATTGCGTGTTCTCTTCGGTGGCGAAGAGATCTAACAAAGGTTCTCTCCACTGCTGAAAGAGACCATGTGCCACCTCTGAGTGAAGACGCCATTCGTGATCCATCATGCACCGGCAGCTGAGTTCGTCCGCCCTGGTGTTCAAAGAACCTGCCAAGTGTTGAACCACCAGGATAACGCCCTGGCGTTCCAGCCACGTCCAGAGGCGCAGAGGCTCCTGACATAGGGTCCATGACTACACCCACCCCGCCTTGCTTGTTGCAGTACCACATGGCGGTGGTGTTGTCTATGAACACCTGCACTTTCCTCCCCTTGACAGAGGGAAGGAATGCTTTCAGTGCAAGTAGGATCGCCCTGAGCTCCAAAAGATTGATATGGAGCTCGGACTCCGCCGGAGACCAGAGGCCTCTGATCTCTGCCTCTCCCATGTGGCCGCCACATCCCAGGAGGGACGCATCCGTCACCACTGTGTGTTCCGGTTGGGGAAGGGAGAGGGATCTGCCGCTGACCCAACGCTGGTCCGTGAGCCACCACTGCAAGTCCTGTGCAGTGCCCTCCGAGATCTGGACGTAGTCGGACAGATTTCCCTGATGCTGCGTCCATTGGAACTTCAGGTCCCACTGCAGAGCCCGCATATGCCATCTGGCATGATTGACCAGCAGGATGCAGGAGGCCCAGCAGTCAGTGTCTTCCTGACCGAAACCCAGGACCAGGGCTGAAAGATCGGAATCATAGCCTGAATGTCCCGGACTCGCTGTTCGGGAGGATAAACCCGAAATTGCGTGGTGTCCAGAACCGCTCCGATGAAGAGGAGCTTCTGAGAGGGAATCCGATGCGACTTCGGCACGTTGATGGAGAACCCCAGCAAATGCAGGAGGTCGGCCGTAGTCTGGAGGTGGGAGACGACTGCTTGGGGCGATCCCGCCTTCAACAACTAGTCGTCGAGATAGGGGAAGACTGAGACCCCTGATCTGCGCAGATGAGCTGCGACCACCGCCATCACTTTCGTGAACACCCGAGGGGCGCTGGTAAGGCCGAAAGGGAGCACGGTGAACTGAAAGTGCCCGTGGCCAACCGTGAACCGCAGGTAACGCCGGTGGGCCAGCAGGATGGGGATATGAAAATAAGCATATTGCAAGTTCAACGCTACCATCCAGTCTTGCGGGTCTAGGGCAGACAAGACCTGAGTAAGCGTGAGCATTTTGAACTTCTCCTTCCGGAGGAAGCGATTGACGTTCCGGAGGTCTAAGATAGGACGCAGGCCCTTGTCTTTCTTTGGAACCAGGAAGTAGTGGGAGTAACAACCACAACCTACTTCTGGCGTCGGAACGTGCACAATGGCCCCCTTGGCCAAGAG
Source organism: Calotriton arnoldi (assembly GCA_963921515.1). Taxonomy (NCBI): domain Eukaryota; kingdom Metazoa; phylum Chordata; class Amphibia; order Caudata; family Salamandridae; genus Calotriton; species Calotriton arnoldi. The sequence continues at coordinate 1,632,805 of CAWUFW010002053.1, forward strand.
GGCTGCAACTTCCTGCCGGAGAAGTGCCAAGTGATCCCCCGACATGCGGTGGTACTGAGGCGGCATGGCTGGAGGGGTAGTCTTGAAGGGGAGGGAGTAGCCCCTTCGGATTATCTGCAGAACCCACCTGTCCGAAGTGATGGTGCGCCAGTGGGGGAGGTGATGGCGAATCCTACCGCCCACTGGCGTTCGGTGGGCCTGAAACACCGGACTAGGAAGGTTTTGAGGCAGTGGTGGCAGGGGCGGTGGTGGACTGACCCGCCCGGTGGCCCCGTGACCCACTTCGGTGGGCCCCTCGACCGCGGTGGCACGGAACCTGTTGCTGCGCAGGCCCGCGGCTCTGAAAGGAATGCGTTTGTGCGCCTCGACCTCGAAAGGCAAAAGGCAGACCCCAAGGGAGTGCGCGTGGTGGCAAGACCCAAGGACTGGGCCGTAGCCCGGGAGTCTTTAAAGCGTTCCAATGTGCTGAAGAGGCGTATGCCATCAAAAGGCAAGTCCAACAAAGTGTTCTGGACATCCCCTGAGAAGCCAGTTGTTCTGAGCCAGGAGCTCAAGTTTTTTGGATTCCTTGTCCGGACGTGCGGAAGGGAATGCGCTCGGAGAGGCAGAGGCCCGGACAACCAGACTCTCAGGCGCTGGGTGTTGCGTAAGAAAACTGGGGTCGCCCGGGGCCGGGCGATGGCGGCGTGCCACACTCCTATCTACATGAACCCCCGTGTTAGGCTTGGTCCAGGTGCTTAACAGAATGTCTGTAAGCGCGTCATCAAAGGGCAGTAGCGGCTCCGCCGAGGAGGCCGCCGGCTGCAGCACTTCAGTCAGGAGATTGGTCCAGATAGGCACGGATGGGAGCTCAAGGTTAAGAGCCTCAGCCGCCCTACGCAACACCACAGAAAAGGACCCAACCTCCTTCGGAGCTACGGAAGAAGGGGACAGTGTACCAGGGTGCGGAGAGAAATCCAGATCGCCTCGACCCTCCACATCGCCCTCCCATTCCAGCTCATCCTCACACTGAGCTGCGAGGGGGTCCTCAGACCCCTCCCAGTACTCCCCTTCGTCCACCGTCTGTTTAAGAGGCTGGTAAGGACGAGGGGCCCGGGGAAAGGGAATAAATTCACCTCCTGGAATAGGAATTGGGGGGTAATAGACCAATCCAGGCTCGACGTAGTCCGGGCCCATAGGCAACAGCGTCGGCCCCGGCCCTGACGGCGGAGGCGGCGCCAATCCCGGCGCCGAGGCCGGAGCCAGCGGCGCCGCAGGGTATCTTGCCGGCGTAGCCGGGGCCGGTGTCGGCCCCGGAGGCGGCGCTGAAGCCGGAGCCAACGGCGCCGCAGGGTATCTTGCCGGCGTAGCCGGGGCCAAAGGCGGCGGCACGGGGGCAGAACCACCCAACGGGTCCACGGGGCCCGAAGGCGCTCCGGAGAGACCCGATGGGGCAAATAAACAGCCCATGGCCGACAGGAATACCTGTATTTCTTCCGGAGTCGCGTACGGCACCGGGAAAGGCAGGTAGGCCGCAGGCAACAACGGAGGCTCCACTGGAGCAGCGGGGGAGTGACCACCCACCCCCTCCACCGCGTCCCGCGACCGGTGAGGGGTAGACTAAGAGCGACGTCGCTTCTTCGACTTCTTATGGCGCTTTGACGAACCTGTCCCCGATTCCGACGAACGATGGTGTCGGCTCCGCGACCTGTCCCTCGACCTCCCACGGGAGCGGGACCTTGAGTGGCGCGGAACCGATTGCCGGGCCTCCAACAACTTTCGGGAACGCTCCCGCAAAGCCATCGGTGCCATGGCCCGACAATCGAGGCACGTCTCGGGGTCATGGGCGTGCCCCAAGCAGAAGAGACACACGTCATGCGGGTCCGCCACCGACATGGTCCGACAGCAGTGCCTACCGGACTTAATCCCTACTGCACCAGAAGTCGAGTACTCGACAAAACAAGAGAAACAAGTCTCAGAAACCAAGTTAAAATATTAACTAGGAGTACCGCTCTCTCTCGGATCTGCGCTTGCTGGCGCGGAAAAAGAAAGAACTGACGTCAGCGCGCGTCTAAGTAGCTCCGACGACGTCATCTTGGCGACTACGACGCCAGCGACGTACGCGGAGCCGCACGACGACGCCTACCGACGCGCAGAGGTACTGCTGACGAAAACTTTCCGGATCCAGTCTGACGCCTGGGGATATTCTAAGGTAAGGAATCTATCACTAACGTGTCTCTTTCAGATTTTAATTTTAATGTGCAACCAACCTAACTATGCAGCCATAGTGGTGGTGGCTTTTAGACCCTGCTGAACACCCCGTAATTTCTCTTTCCATTCAGAACCGGATTCATTCAGAGGCCCAGCGGATGCGCCGGGCAGATTTTCCGGTACATTTTCGCATACAAGTGAGTGATGGTGCACTGCTTATTTCATTCCCGATTTTTTGCATTTCCATAGGGCCTTTTCTGATTCTGCACCTTATTTCTGCTGGCGCTCTCGCTCCCGCCTTGTTTTGGAGCCTACGCGCCCACACCCATCCCTCCAACATTTGTGGAGTGATTTTCCAATGGTAAATTTTTGCCCCCCGTCTTTCTAATGATCGCAATGTAGAATTCAACACTAAGGCCAATTTATGTTTTATCCCTAGGGACCAGCCCCTTCCCCCTTGACCCTGTCCTGATGAAGACCCCGCTGTAAGGGATATATTAACCTACCAACCAGGGGTCGAAACGTCGACATCTTTTATTTCTAGCCAGTTTGATCAACAGCGATCCATCACTGTGTCAATGTCAAAAATCATGGCTATTTAATGTTTTGGTATATTGCGAATTTGTTGGGTTTTAGATATAAGCCTGTGTGTTTTTTGTAAATAGTATATGTGTGTGATTTACACTTCCTACTCACCTTTCTATCCTCACTTTAAACACGTCACGCCCCTGTCTCCCCTCTCTGCTCTAGGGGCACTTTTGAAAACAATTGAATAATACTATTAACGTATATACGCCCAGTGTGATTAAATAACACTGTGTGTCAACCAAAATATGTGTTTTTGAATAATTGCCTTTGATTGATATACTTTGTGTGTTCACTTATTGTTTACTGGGATCATTGTTCCTATGTACTGCCATATACCCAGGTCCCAGTGACGCATTTTGGGTTTACCCTTTTAGGTACCTAACCCTTCTCCATAACAGCATGAACTTCTTGCCGGAGAATGGATAAGTGGTCCTCCAGAAGCCGTTGTGGTGAGGTGACATATCTGGAGCGGTGGAGAGGGCATAACCGCATTGGACAATTGACAGCACCCATCTTTTTGATGTGATGCTTTCCCACCCATAGAGGTAACATTTTATCTGGCCTCCTACCAGGCAACAGTGCACTGCTGAGGGTAAGCTGAACTGGTTTTGCAGGGGTGATGGACTGTGTAGTCTGTTGCCCCTGCCAGCCTGGACACTGGTGTCTGGATCCCCGATCTATCTCGAAAAGCAGGATAATACAGGAAGATATCCAAATTAGTAGCACTATTGAGGGCAAAGAGGAATCCAAAGTCCTTCGTCACCATGTGCAAACTCAGCACTAACCGAACTAAGCACTAACTCTGTCCATAAGGGTCATACACAACACCTTGTTCTTGGGAGGAGAGGCCTGAGGTGAATGAATTGGATATACTTTGAGGATGTATATTTGGCCTGTGTCAAAAACCCTTTCAGAGGGCACGTAGGGGCTACTGGGCCCAACAGTGGTGGTTGAAGCCTTTTACTCCAAATGCCCCGGGGTCAAAACTATTACGGATCCAGCTCAACTGGGCCAATTACCTCTTCTGCACTTGAGTCAGCGGTACCTGTGGTCGAGCAGTCACGGCTCCCTAGGGGGGTGAGAAGGAAGGTAGATACTGATCAGGAACATGACTCAAAACTCAATCAAACTATCAACTTTTTTGGACTGGCAATCCCAGCCATAAAAGCATATTTCATAAAACATACATTAAAACGTAATTCTGTTGATAACATCTAACATACATACAAAATGAGTAATAAAAAGGATATCATATGCAATTAAAAGGAAAAGAGGAACTATCTGAGGCCATACACAAAGCACACCCACATAATCACTTTTCCTTATGTGCATAATGCTAGACCATACCTCCTCCTAGTGACTAAAGAATTTTAAAATAAAAAGACACTATATCAAAATTTAGGGTTATCTAACTTCTGCAAAAAAACGAGGGCTGTCTTGTAAGGTCTAATATTAGCAGCACAGAGTACCTGGACCAGAAAGCGCTTCCTGGGCAAGGAATAAAAAGTGCAAAACAACATAAAGTGCAAAGTGCTTTGCTTTGTGTCGCAATCACATGGAGAATTCAGGAGATTGGTAAACCACGTACCCCGCGTGGGATATGCCACAAGGAAATGAATGAGATTAAAACGCAACCTAATAAGATGAATGCTAATCCTCTCATTTTTTCTCTTGAACTGGTAAAACTCCAGACATACTGAGGATTTAATAGAGATGTTGTTTAGAGCTGTATGTAATTGATAAAAATCCCTCAGGCGGCTCTTTTCTCACCATTTGTAAAAATGTTCTTTAACCAGTGATTTAGTACCTCTCGTTATACTATCAGGATTTATGAAATACTCAGTAATTCCCAAAGTGCCAAAAACAGATTTAACATACCTCCACCAAGAGATTGGCCCAACATTATCTAAGCAGAGGCAGTCTCAAATCACCTCCCTAGTGAGGCTGGCCTCTGGTATCATCCAAATCCTTAGCCAGAGGAGCAAGGGACCAAGTTTACTTCTGTCCTCCAAATAGTTTACACCAAGCTCCAGATGACAAGCAAAAGTAGTCAGGGATTGTGGTACGGCGATCAGTCTGCGCAAAAACCAGTTTTCCACTATTTGGAGAGTATCTTAGTTTTTGTAGCCCCACACCCCAGCTCCATAAGAGGAAATCACAACATGCTTGGTATTATAGATTGTGATAAGTTTCTTCAGTGGTTTGTGGCACAATCTCCTTGCAAAATTAGGTAATGAATCAATGGATATCTGGTACTCGAAAGCGCGTGATCTAAGTAAGAGATCCCAACTCATTCTTGAGTCAAACTCAATCCCTAGATATGGAAAGATTTCACTTTAACAATCTCGGTGCCCGCTAATAGAAATGTCATTGTTTTGGTACGTTTAGGCTCGACTATCATGATAAAAGATCTTTTAAGATTTGTTTTCAGGCCATAACATTTTTAAACCCATCCAAGAGAATTTGCAGCCCCCTTGGCATTCCTGAAATCAGCACAGCATCATCTACCTAAAGCAGAAATGAGATTGAAGTATCCTTTATCTGGGGAATTTTTTCCCTACATAATGCAAGGATTACTCTAGGCAGACCTCTTTCACGAAGGAAGATGAAATTGAGAAGTGCACACAGGAGGCAACTCCGAAGCCGATTATCCACAACATAATTCATGGGAGTAACCAGAGTTCACAACTGGAAGTCAGCCACAATTATAAATGCATCAAAAGGTTAATCCCAGCCCTACTCTATGATTCTCTTATCAGCCACCTCTCCATCCTGTGATGCATCGAGGCCCCTTCCTTGAGATATGACTGGACCAAACAGCAGTCTTGAAATGCAAAGGGAGTCTTTTCTTTTTCCCTCCAGTGTGTCCTCACCCTGTTCACAGAAATGCAACAATACACAAATTTGTCTTGGAGGGGGGGCGGGGGGGGTGGATTTGTCTTCTCCTCATGTCTTTACCAGGCAGGCCTGGACTTCATAAAAATGGAACCCAGTGTCCCCCATACAATGTACCATTGCAGGCACAGCCACTCAGAGTACTTTCCTAGCACACCTAGGATCTAGCACTGGTACCTCTATGCATTGTACCCCTACACATAGACATGCATTCAGTACACACACTCAATCTGCACACACTGTTCAGCACTAAAGCTTTTCTATCTTTAACCAGGGTGTGCTCTTTACAAACATACACACTATGTGTGCACTGCACAAAACATCAACCTTCATTATGTACTCCGCACAAGCACACATACACTCAGCATAGGCTTAATCCACACAGCACTGCACAGTACCGCTCCATCCTTGTACAGTACCCCTCCCAGGCACACATACAACTAACGCAGTTACTACTCCTGTGCAGTGCTCTACAACTTACCTGATGAATGTCAGAAGTGAGTTAAGCACACACCATCGGAACTTTTAAGAAGGTGAGTGAGCCTGTAGGCCTCACTCCAGTGACAGGATAACAAGCACTGGCAAAGCCAATGGTCTCGCCTTTGCGAGAGGTTCTATTTTTGTTTTCTCTATTTTATAACAGTTGTGTGGATAGTAAGTGTAGATTGTGTTAATAAAATAGTTTTTAATGTTTTGCTGATTAAGTGATGTATGTTGGATGTTTTGTCTGCCTCGGTAGACCCATTGGCTTTGAAAATGTTTTTTGTTGATGTTAGCCAGCTGAAGCATTAATGCCCTGCACTACCTCAATGGCAATGGAAACCATTAATGCAGATAACAAACTCTGTTTGGCTTGTTTACAGCCAGCTATAGTACATGCTTTTGTTAAGCTATTTTAGCACAGCACACAGAGGCTTTGTTCTTTCAGTAGAAGAGTGTGTCTTATTTTAGCCTCCATTCAGTACAGAAATTGTATGTATAGCGTATTTATATACAAACCTCAATGAAAGGCAGGGGAGATCTGTAAATTGTCAAGGCGGAGCCATCACAACATATGATAGAAGTGGTAGCTGGTTTGTGGAGAATTGCTGATGCGGTTTGACATGCATGTATGAATCAATGTCTGTAAACCAATCACTTCTTGCAGCATCGTCTCTGCGCAATCCAACAGCGAACTTGAGTTGCGAAGAAGATGAAGTAGACTGCTCGCACAGCTGCTTTCTTTGGTTCTGAACGTTAACTTCTGGAACACACAGGGTTGCGTCAAGTATGTGCTAATGGTTTGCGATAATTATTGTTAATGCATTGTGCCAATGTGTGATGATTGGCAGTCTCACATGTGTGTGTAGCTCTCCACTGGAAGCAGTTGTAGCGAGGGTCTGGGAAGATAAAGCAGGACTCGGTGGGAAGGAGAAGGAAAGAACTGTCGATGACGTAAGGGGCAAGCAGTAACGAGGGAGGGGGTTAATGGATGCAACAGGCCCCCCTCAGAAAACAGCAAATGTTAAGAGATAAGGACAAGATTTAACAGGGCTGTTTAGTGAAACAGCGCTAGGAGCATCAACACTACAAATAAACAAAAGGGAACATTCCCAAAACACAGGCTGAAAGAAACAAAAAAAAGTGCACATACACAAACTGAAATAGACAAAAGTGAACGTTTGTTTTAATAAAATACATAGCTGTAATGTTTTGGGTTTGCATATATGGTTGAGATAATTATTGTTAATGCATTGCGCCTCTGTGTGATGATTGGCGGGCTCACGTTGGCGTGTAGTCCTCCATTGGAAGCAGTTGTTAAGAGGGATCAGGAAGCTAAAGCAGGACTCAGTGGAGGTGAAGGAAAGAGCAGTCCATGACGGAGAGGGCAAGCAGCAATGAGGGAGGAGGTAGGTGGACAGAACAGGTGCCAAAAACAGCAAATGTGACGCGATAAGGACAAGATTAACAGGGCTGTTTACAGAAACTGCACTAGAGCATCAAAACTACATAGAAAACAAAGGGAATGTTCCCAAAATATGGGTTGAAAGAAACAAAAAAAATAGTGTGCATGAACAAACTGAAAAAGACAAAAGTGAAAGGATACAAGTAATAGACCACTCCTTCGTGGGAGGGAGCAAGACACAAGAAGGAGGGACAAAAAACACAGATTACCAACATGAAAGCAAGCTTTTGGGAAGGACACATGAAGAAACAAATCAAAAGCAATGGGCGGGCTGTCAGCCCAAGGAGTTGATACAACATGTCTCGAAGGGACATCGCATGTGCTGCCTAAGCGAGACCTAAAAAGGTCCCGTTGACTACTACTGATCACTACACGGTATGCTGCCACCACTGCGCTCATGTTGCTTAACTCCTGGTGTAGCCTTTCACCACTATGAGGTTAGTGCTTTGGGAGCTCCTCCTGGTCCAACAAGACTGCAATCAGTGAGACAGGCCTATGTCATGGCGCAAACGCATGATCCATGTTCGCCTAGGACATAAAAGTCAGCATTAGGGATCCAGACAAGAGCACAGTTGGGCACTCAGGGCAGGAGTACATGTCTTTACCATGCAGAAGACATTTGTATCCCAACAGACTGTCTTGTCCTCACAAGACCACACCAGCAGCATCCTGAAATGAAACTTGAGTGAAATTGGCAACTTAAGGGTCATATTCCCCACACTGCTGTTCATCAGTACCCCCCAGACAACGATTTTATGGGTAGTTGGTATACAGAACTGCAGCTCTTGGGCTGTAACATTTTTTCGGGTTGTGACTGAAAGCTATGCCTCAGGCTGCAGAATATTTCTCAAACATTCTTTAGGGGTGCCTTTAGGTTGCACCTCTATCTACTTCTGAGGTACACTTCTTTGGGGCAGTCCTCTTCTGTACATAGATTAGCTTCTTTATCTTGCTGCCAGTGTTTCTCATGTTATTTGTCCTTTCAGGACTTTTTTTCCTGTTTATACCGCTCAGTGAAAGCCATGTAGTTTTTGCTAACATTGAAGCAAATGTTGACAACTGTCTGAAGGTCAACCCTCAATGTCAGTGGTGAGAGATAGGATGTGGATGTCGATATCACAAGAAGGTAAGGTAATTGAGAGACCAGGCATCAAAAGTTTTAGCTCCAATACGCCCAATGACTTTGGCTTAGATGTTAATGTCAGTGAAAGGGAAGGAGTGGCCTCTGTGTAGGATGGTGGCGCCTGCAAGAGACCCCTGGAATTAAAGAGTACTCCAGAAAAAACCCTGGGTGATATTAGTATGTCCTTGTGGCTTGAGTGGATCTTTCGTTTCAATTTGCTAGTACCCTCCTTGAGGAGGGCTTTGTTTTTGAAGCTTATAGAGAGTTTACGGCCCCTTTCATCCGGTCTCCTAGCTTTGCAAGTTTCTTGGTCTGATGTAAACTACACTCACAGGTAGCTCTTTCTGTGCCCTTAAGTGAAAAGAGCAGCCAATGTCACACGTGTCCATATCATGATCTGGCTGAAGGCAGCACACACTCAGTATGAGGCTTAGAAATATGCCTCTTACAGCAGCAGCCTGTGCAGGTCTTGTAGAGGGCTCTTTTTGTTTTCTTCTCCATCTTATCTACTTTGTAGTACTAGCAAAGGTTAACAAACGCATAGGAAACACCAACTTCCAGACGCTCCATAAAGCCAAGAAAGCGGTTGATTCTTCACAGAAAATGGGAGACCGCAAAGCCATGGATGACTTTTTTGGATTGTCACATGCATTAAGATTCTGAGGAAATGAGGTCGCTAGGGGAGATGTCACGGGAGGACAGGGAGATATGGGTAAAGCACTTTGCCGGGCCTCAAGATATAACATGTCACATGATTTATGGTGAACCAGAGGATTCCCAGGTTGCCCTCAAGGAACACTCAAATAAAATCGCAGTCTATAAGAGATCCACTGATGGAAAAGATGCATACATTCTGCAAAATTATAGGAGGCGCATTTTTTTTTTACAGTTTGTCGGGGGGTAGGGAAGTAGATGGATTATGGGAGAATACTCGCTCCCAGCACTAAACCAGAAGGAAAGGGCCAGGGACATTCTGCAGCCAGTGCATTAGAAAACTATTTTAAGATTTCCCTTCTGAACAACATGGTTTTTTTTGTCAGGTGGGGAGGTTTGAGGGAGTGCATTTTCCTTGTTTGCCTTATGGTCCAAGCCTACCTGTCCATTCCACAGTTTCATACAACTGTACTCAGCAACTCAGTTCACGGCTTAGAATGAAGAGACCTCTGGGCCGATGAAGTCGTGTACAAGTCCCCCATATGAATAAACAAACAGACCACAATGAGGACCTCAGTAGTCTAGTCTTTATAACTATGCACATACATTAATCATAATTGCCATTACAAATTACACTTTCAAGTCTTTTGTTCCCATTATATACTTGGCAGATGGGGCTTGTCCAAGAACATTTATAAATATAAATAAACACGCATGTGCCACGCTTGATATTTTGAAGTATTTGGTTTCTATATTAAAAATACATTAGGCGGAATGCAAAAAAACAATTCTTTTCATGATACCACAACAGTGCTATTTTGGATTAATGAATAAGGGAACAATTATTTACAAAAGACAGCATCTAAAAATGAGTATATACAATCAATATTCCTAAGGTATACTTATTTCTGCAGTTTCCTCATCTTTAGAAATGTCCCTGGGCATCAGAATGGACTCAGAGATTCAGACAGAGTTACAATAGCTCCGGTGAAGTGAAATTCAGATATCAGCTACTTGTCCTTTCTGCCACAGACGCTGTATTTGGGGGCTTCACAGAAACCTTTTGGTCCATTTTTAAGTATAGCTTGACAGCACATCTGTATGCACAACCTATTGTTACCAAGACTTCAAAATATACATAGCATGGGCTCAGAGGTATATTTTGTCTCACCTCACGCTACTGATTGATGTATTATTTCACATACTAAGATGTGCTTATATTGGAATGCATCCATGACTATTTTACATTTAAAAACATGACCAAATCATTACAGCAAGTCACATTCATTTCTTTGTCTCCTATATGCATTCTACACAGAAATCCTTTTTTGTTCTACTTTTTCCTGAGCATTGGCTAGAGGTTTCATGTACATGTTGAAATTTGTTGGTGCAGCTTAGAAACCTGTTGAAATCTTCGGTAGAACAATGCAATGGTGAATTATAAAGAGCCTTATCTATCTTTAATCTATGTTTTCAAGATAACAAGGGACATAATTGAGAACTGTGCCTTCCGGGCCCACTCTTTCTTTTAGGATAAATAGTAGTGTGATTTACTAGGTCAGAACTGGTGAATAAAATCCAGAAAAATAGGGAGACACGAGTCATAAGAGTCAAGTATCTTGAAGGCCTCAACAATTATTTTCAGTGGCTACTTCCATGCTGCACCCATCTCTGGAGGCTGACTGGTATTATTATTATTAAATTTGTAGGGTACACAGCTACCCCAAGGGGTTTCCTGACACCAAGCAGGTAGGGAGGGAAAAGAAGTAAGTGATAGAGCTAGAGTTAAAAGTTAGAACAGCCAAGTTTTTAAACCCTTGCGGAAGGCACTGTGCACGGTTTCATCTCGCAGGTAGGCTGGTAAAGAATTCCATAGGGTCGGTGCTAAGTAGGAGAAAGACCTGCCTCACATACGAGTAAGTCTGATTTTTTGGGACAACAATCCTGGTCTGCTGGGCGGAGAGCAGGGGACGGGAGGGCTGGTAACGGTGAACCAGATCTTGAAGATATTGTGGGGCCACACCTGTTTTAATTTTAAACATATAGCACAGAGCTTTAAATTTCACCCGCTTCTCCACCGCCAGCCAGTGTAGGCCCTGAAGAGTCCCTGAGACAGAGGAGAACTTAGGCAAACGACAAAGCAGTCTAGCCGCTGCATTTTGCTCCAGCTGAAGCCTCTGGATCGTCGCTTTGTCGGTTCCCAGCTATAGAACATTACCGTAGTCCAGTCTAGAAGTGACCAGGGCATGGACTACGGTTCTCTGTGCTTAGAGGGGAATCAGCCATAGAATCTTCTTTAGTCATTTCGAGACAGTAAAACAGGTGGACGACACCTTGGCTACTTGTTCTTTCATTGACAGATGTTCATCTATGATGAAACCAAAATTTCGAACATGGTTCACCGATGTTCGAGGAGCTCCCAGTTCTGGGGGTCAATGTCGCGGTCCCCGAAGGTCATGTCTTTTGCCTAATATCATAACTTCAGTCTTGTCCAGGTTTAATTTGAGCAGGTTGCTTTGCAACCAGGATGCAACTTTACTCAATCCTGACAGAAGGACTGAGGGTCCGAGTTTCTTAGAAGAAGAAAATGATCTGAGTGTCGTCAGCATAAGAAAAAAGGGACAATCCGGCATCTTCAGCAACCTCCGTTAAGGGCCGGACATATATATTAAATAGCAATGTGCTCAGCACCCCGAGCCCTGTGGAACTCCATATGGGGAAGGATGAGAGTTAGAGCTTGCCGATTCTGAGAAGACCTTGAAGGTTCGGTTCTTAAGAAAAAAACGGAGCCATTCCAAGGACATTCCCCCCCAAACCCAACAACTGTAAGGCTCTCACCAGGATGTGGTGTTACACCGTGTCGAAAGCAGCGCTGAGATCCAGCAGAATGAGTGCCGCCGTTTCACCATCATCTAACCAGTGTCTTAACATTTGCCTCACCCCTAGGAGAGTGGACTCAGTGGAAAAGCCGGCTCTAAAACCCGAACGAGAGGTGTGAAGGAAGTCCTGAAATTCAGCAAAGGGGGTCAACAAGCCATTAACGTGCTTCTCCAAAATATTTGAAAAGATGGGGCGGTAGTTGGACGGAGTGGCAGGATCGGAGTTAGCTTTCTTTAGGAGAGGGAGGACCATGTCATGTTTCCATTCATTCTGGGACTAGGCCCTTCTGTAGAGATGCATTTAAGAGTTCCATTTTTGTGAATAGTATGGAGGTGCTGAGCTGTCTCAGCACATGAGGAGGAAGGAGATCGAGGGGGGGAACCGGATTTAATGTTCGTTAGAAGGTGATTAAAGGAGCTAGGGTCCAGGTTTCCAGTTTGAAGGAAGATCTAATGTTGCCTATAAGTTCTGTGGTAGCGGGGTCCCGTCTGGCATTGGGCGTGTCCACAGCCTCTAACAAGGTGTCTTGTGGGTTTTTGCTTAACAGCACAGAATGTATATTTTCAACTTGGTCGGTAAAGTCGAGAGCACAGACTATGGGTGAGAGCGGAGGAAATTATCGGTTTCTCAGAGCCGGATAGCTCTTTTACCACTTTAAAAAGAGTTTGGAGCAATTTGTAGCCTGGAGGATTTTATGTGAAAAAAACCCTGCGCGTGCCGCTTTACAGAGAGTATGGTATTCACTTAAGGCCTTTTTGTATATTATTTTAGAATCTTCATTATAGTGTTTCCTCCAGCACCTTTCTAGCGTTTTACACTTAGACTTTTCGCTTTTAAGCCTATCAGGGAACCAGGGGGCTGGGGGCAGGTGTCTGCTTGAGCGTTTAGTAGACAAAGGGAGGCATGTTTCTACTGCTTCTAGCATCCGGTTCTGGATACGATCGTGATCTTTGATAGAAATTTGTTTGAGATTCGATCTATTGTCAACTAGAAGCTTATTGAAGGTTGGGACATTAAGCTTAGCCCATCTTCTGATTTTCTGTTCCGGCACCAAATAAATTGGCGGAGGGGGAGACATCACTTTCAGTGTGAAAGGTACTGCAAAGTGATCAGACCAAGATAAAGGGAGGGCAGGGAGGCTACTGAGGTCTGGCAGATTCGGAAAAAGAGGGTCTAGGTGACCGGCAACGTGAGTGGGATCAGAATTACATAATCGCAGGTTCATCACTCCTAAGTCAGCCCTAAGTGATGAGCTTTTGGTACATTTAGGGTCATCTAGGTAAATATTCAGGTCTCCCAGTATTGCAAAATTAGCAGCCTACAAGATGTAATGGGCTGCTAGGTTTGGGAAGGAGAGCGCCCATGGCCCCGATAGGCCGGGGGGGGTGGTACAGCAGTATACCAGAGAACGTATATTTGGGCGTAGGGCAATTCTAAATAGTAAGGCTTCACAGTCCGGAGCTGTGAAATCTTCTGTTTAACATTCAAATGAGGGTTTGTAGATGATAGATACGCCGCCGCCTGATTTGATCTTCCTGGCTTTCCTAATAATGATGTGGTTAGGCGGAAGAGCCACAACTACATCAGGGGCTGAGCTTTCCTGTAGCCAGGTTTCTGTTAAGAAAACAACATCCGGCTGCCTATCTGTCAGAAGGTCTAAAATATGGGCTTGGTGTTTAGGGAGGGAGCGACAATTGATATTGTAGAATACAAATTCCTTGTGGTATGAACATGCATATCGGAGTGTATTACTATTGGGTTTCCCTGTTAGGTAGGAGCAGCCTCCCCCTAACTTTATTTTGAAGCTTTCTATTGTGTTCATTGCTCCTAATAGAGGAGGTGAGGGAAAACATGCAGTGCTGGCAGTCAAGAGGGCCCTCCCCTATCTTAAGACTATTGCACTTGGGGAGTGAAGCCTGACGCAACGTCAGCAGATCCTGTGCTAAATAGACTAGTCACGTCATGAAAGGATCCGGGTTTATGGCTCCTGGCCCCGGTCGGATGCGGACGGGTGCAGACGGGCTTGCCTTTGGCACGCCATTGGCGCGTCCGCTGCACACGTCCGCTGTGCATCTGCTACCCGGCCATTTTCTCGAGGGCTGTGGCGTAGCGTGGCGACTAGAGCGCTAACTGTAGTACGAGTGAGGCACCAGCAAAATGGCCTTCTCGTGGTAAAAAACCATGAAACACTATTTGATTCTATACAACCCCCGAAGGTCCGATTGGGACAGCGGTTAAAAAGAGAAAATGATTAAAATATCGGAGCCTAAGCAAGTACATTTTCTATAAAAGATTAAGAACAGATCAAATTCATAAAAAAAGAACACATTAAATTCATTGAGAGCAGCACGAAAATTCAAAGATTCTAAAAGGTTGGTATTCATCCAGGTTTTTGTATGAACATCATCTGTTCCGCAGTAGAATGGATGTATTCTTAGGAGAGTTTCGTACACAACACACCAACTGCTAGATCCCTAGAGATAGTTTCACCAATGTGAATATCACGCAAAAGATAAAGAACATTTAGGGGTTATGGCAACTCTGCCTTTAATAGGAAAAGAATACCTTCCTAACCTGAGGGTGGAAAAGTCCATTTTTTTGCCCAAAGGAATGTAGGTTAGGCCCCAAAAGCGTACAATAAGCTTTCAAGGGCCTGCTGCTCTTGCATTGCCAAAACCTCTTTAATAAAGATGTCTTCTTGAAATACAGTCCCTTGGAGGGGAAAAAAGGTGTTGGCTGACTAGATGGAGGCCTTGAAGAGACTTTGGTTTTGTATCATTTTACGCCAGCCAAGATGTTGTCTCACCTTTGCCTTACCCCCCTTGCCCTCATTATCCATATATTGACACCATAAAGAGAAAAGTGGAAGCCCTGCTCTAAAGGATACTGTATAAAAAGTGATGGCGGCAGAGGACAGCAATGGTTGTTACTGAAGGTACCTTCTGGTTTGTCCCACAAAAGGGTAGGGGTCTTTACTGATTTCTGGATATGTTTTTAAACAAGTTCCTTAAACAGAACGCCCCCAAGAGTGCCACCCTGAGCAAATTCTCCAGCTGTAAAAGTGCTCTCCTCCACTTACAAGACTTTCACATCCCTAAACTTGTTCAGTCCTCCAGGGAATGCAATAGTTGAGGGTGTCAATATGCAACTTTCTCTACTTAGAAAAAATATCCCTCTACCCCAAATCTACCAACTAGTGGAGCTGACAGGAGCCTTTTGTTATGACATGGTTGAAGTCCTGTAATATATTCCGCAATAACCTCAAGATACTGATGGTTACGTTACAATACACATGGGATGGGGTGGGAGAGGCTACTGCCAGGTCATATCCTCCTCAATTTATTGAATGTCAAAACATGTAATGCCCGGGATGTATTAGAATACCTAGACCTCATGTGGAATTTTAGTGAAGGGAGTCCAATTGTTTAAAGATAGAAGACCTCACTCACCCAGAGTTGGCATGCTTCATCATAGGGCCCCCTCACATTTGTGGAAGTGGCTACCAACGTGGGCCTCTATTGTGAACAACTAGGGGAGCTACAGAGGATGGAAAATTGGAGGTTCACTCCTATGGACAAGGAGAACTCAATGATCTGGTGCGGGGATAATTATGAGTAGAGAGGTGAATTGCTAAAGACTACTTCCTGGTGAACTAAGAAATGTTATTAAGGTCCCCAGTAGGTAGAGTTAAAACAAGCATGGGAATGATTTAACCCTCAAAGTATAAGGTTTTTATCTTCAAGAGCTCTCATGGTTGTTCAGGGTGGAAGCCAGTGGTGGGCATTTCCAGTTGTAAGCAATGATATTTCCACGGTTTGCTTTAAGGTAGGCGATATGTCTCTCTCTACACTTTGAAAGGTATGGCTTCATTATTATTTTTTGAATTGATAGGTTATATCCCATCCACACTTTCAAGACCTTGCATTATATCAATGTTTCTGTTATTCTAGACTGGTGTTTCAGGAAGAATAGAGACGTTCAATTAGATGGTTTCCTAATGTTTTCACAAATTTCAAGAAAACTATTCAATTTATTCAGGTTTGTGAATATCCCGGGAGTGAACCAGTGTGTAGTCTGCTGAAAAGGAAAGGCTAGGTAATACTGCTTTAGATTAGCAAATCTGAATCCTCCTTTCTTACACTGAATTTTAAGTCTGCTTAACCATAGCAGAGATACATATTTAGGTGATATGTGTTTTTAACATATTTCTTAGAAATACAGGAAGTAGGAGTTACTTCCCCTGAGTAATGGTCTATCTGGTGGATACTCTATCTACACGGCATATTGCTCACCTTTAGAATTTCCCCAGGTGCCAGACTGGATGCGGAAATTTGCTCAGCAGTACTCTCGTGCACTGCCAGGTGGCGCCATGAGGCTCTGCACTTGCTTCGTTCTGCTCCGGAAGAGACGAGGTGGAGGCGCTTGTAACAGCCACCCCAGCACTTCGACGTCAGTTTCTTGTTTGACTTTTTCCACGCCCTTTGACAAGGAGCACAAAACCATTGTCGGTATTAGTGTGCAGTTCTCTCATTTGGGACCATTTAGATGGAAAAAGAGGCCACTCCACAGAACAGGGTGGTGGGAGGGCAGTAAGTAATCTGCAGGGAGAGAGAGTATCCACCAGCAAGAACGTTACCTAGGGTAAGTAACTTGTTCTTCTGATGGATACTGCACATTCTCCACCTTTAAGACCAATACCAAAGCAGTACTTCCCAAGATGGAGTGTGTGTAGAGTGTGCTCAAACCAAAATGTCCCGCAGGATGGAATGGGCTAAATGCCCTTTCTGTCAGACCTGGCTATCAAGGCATTGTGCACTGATGCCCACGTTGCAGCCTGACAGATGTCAAGAACAGACACTCACGCGTGACAACTCTGTGTCAGATGTTTTGACCCCAACACTTTTGGAGGCAGCTTCTTGGC